>JAGDYQ010000189.1:551583-941583 GCA_021962125.1 Bulinus truncatus
GGGGACAAACAAATGTTCTTATTTAACCAGTGATGGGGGACTAACAAATGTTGTTATCTAAAAGCCAACACGTCACATACACTTTTGTGAACTTTATTATATTATATATAAGTTGCTCGATTATTTTACACTTGTACTTGACGTATAGCCTAAGTCTTAAATATATAACCTTATTTTGTATTTTAAAAATAAATAAATGCAATATTTATTTTAAAAAAATGAAATAATGTGATAGTTGAGAACTTAATTTGTATAGACATTAGCAGAATTTTTTTTTTTATATGAGATCGACTTTTAAAAATATTTACGAAATTAACCACGACGAACGGGCTCGCAATTCTCATCGTCGGAGAATTTTCGATTATTATTACTATTGTTTACGTTTGACGATTTTCTGTTGTAATAAAAACAACAATAATTTGAATGATATTTTGTTATTATTACTTTTTAATATTTGGGACTTTTACGTTTCATAATAAAAAAAAAACACAGAAACTATTTAAAACTGTAGATTTAAAAAAAAAGAAATATCGGAATGAGACCGGACAAAAAGCGCCATGATTAATATTTTTAACTGGAACACTGCTGTATTAATTCTTTACTTTCGATGTAAGCAGAACCCAGAACGCTATTATTTATATAAATTAGATGTCTATAGGGGTGTCACTAGGGGAAAGACGCAACATTTATGGGCTGAGTCTTCATTCTTATCTTAGCAATACCTCCATGGAGAGTTAATTTACGTACATAAAATACAAATGAGGCAAATGTTTAAAACAAAAATTCGTTGATAAAGGTTTATTTTAATCTTCGACTTAAAAAAACAAAGGTTCTATATTGAACAACTGATAGATTTTAGACTATTTCTATGTAAGTAAAGTTACATATCAACTTGTAATAAGGTTGTAAAAAACTGATTTCTGAACCGTCTAATATCTCAGTGGGAATTTATTTGACACTTGTAGTGCGACTGGGGCTCACATCTCTTTTAAAGATTTTTTTGTTGACTTTTAGAATAAATTTTCAGTTTGTTCATAGAAAATATTCTAACATAAAAACATTTTTACAATTCATTAATTTCTCCATTTTATTCGTGAGATAGATTCAATAGACCCATATAATTACTTATTAATGAAAGCAGGTCCGGATTTAGACTTCATATGGCCCTAAGCTATTTGAGATATGGGGCCCTTTAAAAGTCCAGACAGTATATTATGCCATTACTAAATATTTAAGTATATATGACACTCTCTCACTCAGACAATTATCTGGCAGCCCTAAGCTATAGCTTGTTTGGCTTATTAGTAAATCTTGCACTGCATGATAAAATAAATAGTCCCATAGAATTACTTATTCATGATAGAATAAAATCTCATTATTAATATTTGTAAAAAAAAAAATAACTACACACATTTTGCAAAGGTTTTCCTACGTAAAGCTCGTATATTTTACTGAGATTACTTTAACTTAATCCAATCACACTGATCTCACTATTTATTTAGGTCTGCTTCTAAATTTTAACGCATTCAAAAGATATTATAAAAAAAAAATACTTTAAACCACGTGACATGAAAGCAAATGATACGCCTTTCAACATGGCCACGACCATAGAGTCTGTGCCGCCCATGGGCAAACTACGGCTCGCGGGCCAAGTACGGTCCTCAGTACTTTTTAATCCTTCCCGCCACTCGTTTCAGATTGAAACACAAACTTATATTAGTTCATAACAACATTGCACCTATCTACTCTAAACTTTATATTAGTTCATGTCAACACTGCAACCATCTGCTCTAAACTTTATTTTATTTCATGTCAACACTGCACCCATCTGCTCTAAACTTTATATTAGTTCATGTCAACACTGCACCCATCTGCTCTAAACTTTATTTTAGTTCATGTCAACACTGCACCCATCTGCTCTAAACTTTATATTAGTTCATGTCAACACTGCACCCATCTGCTCTAAACTTTATATTAGTTCATGTCAACACTGCAACCATCTGCTCTAAACTTTATTTTAGTTCATGTCAACACTGCACCCATCTGCTCTAAACTTTATATTAGTTCATGTCAACACTGCACCCATCTGCTCTAAAACCGGTCCGCTGGTCAAATTGACTAACACAATGTGGCGCGTGATTAAAAACGTTTGCCCACCCCTGGTCTAAGCGGTTCTAAGATGGTATTAGGAGCAATCTTTTGACCAATTATTTGTTTTGCTTTATAAGACAGATGGCAAGGTTTTTTTTTTAAGATTTTGAGAATTAAACATAATTATTTATTTTCGATAAACAGAAAAAAAACTAACAATATAATTGGTTTCCCCTTCCCCGTCAGTGACGTCCCTAGGAGACAGTCATATATATAAGACGAAATGAAGTTATAAACCACATAGCTTTGAGTCAGGCATTCAACTGTTAGTTAACATAATAATGAAGAGAACACCCTCAGGAAACTCAAGTACAATGGAAGTCAATTAATATATAATGGAGAGATATCTAATCGTGTGTACAATCGAATGTATTGTAAGAGTCTATTAAGAGTTATGCATATTGAATAAACCTGAGAAATTGATTTTTAGGTATAGATTAAACTATTTCCACTTCAGTGACATACTCATTGTATTATAGAAAACAACTAAAACACAGCAATGTGGTATTAAAGTGAAAACTACATCAAAAGAAAAAAAGTAATAAAATTAACGAGCAGTCATCAAATTGTGCATTGGTCCAGTGAGACTTTGGCCGTCTTTACATATAATCTTGTATAGGTAGAGACCCCAGTGAGACCATGGCCGTCTGTACATATAGACTTATTTAGGTAGAGAACCCAGTGCACTGTTTTATCTGAAAATTTGAGGAAGTGGGAGTTATACTGCTGTCAACACAAGTATCTGTCAAGAACATTTAAATATTTCTTCCTTTGAATACGTAACCTAATTAAGCACCATACCTCTCTCCCTAAGGTGACAGTTTATCTCAATATCAAATCAACAGAATGAAACCTGTAGCCCGAGGTAGTAATATTGAAAGTGAAAAATGAATTCATTACGATGGCTCTCATATTCCATGTAGCGGGCACTTATGTAACGGTGGATACTAGAGACACTGAGGGGTACACTACTTCTTACCTTACATGCGGGATTCCTCCTTACCGATGGCTTGCTACCTTGCTATCCCCAACTCCAGCATTTAAAGAAAGTTGACAGCAGATTGCTATGTAGTTCATCAGTGCAAAGATGAGGTCATAGAAAACTGTAGTTCAGTTCACGGGTTATTTCTTTTTATAAATATGAAGTTCTGGAAGAAAATCTGTATACAATTTTAATTCTCACGTCAGACTGCTGAAGTTAGAAAGTAAAATAATACTGTTTCCTGTTTAAATATTAATGGCTTCTTGCCTGCGTCAAGATTCTATACAAGTTGTTTTTTTAATCTTCATAACATAAAAATAAATTGTCCAATATAAATACTTTGACTTATTCATGATAAACTGATAGTTAAATGTGGTATGTATGATAAACCCAAAGTTGAATATAGTCTTTCTCTGTGCAAAAGTTTTGCAGGGTACAGCTAGTACTAGTATTGTGCTTTGGAACCACTGTATAAGTCAGTATAGGAGACTGATCCGCCATGAAGTAACTCTGACATTTTGACTTGACTGAAAGTAATGATAGCAAACAGCAAGTGAATTGATCATGTCTGGTTGTTTACTAGAAACAGGGTACATAGTAGTGGACTAGAAACAGGGTACATAGTAGTGGACTAGAAACAGGGTACATAGTAGTGGACTAGAAACAGGGTACATAGTAGTGGACTAGAAACAGGGTACATAGTAGTGGACTAGAAACAGTGTACATAGTAGTGGACTAGAAACAGGGTACATAGTAGTGGACTAGAAACTGGGTACATAGTAGTGGACTAGAAACTGTCAGCACACCAACACACGCACACACACATGAACATTTTATTTCAGCAAACCTTTAACTATTCGGCTCACCTAAACTGACCACCATACTATCCGGCCTAACTTAGATGTGAAATTGGTAAGAAACTGAGGAATAAAAAGACTGATTTGTGTGATATGAATTAAGACTGATTTATGTGATTTGGTATTTATATTTTATAGAATCTTTATGACCGAAACAGGACACAGTTATTTATAGATCACTGATCTGTATGACCTTGACAGTTTCCGTTACAGCCCAAGCTGTGGCCAGACGGTGTAGACTAGTTTAGAGTGTATTCAAAAAAATATTTGGGTCTACAACACTGTAATAGCAACACATATAAATATTATATGTAATACACCGTGTCCTAAATAACTGGGGCAGTTCATTTATCAATTGTTTATCTGAGGTCATCAATATTACGTCCCCACCTTCATCTCACCCCTCTCTCTCTCTCTCTCTCTCTCTCTCTCTCCATAGTCCCTCTGTCTACCTCTCATAGTCTCTCTGTCTAATTATGTAGCTGGTGATATTGATGATGATAACCAAAGCTTCAGATTTCATTGAGATATTTGCTGTGGAGATAACACATTTAATTATTTCTTTTATTTATTTGTCTCAACAAACATTGCCAGCACTGGTAGCTACTTAAACACAGTTCACTATCCGGTCTGTGTTTGACGTCATTCCTCAGGACTCAATGACGTCAGCAAAGTTTTGTGTATCTGTATCAGCTGTCGGTGTTGTTATGTAACCGTGTAAGTGGTCATTATTGTTTATCTCTGTGAGGGGGGTCAGTGTATTGTATCTGTCTGATTGGTCAGTGTTGTTGTGTATATGTGCAAGTAGTCAGTGTTGTGTATCTGTGTGAGAGGCCATTGTTATTGTGTATTTATGTGAGTGGTCAGTGTTGTGTTGTATCTATGTGAACGGCCATTTTAGTTATGTATCGTTGTAAGTAATCAGAATTACTTATCTTTGTGAGCTGGCATTGTTGTTGTGTATCCATCTGAGTGGTCAGTGTTGTTGTGTAATCTATCTGAGTGGTCAGTGTTGTTGTGTATCCATCTGAGTGGTCAGTGTTGTTGTGTATCCATCTGAGTGGTCAGTGTTGTTGTGTATCCATCTGAGTGGTCAGTGTTGTTGTGTAATCTATCTGGGTGGTCAGAGTTGTTGTGTAATCTATCTGGGTGGTCAGTGTTGTTGTGTAATCTATCTGAGGGGTCAGTGTTGTTGTGTAATCTATCTGGGTGGTCAGAGTTGTTGTGTAATCTATCTGAGTGGTCAGAGTTGTTGTGTAATCTATCTGAGGGGTCAGTGTTGTTGTGTAATCTATCTGGGTGGTCAGAGTTGTTGTGTAATCTATCTGAGGGGTCAGTGTTGTTGTGTAATCTATCTGGGTGGTCAGAGTTTTTGTGTAATCTATCTGAGGGGTCAGTGTTGTTGTGTAATCTATCTGGGTGGTCAGAGTTGTTGTGTAATCTATCTGAGGGGTCAGTGTTGTTGTGTAATCTATCTGAGGGGTCAGTGTTGTTGTGTAATCTATCTGAGGGGTCAGTGTTGTTGTGTAATCTATCTGAGGGGTCAATGTTCTTGTTTATCTATGTGAGTCGTCATTGTTATGTATCTGTATGAGCGGTCACTGGTATGTATCTGTGTGAGCCGTCAGTGTTATGTATCTGTGTGAGCGGTCAGTGTTCATGCATCTCAATGAGCGGTCAGTGTTATGTATCTGTATGAGCCGTCAGTGTTAATGCATCTCAATGAGTGGTCAGTGTTCATGTATCTGTGTGAGCTGTCAGTGTTCATGTATCTGTATGAGCGGTCAGTGTTCATGTATCTCAATGAGTGGTCAGTGTTATGTATCTGTATGAGCGGTCAGTGTTATGTATCTGTATGAGCGGTCAGTGTTCAGGTATCTCAATGAGCGATCAGTGTTATGTATCTTATGAGCGGTTAGTGTTCATGTATCTCAATGAGCGGTCAGTGTTATGTATCTATGTGAGCGGTCATTGTTATGTATCTGTGTGATCGGTCAGTGTTATGTATCTGTGTGAGCGGTCAGTGTTCATGTATCTAAATGAGCGGTCAGTGTTATGTATCTGTGTGAGCGGTCAGTGTTCATGTATCTCAATGAGTGGTCAGTGTTATGTATCTGTATGAGCGGTCAGTGTTATGTATCTGTATGAGCAGTCAGTGTTCAGGTATCTCAATGAGCGATCAGTGTTATGTATTTTATGAGCGGTTAGTGTTCATGTATCTTATGAGCGGTCAGTGTTCATGTATCTCAATGAGTGGTCAGTGTTATGTATCTATGTGAGCGGTCAGTGTTATGTATCTGTGTGATCAGTCAGTGTTATGTATCTGTGTGAGCGGTCAGTGTTCATGTATCTCAATGAGCGGTCAGTGTTATGTATCTATGTGAGCGGTCAGTGTTATGTATCTGTATGAGCAGTCAGTGTTATGTATCTGTATGAGCGGTCAGTGTTCATGTATCTGAATGAGCGATCAGTGTTATGTATCTGTGTGAGCGGTCAGTGTTCATGCATCTGTGTCATCGGTCAGTGTTATGTATCTATGTGAGCGGTCGGTGTTCATGTATCTCAATGAGCGGTCAGTGTTCATGTATCTGTGTGAGCGGTCAGTGTTCATGTATCTGTGTGAGCGGTCAGTGTTCATGTATCTGTGTGAGCGGTCAGTGTTCATGTATCTGTGTGAGCGGTCAGTGTTCATGTATCTGTGTGAGCGGTCAGTGTTCATGTATCTGTGTGAGCGGTCAGTGCTATGTATATATGTGAGCGGTGAGTGTTCAGGTATCTCAATGAGCGATCAGTGTTATGTATTTTATGAGCGGTCAGTGTTTATGTATCTGTGTGATCGGTCAGTGTTATGTATCTGTAAGAGCGGTCAGTAATCATGCATCTGTGTGTGCGGTCAGTGTTCATGTATCTGTGTGATCGGTCAGTGCTATGTATATGTGTGAGCGGTCAGTGTTCATGTATCTGTGTGAGCGGTCAGTGTTCATGTATCTGTGTGATCGGTCAGTGTTATGTATCTGTGTGAGCGGTCAGTGTTCATGTATCTGTGTGAGTGGTCAGTGTTCATGTATCTGTGTGATCGGTCAGTGTTATGTATCTGTGTGAGCGGTCAGTGTTATGTATCTGTGTGATCGGTCGGTGTTCATGTATCTCAATGAGCGGTCAGTGTTCATGTATCTGTGTGAGCGGTCAGTGTTCATGTATCTGCGTGAGCGGTCAGTGTTCATGTATCTGTGTGATCGGTCAGTGTTATGTATCTGTGTGAGCGGTCAGTGTTCATGTATCTGTGTGAGCGGTCAGTGTTCATGTATCTGTGTGAGCGGTCAGTGTTCATGTATCTGTGTGAGCGGTCAGTGCTATGTATATATGTGAGCGGTCAGTGTTCATGTATCTGTGTGAGCGGTCAGTGTTTATGTATCTATGTGAGCGGTCAGTGTTTATGTATCTGTGTGATCGGTCAGTGTTATGTATCTGTGTGAGCGGTCAGTGTTCATGCATCTGTGTGAGCGGTCAGTGTTCATGTATCTGTGTGATCGGTCAGTGCTATGTATATGTGAGAGCGGTCAGTGTTCATGTATCTGTGTGATCGGTCAGTGTTATGTATATGTGTGAGCGGTCAGTGTTCATGTATCTATGTGAGCGGTCAGTGTTCATGTATCTATGTGAGCGGTCAGTGTTCATGTATCTGTGTGAGCGGTCAGTGTTTATGTATCTGTGTGAGCGGTCAGTGTTTATGTATCTGTGTGATCGGTCAGTGTTATGTATCTGTGCGAGCAGTCAGTGTTATGTATCTGTGTGAGCGGTCAGTGTTCATGTATCTGTGTGAGCGGTCAGTGTTCATGTATGTGTGTGAATTGTCAGTGTTCATGTATCTGTGTGAGCGGTCAGTGTTATGTATCTGTGTCATCAGTCAGTGTTATGTATCTATGTGAGCGGTCGGTGTTCATGTATCTCAATGAGCGGTCAGTGTTCATGTATCAGTGTGAGCGGTCAGTGTTCATGTATCTGTGTGAGCGGTCAGTGTTCATGTATCTGTGTGAGCGGTCAGTGTTATGTATCTGTGTGAGCGGTCAGTGTTCATGTATCTGTGTGAGCGGTCAGTGTTCATGTATCTGTGTGAGCGGTCAGTGTTCATGTATCTGTGTGAGCGGTCAGTGTTCATGTATCTGTGTGATCGGTCAGTGTTATGTATCTGTGTTAGCGGTCAGTGTTAAGTTATCTGTGTGAGCGGTCAGTGTTCATGTATCTGTGTGAGCGGTCAGTGTTCATGTATCTGTGTGAGCGGTCAGTGCTATGTATATATGTGAGCGGTCAGTGTTCATGTATCTGTGTGAGCGGTCAGTGTTCATGTATCTGTGTGAGCGGTCAGTGTTCATGTATCTGTGTGAGCGGTCAGTGCTATGTATATATGTGAGCGGTCAGTGTTCATGTATCTGTGTGAGCGGTCAGTGTTTATGTATCTGTGTGAGCGGTCAGTGTTCATGTATCTGTGTGATCGGTCAGGGTTCATGTATCTGTGTGAGCGGTCAGTGTTCATGTATCTGTGTGAGCGGTCAGTGTTCATGTATCTGTGTGATCGGTCAGTGTTATGTATCTGTGTGAGCGGTCAGTGTTCATGTATCTGTGTGAGCGGTCAGTGTTCATGTATCTGTGTGAGCGGTCAGTGCTATGTATATATGTGAGCGGTCAGTGTTCATGTATCTCAATGAGCGGTCAGTGTTCATGTATCTGTGTGAGCGGTCAGTGTTCATGTATCTGTGTGAGCGGTCAGTGCTATGTATATATGTGAGCGGTCAGTGTTCATGTATCTGTGTGAGCGGTCAGTGTTCATGTATCTGTGTGAGCGGTCAGTGTTCATGTATCTGTGTGAGCGGTCAGTGCTATGTATATATGTGAGCGGTCAGTGTTCAGGTATCTGTGTGAGCGGTCAGTGTTCATGTATCTGTGTGAGCGGTCAGTGTTCATGTATCTGTGTGAGCGGTCAGTGCTATGTATATATGTGAGCGGTCAGTGTTCATGTATCTCAATGAGCGGTCAGTGTTCATGTATCTGTGTGAGCGGTCAGTGTTCATGTATCTGTGTGAGCGGTCAGTGCTATGTATATATGTGAGCGGTCAGTGTTCATGTATCTGTGTGAGCGGTCAGTGTTCATGTATCTGTGTGAGCGGTCAGTGTTCATGTATCTGTGTGAGCGGTCAGTGTTCATGTATCTGTGTGAGCGGTCAGTGTTCATGTATCTGTGTGAGCGGTCAGTGTTCATGTATCTGTGTGAGCGGTCAGTGTTCATGTATCTGTGTGAGCGGTCAGTGTTCATGTATCTGTGTGAGCGGTCAGTGCTATGTATATATGTGAGCGGTGAGTGTTCAGGTATCTCAATGAGCGATCAGTGTTATGTATTTTATGAGCGGTCAGTGTTTATGTATCTGTGTGATCGGTCAGTGTTATGTATCTGTAAGAGCGGTCAGTAATCATGCATCTGTGTGAGCGGTCAGTGTTCATGTATCTGTGTGATCGGTCAGTGCTATGTATATGTGTGAGCGGTCAGTGTTCATGTATCTGTGTGAGCGGTCAGTGTTCATGTATCTGTGTGATCGGTCAGTGTTATGTATCTGTGTGAGCGGTCAGTGTTTATGTATCTGTGTGAGCGGTCAGTGTTCATGTATCTGTGTGATCGGTCAGTGTTATGTATCTGTGTGAGCGGTCAGTGTTATGTATCTGTGTGATCGGTCAGTGTTATGTATCTGTGTCATCGGTCAGTGTTATGTATCTATGTGAGCGGTCGGTGTTCATGTATCTCAATGAGCGGTCAGTGTTATGTATCTGTGTGAGCGGTCAGTGTTCATGTATCTGTGTGATCGGTCAGTGTTATGTATCTGTGTGAGCGGTCAGTGTTATGTATCTGTGTCATCGGTCAGTGTTATGTATCTATGTGAGCGGTCGGTGTTCATGTATCTCACCGAGCAGTCAGTGTTATGTATCTGTGTGAGCGGTCAGTGTTCATGTATCTGTGTGAGCGGTCAGTGTTCATGTATCTGTGTGAGCGGTCAGTGCTATGTATATGTGTGAGCGGTCAGTGTTCATGTATCTGTGTGAGCGGTCAGTGTTCATGTATCTGTGTGAGCGGTCAGTGTTCATGTATCTGTGTGATCGGTCAGTGTTATGTATCTGTGTGAGCGGTCAGTGTTTATGTATCTGTGTGAGCGGTCAGTGTTCATGTATCTGTGTGATCGGTCAGTGTTATGTATCTGTGTGAGCGGTCAGTGTTATGTATCTGTGTGATCGGTCAGTGTTATGTATCTGTGTCATCGGTCAGTGTTATGTATCTATGTGAGCGGTCGGTGTTCATGTATCTCAATGAGCGGTCAGTGTTATGTATCTGTGTGAGCGGTCAGTGTTCATGTATCTGTGTGATCGGTCAGTGTTATGTATCTGTGTGAGCGGTCAGTGTTATGTATCTGTGTCATCGGTCAGTGTTATGTATCTATGTGAGCGGTCGGTGTTCATGTATCTCACCGAGCAGTCAGTGTTATGTATCTGTGTGAGCGGTCAGTGTTCATGTATCTGTGTGAGCGGTCAGTGTTCATGTATCTGTGTGAGCGGTCAGTGTTCATGTATCTGTGTGAGCGGTCAGGGTTCATGTATCTGTGTGAGCGGTCAGTGTTCATGTATCTGTGTGAGCGGTCAGTGTTCATGTATCTGTGTGAGCGGTCAGTGTTCATGTATCTGTGTGATCGGTCAGTGTTATGTATCTGTGTGATCGGTCAGTGTTATGTATCTGTGTGAGCGGTCAGTGTTATGTATCTGTGTCATCGGTCAGTGTTATATATCTATGTGAGCGGTCGGTGTTCATGTATCTCAATGAGCAGTCAGTGTTATGTATCTGTGTGAGCGGTCAGTGTTCATGTATCTGTGTGAGCGGTCAGTGTTCATGTATCTGTGTGAGCGGTCAGTGTTATGTATCTGTGTGAGCGGTCAGTGTTCATGTATCTGTGTGAGCGGTCAGTGTTCATGTATCTGTGTGAGCGGTCAGTGTTCATGTATCTGTGTGAGCGGTCAGTGTTCATGTATCTGTGTGATCGGTCAGTGTTATGTATCTGTGTTAGCGGTCAGTGTTCATGTATCTGTGTGAGCGGTCAGTGTTCATGTATCTGTGTGAGCGGTCAGTGTTCATGTATCTGTGTGAGCGGTCAGTGCTATGTATATATTTGAGCGGTCAGTGTTCATGTATCTGTGTGAGCGGTCAGTGTTTATGTATCTGTGTGAGCGGTCAGTGTTCATGTATCTGTGTGATCGGTCAGTGTTCATGTATCTGTGTGAGCGGTCAGTGTTCATGTATCTGTGTGAGCGGTCAGTGTTCATGTATCTGTGTGATCGGTCAGTGTTATGTATCTGTGTGAGCGGTCAGTGTTCATGTATCTGTGTGAGCGGTCAGTGTTCACGTATCTGTGTGAGCGGTCAGTGCTATGTATATATGTGAGCGGTCAGTGTTCATGTATCTGTGTGAGCGGTCAGTGTTTATGTATCTGTGTGAGCGGTCAGTGTTTATGTATCTGTGTGATCGGTCAGTGTTATGTATCTGTGTGAGCGGTCAGTGTTCATGTATCTGTGTGAGCGGTCAGTGCTATGTATATGTGTGAGCGGTCAGTGTTCATGTATCTGTGTGATCGGTCAGTGTTATGTATCTGTGTGAGCGGTCAGTGTTCATGTATCTGTGTGAGCGGTCAGTGCTATGTATATGTGTGAGCGGTCAGTGTTCATGTATCTGTGTGAGCGGTCAGTGTTCATGTATCTGTGTGAGCGGTCAGTGTTCATGTATCTGTGTGATCGGTCAGTGTGATGTATCTTTGTGAGCGGTCAGTGTACATGTATCGGTGTGAGCGGTCACTGTTCATGTATCTGTGTGAGCGGTCAGTGCTATGTATATGTGTGAGCTCTGGAAAATGTGTGTTTTTTTGTAATGTGTCTCTTTGATCTAGTTTGAGTTATTTGTGATTACCCATTTGTAAGCTACATTACTTTGTTACATTACTTTGTTACTTTACTCTGGTACATTTCTGAACCTACGATTGGCATCTTAGATCAACTCACCCATCATTTGCGTCATTCTATAATTTTGAATACAAACTGTTTATTAGGGTGACAAACAAATGCATTGTAACAAAAAAAATAATGCTCTCAACCTTTTATTTGGTTCCATTTAATTAAAATATTCTATTGGGAAATTTTGGAGACAATCTGTGGATGTTTAGGGGTTGCTCAACGCAGTTTAAGTTTGCAAGGTTACTCGAATCCACATTTTTCATATTTTCCTCTTCTATTTTAATAATTGGGTTGAGAATGTTATCAATATTTTATTTTTTGTTAATTTACGCGTCAATATACAAAATACAAATAATTTTTTTTGAGGAAAATTAATGAGTTAAAAAATAAAATAAGTTTCTCGAAATTCAGAAGACCCACTGTAGTATTGCATCATTGGACAATCTTTAAAAGATTGGAACATTTCATATGACAAAATTATGGCACTCAGTTTTGGTACTACTTCAAGCAACACAGGTATACATTCAGGTGCTTGTACCCTGCTGGAAAATTTAATTGGAAAATCTTTATTATACACAGCCTGCCGACACAATGTTCATGAAGGGATTTTATCCCATGTTTACAAAACATGTTTTGGAGCATCATCTGGTCCAGAAATTAAGTTGTTTCAAAGATTTCGTGATCAGTGTAGTAAACCTAATTCTAAATCATGACATTTAACTGATGCAGATCTCTAAGTTTAGGGTTCGCTTGTACCAAAATCAGCCTCGCAACGATTACAAAGAATTTTTGCAACTGTCGATAATTTTTTTAGGAGAAATTCCTCTAGGCCAAAGCGGAATAACTTTTCGTACTCATGGCGCTATGCACCAAGCATGATGGATGGCAAGGGCACTGTACTCTATTAAAATTTACTTGTTTCGACATCAATTTCAGTTAACAAAAAATCTACGATTTTCGATTTTTTTAAATTTTGATTTACATTTACATAGAACATGGTTTCGGGCTCCCATCTCTTCATCGCTCCTCACAATGACCTGACTTTGATTAAGAAATTGAATAATTTCAAAATATTTGACAAAGAAGTTGCTGAATCTGCCTTAAAAACATTGCATGACATTTATAGTATTTAACTGAAGACCAGGTGAGTCTCTCTTTTTTCAGCAAAGATGTTGATAACCAAATTAAAGAAACAATTTTGATTGCACTTAAAAAGTCAGTCAAAAAAAAAACAACAGGTAAAAAGGCTCAAAGGCAAATGATTAATGGATTAAACTGTAAGCATGAACTTAGATGACTTTGTAACAGAGAGATCAAAAATCAATTGTAATATATTTTTCAAACCGTGGAAGAACATCGACGTCAAATTCCAGATAAGCGGAAGTCTACAATTGTGAGCGCATTAATGAAAACACACGAACAATCAACAGGTGAAGTATTCTGAAATCAAACATTGTATAAAATCATATAAATAACACTTAAATTAAATAACATAATTAAAATTTTGTATTAGAAAAAAAAAATGGATTCTTTTTATTTATTGTTGACCCTTAAATCTGATAATTTCAAGTTCATTAAACAACCTCTAAATATCAAAATATCTTAATAATATTTTGCAGTGTTTATTTTTTCATTAAAAGGAACGCAATAAAGGATTGAGAGTCTAATTTCAGCACTTTGATTTTTTTTGTCACCCTACTGTTTATGAATCTTCTAATTTGATTGTAGGTCAATAAATCAATATAACAAGAAATATAAAACATTATAATTTGAATCGATCAATGAGATGTACAAATTGAACCGTGTTTTAAATTCCTAAAACGGCGCATCACATTAGAGGCTGACCATTCTAATGGTCAAACCATACGCTGGTCGAAACATCCGGGGATATATATATATATATATATATATATATATATATTTACATATATGTATATATATATATATATAGCAAGTATGTGAATGACCCCCTTCTTTTTTAGGGGGCCCCATATTTTCTTCTACGCCAGGGCCCCAATAAATTTAAACTCGCCTCTGCTTGTTGTCTGATATATAAATAAGAATCAATTTATATTTTTAAGGGCCCACGGCTAAGGGCTTATCAGCACCCATAGTTAATCTTATCAGCCCCATAGTTAATCTTATCAGCCCCCATAGTTAATCTTATCAGCCCCCATAGTTAATCTTATCATCCCCCATAGTTAATCTTATCAGCCACATAGTTAATCTTATCAGCCCACATAGTTAATCTCATCAGCCCCCATAGTTAATCTTATCAGCCACATAGTTAATCTTATCATCCCACATAGTTAATCTTATCAGCCCCCATAGTTAATCTTATCAGCCCCCATAGTTAATCTTATCAGCCACATAGTTAATCTTATCAGCCACATAGTTAATCTTATCAGCCCCCATAGTTAATCTTATCAGCCACATAGTTAATCATATCAGCCCCCATAGTTAATCTTATCAGCCCACATAGTTAATCTTATCAGCCACATAGTTAATCATATCAGCCCCCATAGTTAATCTTATCAGCCCACATAGTTAATCTTATCAGCCCCCATAGTTAATCTTATCAGCCACATAGTTAATCTTATCAGCCCCATAGTTAATCTTTTAATCTTATCAGCCCCCATAGTTAATCTTTTAATCTTATCAGCCCCCATAGTTAATCTTATCAGCCCCCATAGTTAATCTTATCAGCCCCCATAGTTAATCTTATCATCCCCCATAGTTAACCTTATCAGCCCCCATAGTTAATCTTATCATCCCACATAGTTAATCTTGTCAGCCCCCATAGTTAATCTTATCAGCCCCCATAGTTAATCTTATCAGCCCACATAGTTAATCTTATCAGCCCACATAGTTAATCTTATCAGCCCCCATATTTAATCTTATCAGCCCCCATAGTTAATCTTATCAGCCCCCATAGTTAATCTTATCATCCCCCATAGTTAATCTTATCAGCCCCCATAGTTAATCTTATCATCCCACATAGTTAATCTTATCAGCCCCCATAGTTAATCTTTTAATCTTATCAGCCCCCATAGTTAATCTTTTAATCTTATCAGCCCCCATAGTTAATCTTATCAGCCCTCATAAATCTTATCAGCCCTCATAGTTAATCTTATCAGCCCCCATAGTTAATCTTATCAGCCCTCATAGTTAATCTTATCAGCCCCCATAGTTAATCTTTTAATCTTATCAGCCCCCATAGTTAATCTTTTAATCTTATCAGCCCCCATAGTTAATCTTATCACCCCCCATAGTTAATCTTATCAGCCCCGATAGTTAATCTTATCATCCCCCATAGTTAATCTTATCATCCCACATAGTTAATCTTATCATCCCCCATAGTTAATCTTATCAGCCCCCATAGTTAATCTTATCAGCCCCCATACTTAATCTTTTAATCTTATCAGCCCACATAGTTAATCTTTTAATCTTATCATCCCCCATAGTTAATCTTATCAGCCCCCATAGTTCATTTTATCAGCCCCCATAGTTAATCTTATCATCCCCCATAGTTAATCTTATCAGCCCCCATAGTTAATCTTATCAGCCCACATAGTTAATCTTATCAGCCCCCATAGTTAATCTTATCAGCCCCCATAGTTAATCTTTTATCTTATCAGCCCCCATAGTTAATCTTATAAGCCCCCATAGTTAATCTTATCATCCCCCATAGTTAATCTTATCAGCCCCCATAGTTAATCTTTTAATCCTATCAGCCCCCATAGTTAATCTTAGCCCCCATAGTTAATTTTATCAGCCCCCATAGTTAATCTTATCAGCCCCCATAGTTAATCTTATCAGCCCACATAGTTAATCTTATCAGCCCCCATAGTTAATTTTTTAATCTTATCAGCCCACATAGTTAATCTTATCAGCCCCCATAGTTAATGTTATCATCCCCCATAGTTAATCTTATCAGCCCACATAGTTAATCTTATCAGCCCCCATAGTTAATTTTTTAATCTTATCAGCCCACATAGTTAATCTTATCAGCCCCCATAGTTAATGTTATCATCCCCCATAGTTAATCTTATCAGCCCCCATAGTTAATCTTATCAGCCACATAGTTAATCTTATCAGCCCCCATAGTTAATGTTATCAGCCACATAGTTAATCTTATCAGCCCCATAGTTAATGTTATCAGCCCCCATAGTTAATCTTATCAGCCACATAGTTAATCTTATCAGCCACATAGTTAATCTTATCAGCCCACATAGTTAATCTTATCAGCCCCCATAGTTAATCTTATCAGTCACATAGTTAATCTTATCAGCTCACATAGTTAATCTTATCAGCCACATAGTTAATCTTATCAGCCACATAGTTAATCTTATCAGCCACATAGTTAATCTTATCATCCCACATAGTTAATCTTGTCAGCCCCCATAGTTAATCTTATCAGCCCCCATAGTTAATCTTATCAGCCACATAGTTAATCTTATCAGCCCCCATAGTTAATGTTATCAGCCACATAGTTAATCTTATCAGCCCCATAGTTAATGTTATCAGCCCCCATAGTTAATCTTTTCAGCCACATAGTTAATCTTATCAGCCACATAGTTAATCTTATCAGCCCACATAGTTAATCTTATCAGCCCCCATAGTTAATCTTATCAGCTCACATAGTTAATCTTATCAGCCACATAGTTAATCTTATCAGCCACATAGTTAATCTTATCAGCCCACATAGTTAATCTTATCAGCCCCCATAGTTAATCTTATCAGCCACATAGTTAATCTTATCAGCTCACATAGTTAATCTTATCAGCCACATAGTTAATCTTATCAGCCACATAGTTAATCTTATCAGCCACATATTTAATCTTATCAGCCCCATAGTTAATCTTATCAGCCCCATAGTCAATCTTATCAGCCCCCATAGTTAATCTTATCAGCCCCCATAGTTAATCTTATCAGCCCCATAGTTAATCTTATCATCCCACATAGTCAATCTTATCAGCCCCCATAGTTAATCTTATCATCCCACATAGTTAATCTTATCAGCCCCCATAGTTAATCTTATCAGCCCCCATAGTTAATCTTATCAGCCCCCATAGTTAATCTTATCAGCCCCCATAGTTAATCTTATCAGCCACATAGTTAATCTTATCAGCTCCGATAGTTAATCTTATCAGCCCCCATAGTTAATCTTATCAGCCACATAGTTAATCTTATCAGCCCCCATAGTTAATCTTATCAGCCCCCATAGTTAATCTTATCAGCCCCCATAGTTAATCTTATCAGCCCCCATAGTTAATCTTATCAGCCACATAGTTAATCTTATCAGACCCCATAGTTAACCTTTTAATCTTATCAGTCCCATAGTTAATCTGGCGTAGATCTCATCTAGTGTCTACTGCTAACCGACTTTTTATTTGGCTCTTAAATATCGAACTTTCCATTTCCCACTCACAAAAAAAAAATAAAAAAGTCAACAAGCGATTTATCGATACATGCCTACAGGGGGAAAATGGCAACAATAACAGACCAGACAGCCGTACTTCTTCAACTGGTCCTAGTAAATGTTCCAACTCGAAGCTGTTGGATTAGATTTATTCTTTGATTATTTTGAAGCGTCACTAGCTAGCCTCACACATCCGGTAGAGATAAACTACAAATGAATAAAAATTAATGCCATTTTCTCCCATCATGCCTTTCCTCTCTCCCCGCTACATATAATAATGTTGCACACACCCTCCTTCCACTTTCCAGTAACCTTCCCCCCCCCCACCCCCCCGAGGATATGAAAGTTGCATCCGACAACAGGAAACTTGAGACTGGATTTGTAGACTGTACGAAACTAATTCTCTGGCTTAATTCTGTTTAATAATTCTGTCTGTATGGAGAGATGGATTTAGAAGAGGAAAATACTTTTTACATTGCCGGAGACAATATAGGTTGGGGGGGGGGAGCTGGGGGGTGGCGCCCTGAGGAAGGGGATGAGTGTGTGTGTGCTTTGGGCGGAGGGGGGGGGAAGAAAGACAGTGCTGGGTAATTTTCAGATAAACTGGAGGAATCAAAGTCTGACTGTAGGATCTGAAGACAAATAATATTAGATGAATTCAGACCATCTCAGATAAAATGAGAGACAGGGATAATAAGAGGGAGATATTGTGTTAATGTTAGAGAGAGAGAGAAAGAGAGAGAGAGAGAGAGAGAGAGAGAGAGAGAGAGAGAGAGAGAGAGAGAGAGAGAGAGAGAGAGGCGAAGCCAGTAAATGTACAGTGGGTATTCGGTTAACGAACTTAATCCGTTCCACAATTATGTTCGCTATCCGAATAGTTCGTTAACCGATCATCGATTTACCATATATGTTAATGGAAATTCGATTAATTCGTTCTGGAGATCCTAAAAATTAAATTAAAAAAAATTGTCATGTACATGAATATTTTTTTAGTAAGTTTATTTATTACAAATATGACACATACATATAGTCTTGCTTATTAATCAGTTCTTTTTCTTTTATTTGGGCGTTAAAGAACATGTCCAATGTCGGTTGTTTTTCACTCTCCTTCAGGATTTTCAGTAAATGATTGATAGCAATGTAATTGTAGAGATCAGCAACCCTATTGACATCAGCTTGTTTAATGCCAGATCTCTTTTTAAAATTTTGTAAACCAGCCAGTGGTAGCCTTGAATTCTAGATTTTCGGAGGACGAGCCTGGAGTTTGTTCTTTCAATTTCTCTTGCTTGGTTTTTATGGTGAGCACTGTTCTTGACACTCTACTCTTTTCAGGTCCCATAATATTGTCACATTTTCAGGGTTTTTTTATAAGGCGTTTAGAGAAGCACATACGAAAACCACAAGGACATAAACCAACTACCCATGTATGGTACACTATTGACGATGTGTCGTCGCACACTACCCTAAGCGTCGTACGGTGCTGCCTCACTGCTACGTAGTATGAATGATGACGTGTCAGCGCACGCGCACCTCCTTTTTCAGAACAAATTGAGGACTGATGTCGGGTGTTCCGAGAGCCGAGACGTGTTCGTTAGAATTAGTTTTTGTTCGTTATCTGAATTTTGTTCGTTGTCCGAACACATAAATCTTTCCTGAAAGTTTTCGTTAACCGAATACCCACTGTATTTGTGTATGAGAGAGAGAGCAGAAAGAAGGTTTAAGAAGCTTTATGTGTGTGTGTGTGTGTGTGTGCGAGAGAGAGAGAGAAGATGAAAGAGCTGAAGAAATCTACATAGAAATGAACGGTGTGACGTGTTGCTGAATAAAAATCGCATCAATAGGTTTCCTGTTGTTTGTCGTTTTTTTTATCTCTTTGACTCAATTCATAGTTCAATGAATTATGTCTAGTTCATAGTACAATGAAATATGTCTAGTTCATAGTTCAATGAATTATGTCTAGTTCATAGTTCAATGAATTATGTCTAGTTCACAGTAATATGACTGTCTAGTTCATAGTTCAATGGATTATGTCTAGTTCATAGTTCAATGAATTATGTCTAGTTCATAGTTCAATGAATTATGTCTAGTTCATAGTTCAATGAATTATGTCTAGTTCATAGTTCAATGAATTATGTCTAGTTCATAGTTCAATGAATTATGTCTAGTTCATAGTTCAATGAATTATGTCTAGTTCATAGTTCAATGAATTATGTCTAGTTCATAGTAACATGACTGTCTAGTTCATAGTAATATGACTGTCTAGTTCATAGTAACATGACTGTCTAGTTCATAGTAATATGACTGTCTAGTTCATAGTAACATGACTGTCTAGTTCATAGTAATATGACTGTCTAGTTCTTAGTTGAATGTGTTATTTCTAGTTCATAGTTCAATTGGCTAGGTCTATCAATATGACTGTCTAGTTCATAGTAATATGACTGTCTAGTTCTTAGTTGAATGTGTTATTTCTAGTTCATAGTTCAATTGGCTAGGTCTATCAATAAATAGTAATATAGACTAATTGATAGTTCTATTTGCTGTGTGTTATTCATAGTTATATTGGCTATGTCTAGTTAAAAGATCTATTCACTGGGACTTTTACTTTGTTCAGTTCAGAAAAATCTTGTTCATGGACAAATTTCTTGGGATTATGTTAGCTTCAGTTGTGTTGATCAGAACAAGTCTAAACAATTTCGCCGTATCTAAATCCATTACACATATCTACATCCATTACACATATCTACATCCATTACACATATCTACATCCATTACACATATCTACATCCATTACACATATCTACATTCATTACACATATCTACATCCATTACACATATCTACATCCATTACATATATCTACATCCATTACACATATCTACATCCATTACACATATATACATCTATTACACATATCTACATCCATTACACATATCCACATTCATTACACATATCTACATCCATTACAAATATCTACATCCATTACACATATCCACATTCATTACACATATCTACATCCATTACAAATATCTACATCCATTACACATATCTACATCCATTACACATATCTATATCCATTACACATATCTATATCCATTACACATATCTACATCCATTACACATATCTATATCCATTACACATATCTACAAGAATTACACATATCTACATCCATTACACATATCTATATCCATTACACATATCTACAAGAATTACACATATCTACCAAACTCATTTCTAGCTTAAGTAATGTTTACATGATTAATAAAACATAACAACACACCCCATTTATTATCTTTTATCAATATTTATATTAAGTCTTATTAACATAAATATTTTAAGTAACATTTAGTTACTGGTCAACCATGAGAGATTTCCTACAACTTTCAAATCTGGATCGCGACCATCTCAAAACTTTCTTTAAATTTCATTAACTATTTTATATTGTCAACATCCAATTGATTGGAGTATTTGTTGATTTTAGTGGCATTTCACCAAAAACTCAAATAACAAACATTCAAACATGTATACTAGATGGTGAGTTGGATGGGCCACACAGACTACAAACATTCAAACATGTATACTAGATGGTGAGTTGGATGGGCCACACAAACTACAAACATCCAAACATGTATACTAGATGGTGAGTTGGATGGGCCACACAAACTACAAACATGTATACTAGATGGTGAGCTGGATGGGCCACACAAACTACAAACATCCAAACATGTATACTAGATGGTGAGTTGGATGGGCCACACAAACTACAAACATCCAAACATGTATACTAGATGGTAAGTATGATGGGCCACATATTTTATTTATGCATTAGTATCTTCCTTGTGTGTCTTTTTTTTTTTAACTAGGGCACGAAAAAATGATTTCGTCATGGGCCTTAACAGACCTAAGTCCGCCTCTGACGAAATGTAAGTGGTCGAACAACTGCACCACAAATGCACTCAGTAAAGTAAATGTAACATTCTAAATAAAATTAAATGCGTATTTACGTAAACTGATGAAAATAAAATTATGAAAAGTACATTTATCTTTATCTGCTTCCTCTTTTATCTTGTACAAGTAAATGTACTTGTTTTGCAGTAAATGTTTTAGAAAATACATGACACGTACGGCGCACCGTAGATTTTCTCCACATCCGCCCCGAGTTCTGGTCGAATCCTTTGTGATTTGTCAGTGCGAAGTATTGCTTCTCTCCCTTGTCCCTTAATAGTGTACAGGTCATTCATGTCCACTTCTCCCTTTCACGCGGATAATCAACAGCTTCTGTTTACCTGCACATGGAACTTTGTATTTTTTTTATTTTTACTGTTATTTTGGAATCTACCAGAATCATCCATTTATTCTCTAATTATGCAGATTTGCATTTCCTATAGTATTGATTTCTGTTCTCAATATGTCTGTAACTTATTCGTCTTTATCTCTGCATTGTTATTCAATAATTTTTAAGTTGTGAGTGATTTCATAAAAGAGTGATTTAGCTTGTGGGATGTTCAATAATTCCGTCTGTTGTGAATCAATTTTAAGAATGCTATCAACTCTACACAATTCAAGGTAATACACAAGACATAAATATAGCTTTATTTAAACCTCGTGTTTACCTGGCATGCATTTGTTTTATCTAGTCTATGCCATCTTTTAAATGGGTGGTATGTGTGTGTGTGTTTGGGGGGGGGGGGGTTACAAGGTCTGAAAACCAGCGACCCGTGTAAAACCCAGTATAGTCAATGTTAGACTTTTTGTCAATGTTAGACAATGTTCCACGAGGCCATTATGCAGGGGGTGGGGGGGAACGATTTTCACCTGTAACGGCTTCAGGTAACAACAAAAGGGGTGAATCGTGACCTTTCACCTTCAGGTTATTCAAGCCCTTAGAATGCAGCCGGAGACAGAAGATAGTGTATTTGATAGAATAGTTCAGACTGAGGTATAAATAGACTCAAAGTTTACAGTAGAAATAAATTGAAGATTCAACTAAATAGTCAAATAATATTTATACTTAAATCTTGTATGTAGATTTGGAATTGAAATTTACATGGAGACAAATAAAAGTCAAATTCAACTGTTCTGTTGAGTTTGATCCATCATTGTTTACCTTGCCAGCACATGTATGTAGTTTACCTTTTGTGAGATTATACTTTCACTAATGTCAGAATTTACTTTAGCATTGTCAGTATTTAGTTTACTATGGCAAGTATTTAGTTTACCATGGTCAGTATTTAGTTTACCATGGTCAGTATTTAGTTTACCATGGTCAGTATTTAGTTTACTATGGTCAGTATTTAGTTTACCATGGTCAGTATTTAGTTTACCATGGTCAGTATTTAGTTTACCATGGTCAGTATTTAGTTTACTATGGTCAGTATTTAGTTTACCATGGTCAGTATTTAGTTTACCATGGTCAGTATTTAGTTTACCATGGTCAGTATTTAGTTTACTATGGTCAGTATTTAGTTTACCATGGTCAGTATTTAGTTTACTATGGTCAGTATTTAGTTTACCATGGTCAGTATTTAGTTTACCATGGTCAGTATTTAGTTTACTATGGTCAGTATTTAGTTTACTATGGTCAGTATTAAGTTTACCAGTATCATCACTTAAAGACCTATCTAACAATGAATAGTTCATCGTATATTAAACCAGTGACTAACAGCGGGGAATATAATTTGAAAAGATGTCATATTTTGAAATAATCATTATCTATATATAGATATGGGATTTAGCGGCACTTTGTCTATGAGTTCGTTGACCATGGTCAGCATTTAGTTTACCACGCTGTACTTTAAGTATTTCAATCCTACCTAAGTATTCAGTGGACCATACCATATCCATTGCATTCTACGCTTTAGTGGGGATGAAAGAAGGGCAATGCAAAACTGTCCCATTTCTAGTTATTTTGTTCTAGAAATGATCTTCTTATCCTCTAGTTATAAATAGATAGATGCAAATATATAAACAAGATTGTACTCGGATACTCGGATATTATGAGTCGACCCCGGGGTGGGGTGGGGGGTTTGGAGGGTATACTCATGAAGTTTTATAAGATTCAATGAGATATCGATTTTATACATTTTACTGGCTTTATCAAATTCGTATTAAGACAATTTCACCTAATACAGACAAAATTTTGTATCATTACTTCAGTTCATTCTTCCAGACTACACAAAACCCACAAAAAAACTCGTCAAGTTCATGTGTACTTTCACTACTGACGATTTATGATTATGTTGTTTTATGGGTTTCACTTGTCACTAAAGAAATAATCCATCATTCATACAATAACTGTTCTAATAATTCCTGTGTGTAAAGACACAACTATATACCTTTGTAGACTTGAATTGTCAGTATGGATTTAGATTTATGTCATATTTTTCGACACCACTCAATTACTGGATAAACTGATATGCTTCAGGCTAGAATACTTTTTTGTTATCTGTAAAACATTTGTCAAAACTTATTGTGAATGAAAAATAATATCATGATTCATCAAGAACTCAGTTTCTTAGTACATCAACATTGAATTACAGAAATACTTTCATTGCTGTCTTAACATTTTATTCACATACAACATTCAAGATTAAACTTTTCAGTAAAAAAAAAGTGAAGTTATTTATAGCTCTAATGGGTTATCGGGGCAGACAAAATGTAAAATCACTTTGTTTCTGTAACTAATACATAATGAGGAATTGGGTGTGGCACGACAACTGGCCACCTTTACTGCCCCAATTAAAGTCAAGTACCCAAGTAACAGAGTCCTAGTTAGAACAATTGCCAAGTATGGGTGTGAGACATGAACACTTCTAGTAGCCACGACAAGCAAATTACAGGCCTTCGAAAAAATGAATGCATGAAGAACCTTCGAATCTCCGGCCAAGAACATGAGTATGTCTGGGGAAAGAATATCCTCGATCACGAGCCCTGAGGAAACGATTATGGCAACAATCAAGTGACGTAAGATGGCATGGTTCGGACACGTGTCAAGGCATGATAGTCTACCAAAAGACTTGGTTCGGACACGTGTCAAGGCATGATAGTCTACCAAAAGACTTGGTTCGGACATGTGTCAAGGCATGATAGTATTCCAAAAGACTTGGTTCGGACACGTGTCAAGGCATGATAGTCTACCAAAAGACTTGGTTCGGACACGTTTCAAGGCAGGATAGTCTACCAAAAGACTTGGTTCGGACACGTGTCAAGGCATGATAGCCTGCAAAAGACTTGGATCGGACACGTGTCAAGGCATGATAGTCTACCAAAAGACTATTCCCTAAGGAGGTCGTCGCAGAGGGCCCAGCTGAAATGTTGGTTGGGCAATTTAAAAGAATAGACCAATGAATGAACTAAAGGCAGCCGCGCAGGATAGACAACTGTGGAGAAATATGTCTGTTGAGGTGTCTATGCGTTCCCCCAACAACCACATCGGTTAAGGGCATGATGATGATGATGACCCATTTAAAGCTTGGTGGACTCGGGAACTTACACAAGGACCTGCACAAATTATCATGGGACCAAGACGTCTAACGTCGACAGACGAGCACTGAACATCCCTGACTGATTGCTAACATAGTCATAAACACGAGGCTGTAGATGTTTATCCATATTCCCTTCCGTACAAATAAACTTTACTTCACCAATGTTTACCTTCTATTGACCCACAACACACAGAACTGGTTTGGAATTTAGATGAAGTTTATACAGATACTGACACAAACAATGGTATTCAATCTTTATATTTTATTTTAACACAGTATTTTGCAGTCATAATTTTGTATTAAACCGAATGCATTCCTTCGCTAATTAGTGCATACATCGGTATTTGCATCGCCGATAACTACTTTTTTAAAAAAAAATTGCTATTCATTTTCAAAATATCTGTTATATTCCTGATTGTTGTTCGCATCACAGTTAAGACCATACTAATTTAATTGAGTTTAAGTATTAATGAAACATGAGATGATACAACAATCTTGTTAACTTAATAAACTCAACAACAAATTGCTTCAAATGTAAACAAAGAACACTGGTGGTTCAATTGTTTACATTCTGACTGTACCGTGTATATGCTGAGGTACTTCAGTACATCTAAAACAACTAGCCTGACCTGACTGACCCGAGGTGAAAACTAAATGGGAAGACCGTCTAAAACAGTCTACATCTAAGATAGATCAGTCTACATCAACAATAGATCAGTGTAGACCTAGAATAGATCAGTCTACAACAAAGACAGATCAGCCTACACCTAGGATAAATCAGTCTACACCTGGGATAGATCAGTCTACATCAAGGATAGATCAGTCTACACCTAGGATAGATCAGTCTACACCAAGGATAGATCAGTCTACACCAAGGATAGATCAGTCTACTTCAAGGATAGATCAGTCTAAATCAAGGATAGATCAGTCTACATCAAGGATAGATCAGTCTACAACAAAGACAGATCAGCCTACACCTAGGATAGATCAGTCTACACCTGGGATAGATCAGTCTACATAAAGGATAGATCAGTCTACACCTAGGATAGATCAGTCTACACCAAGGATAGATCAGTCTACACCAAGGATAGATCAGTCTACTTCAAGGATAGATCAGTCTAAATCAAGGATAGATCAGTCTACACCAAGGATAGATCAGTCTACACCAAGGATAGATCAGTCTACAACAAAGACAGATCAGCCTTAACCTAGGATAGATCAGTTTACACTTGGGATAGATCAGTCTACATCAAGGATAGATCCGTCTACACCAAGGATAGATCAGTCTACTTCAAGGATAGATCAGTCTACATCAAGGATAGATCAGTCTACATCAAGGATAGATCAGTCTACACCTAGGTTGGATCAGTCTACACCTGGGATAGATCAGTCTACACCTAGGTTAGATCAGTCAACACCTGGGATAGATCACTCTACACCTGGGATAGATCAGTCAACACCTGGATACACTAACATGCCTTGTCATACCTGACGGCTGCATTAAACGTTTTTTTCTACCGTCAGACCGATGTATATCTATTTATAAATAAATATAGAGTCAATATTTTTTTATGACGCCCTTAATCTACCTCTGAACAGACCGCCACATACCTCTGAACAGACCGCCATATACCTCTGAACAGACCGCCACATACCTCTGAACAGACTGCCATATACCTCTGAACAGACCGCCACATACCTCTGAACAGACCGCCATATACCTCTGAACAGACCGCCACATACCTCTGAACAGACCGCCACATACCTCTGAACAGACCGACATATACCTCTGAACAGACCGCCACATACCTCTGAACAGACCGCCACATACCTCTGAACAGACCGCCACATACCTCTGAACAGACCGACATATACCTCTGAACAGACCGCCATATACCTCTGAACAGACCGCCCCATACCTCTGAACAGACCGCCAGTGTAATCTGTTATACATCGTCAAAGTTAACGAGAAGGTGGCGGTAAGATAGATAACAGATTCATTGTCGATAGTTACATATGCTCTCTAGCTACATATGTTCTTTAATTACATAGCTTTATTGTTACATAGCTCTATTAGTTACAAATGTTCTTTAATTACATAGCTTTATTGTTACATAACTCTTTTAGTTACAAATGTTCTTTGAGTGTCCCGATGTAAATAATAGTAAATCTGCTCGAACAAATTATCCCCAGTTTCAACAACCTTACTACTTTCATATCTCAAATTCTACCTGTCTCTTCAATTTTCTGACACCCACCTAGCTGATACTTACTTAAACCAGCTAATAGAATTAAATTGCTAAATTAAAGTTAATCTGTTACCTGAGACCACGTGGTAGTAGTAATCGTGAGTTGACACAAATGTCGTCCTGACCTTCAATCGCCAGTGATTCCAGTTGGAGTTCTTTGGATTATAAACTGTACATAAAGGCGATGGGGGGGAGGGTAGGGGGGCAGGATGGCGGCATACACTGAAGCATGGTCAGAAGGTGAACATGAAGTAAAAACACCTGTGAACACCCTCATTCTCTGACCTCTTTACTCCTTGACTTAAAAGTCTCGTAAACCTTTTCACTTCATGACCTTTTTATTCCGTGACCCTACTGTCTCGTGACCTTAATCCCCGTGACCCTACTGTCTCGTGACCTCGTCACCATGACCCCAATGGCTCGTGACCTCATCCCCGTGACCGTATTTCGCCATGACCTTTGACTAATGAGATTTTCACTATTTCGTAACCTACCACGGACTGACCTCACTTATTAAGTGCAAGTAAATGATCTGGCCTTTGGCGTTAAGAGTAACCTTGGGGTACTGTGACCTAACAACATGATGAATTCTGACCCTGTGACCACCCCATATGATGACCTCTAACCTTGAATATTGACTAATTAATGAAATATTACAAAGTGACCTAAACACCTGAAAGTAAAGTTAGAGGTTAGTATCTATGAATAATTACTATCTACAATTTTGTATAAATACTTGCATAGACAGTATCACAACTTATATTGACACTATATGACAGCTGTCAACAATGTTTTGGAAGCAGTGGAATGGTTCACTTTTGATTTTTAGAGCATTTTCGAAAAAAAAAAAATGCTCTATTGTCCCCGTTTTATCTGTCTGTCTGTCTGTCTGTCCGTTATCACCCTAGATCTCAACAACCATAAGTCCTAGACCCATGATGTATATATCATTTTGTAGGTCCTGGCCTGTCATGTGTGCAGCAAAAAACAATTTTGCGATCTGACCTCTTAGGGCAGAAAAGGGGGGCGTATTAAGTACCGTTTTACTATATAAGCTATATTAACAAAGGAGCGCCCTATATCTCAGCAACCATAAGTCCTAGACCCATGATGTATATCTCATTTTGTAGGTCTTGGCCTGCCAAGTGTACATCAAAAGTTCATTTTGCGATAGGACCTCTCAGGGCTGAATATAAGAGTTTCTTAGGTACCGTTTTTGCTTATATTTTAAATATAAATAATAAAAGCTAATCAAACGGGCGTAATCATTATTTATTTTTTGTAACAGTTATTCAACATGATTACTTCCCTCTCTATTTATCAAAACCCATACATAGCCACTGCGTACACGAAAATGCTCTAAAATGTCCTTTGTCCGAAACGGAAAAGACTTGAATTGCTTGTTTTTTTTTTTTCCCGCGGAGTTCTGACGGTTTGCCAAACATCTTTCATAACACTTAATGTTATGTTAAAGTATAGAATAAATACTAGAAGTGATGTTGTTGAATAGCTGAATACATGTGTTGCTGAATAGCTGTGTACATGTGTTGCTGAATAGCTGTGTACATGTGTTGCTGAATAGCTGAGTACATGTGTTGCTGAATAGCTGAGTACATGTGTTGCTGAATAGCTGAGTACATGTGTTGCTGAATAGCTGAGTACATGTTTTGTGCTGTCCATGAACTGAGAACCGCTGTTATAAGAATCAGCATCGGCCGTTATTGGTTGCAACTAGAAAACCGCTCAAAACCTGCGACTATTTGACTCTCGCCCTAGACCCCTCATTTGACACTCCTCCTAGGCCCCTCATTAGACTCTCGCCCTAGGTTCCTCATTTGACACTTTCCACCCCCCTGCCCGCGTTTTATCGTGATGCTAAGGCTTCTCTGACAAACAAGTTGTTTTTATTTTTATCTTGATATCAAAATGCCAACTGGTTGTTTAGATCCCACATGTCTGGCCACAATGTTCTCTGTATCGGAATAAAATGGCCGTTCAATCAACAGGGCGACTAATTGGTTCACATCTTGACTTGATGAATTTTCTTTCATCTGTCACACTCTCGACTCTGTCTGTATCTAGTTAGTCATTCGGTGCAGTATTTCAACAGCATCCTGTAATTGTGATATGAGTGTCCGTGTATGTGTGTGTCCGTGTGTATGAGTGTCCGTGTGTGTGTGTCCGCTTGTGTGCGTGTGGTGCCGTTTTGTCCTACTGATTGTTGTACGAGCACATTGCACCATGAAGTGATCGGAGGTGGGGGGGGTGAGTTGTTAGTGGGCAACGATGTGCAGCTTTGAGGCAACATTCAATGGCGGTTTGATCACGTGACCTGGCCATCCGGCTTTCATTTAACACGTCCGTTGAGACTTGTGAGAAAGTTCAACAAAGTTCAGGTGTAACATCTGGTGCTATAGTGGGTGGGGTGGGGGTTGGGGTTGGGGGGGGACTCAGGTAATATGTTGGGCAACTGCAGACAAATTCAGTGAGTAAAATATAACATTACAAACAAGCAGGTTTGTTCCCTCTTTGCTGTAGGTTTGGTTTGGATTTGCTAAACAAAAAAGTAACATGTACATTACCAGACAATACATTCATAGGACACAACATTGGACTTTATTGGGTTAATAAAAGAAAACAGCAATCTGGTTGGATAGTGAAGTTCAAACTGTCTGACTGCATGATAACTAGACTAAAATAGCAATAAGACTGACTGGCACATAGAGTGATAGACTGACTGGCATCTAGAGTGATAGACTGACTGGCATCGAGACTGATAGACTGACTGGCATCTAGAGTGATAGACTGACTGGCATCTAGAGTGATAGACTGACTCGCATCTAGAGTGATAGACTGACTGGCATCTAGAGTGATAGACTGACTGGCATCTAGAGTGATAGACTGACTGGCACCGAGACTGATAGACTGACTGGCATCTAGAGTGATAGACTGACTGGCATCTAGAGTGATAGACTGACTGGCATATAGAGTGATAGACTGACTGGCATCTAGAGTGATAGAGTGACTGGCATATAGAGTGATAGACTGACTGGCATCTAGAGTGATAGACTGACTGGCATCTAGAGTGATAGACTGACTGGCATATAGACTGTTAGAGACACTGGGTAATAGACGGAAAAAAAAAACACATACTGGTAATTTGACTATACTAACTTCCTTACAGAAAGAGTGACTAGTAACTAGGCTAGACGTAGACAGTGACTGAAAATAGACAAGAGCGACAGATAGTCTGGCAACTAGACTGAGTTACTGAGACATGGGACAAATCTTTCAGTTCCTCGTTTCGGTTGCCATTAGGGTTCCTATATTTCGGCCTGTCCATCTCTTTAGGTGGCCTGGTCAGTTTACTCTACACGGCTACCAGTACCTGCACTTCCAGTGTACCCTATTATTACAGTTTTACTAAATGTATTATGGCGTGAAACATGATACAACCATGACAGTTTTACTACATGTATTATGGCGTGAAACATGATATAACCATGACAGTTTTACTAAATGTATTATGGCGTGAAACATGATACAACCATGACAGTTTTACTAAATGTATTATGGCGTGAAACATGATACAACCATGACAGTTTTACTACATGTATTATGGCGTGAAACATGATACAACCATGACAGTTTTACTAAATGTATTATGGCGTGAAACATGATACAACCATGACAGTTTTACTACATGTATTATGGCGTGAAACATGATACAACCATGACAGTTTTACTAAATGTATTATGGCGTGAAACATGATACAACCATGACAGTTTTACTAAATGTATTATGGCGTGAAACATGATACAACCATAACAGTTTTCCCATAACTAGAATTGGTTTCTGAAGACCCACCAGGTCGTCTTTGTGACTTCACGGAGAGCGTGAGTGGTCAGCCGTCCATTTTGTTTCCCTACTGTCTGTCTCCGCCCATGTAAAACAGCACCGCGTGCTATGTATTGTTCAAAAATTGTATTGAACACTTTGTACAATTGTGTGTAAGTTACGGCCAATGTGTGGTAGATGGCCAATGTCTGATAATGTCAGACATTTGTTAACAATATTGGCCAATGTTAACATTTGCATGCTCTAATTGATTTATGTCGAAATGACGATGTCAACTGTATCCTATGAAAGAGTTAACATCAATTAGGAACTTTTTGAGTTTAAGAAAATATTGAATCATATAAAATAATGCAAACAGATTGACATCTGGGCGTGGCCGACTGCTTTTATTTAATTAGAACAGACTTAGTTGAGATGTGTAGTTCTTTAGACATAAGTTAACATATTTAGTTAATATGTGTAGTTCTTTAGACATAAGTTAACAGATTTAGTTGAGATGTGTAGTTCTTTACACATTAGTTATACAAAAGTAGAGGTAGACAAATTATCTCTTGAGGGCTCTCGGTATTGCCCCAGTTCTACGGCCATGATAATGACCCTGAAATGTCCTAAGGCTCTACACAAACCTTACAACTGTTTTTTTTTTACAAGGCCATTCTGTTGATGTTTTTAGAAGTATTAGTTCAACCAGACGTATCAAGGCCATTCTGTTGATGTTTTTAGAAGTATTATTTCAATCAGACTTATCAAGGCCATTCTGTTGATGTTTTTAGAAGTATTATTTCAATCAGACTTATCAAGGCCATTCTGTTGATGTTTTTAGAAGTATTATTTCAATCAGACTTATCAAGGCCATTCTGTTGATGTTTTTAGAAGTATAAGTTCAACCAGACTTATCAAGGCCATTATGTTGATGTTTTTAGAAGTATTATTTCAATCAGACTTATCAAGGCCATTCTGTTGATGTTTTTAGAAGTATAAGTTCAACCAGACTTATCAAGGCCATTCTGTTGATGTTTTTAGAAGTATTAGTTCAATCAGACTTATCAAGGCCATTCTGTTGATGTTTTTAGAAGTATTATTTCAATCAGACTTATCAAGGCCATTTTGTTGATGTTTTTAGAAGTATAAGTTCAACCAGACTTATCAAGGCCATTATGTTGATGTTTTAGAAGTATTTTTCTCAACAAGACTTATCAGTGTAATCATACTTGGATTAAAAAAAAAACAACCTTGTTGACAACTGGTGGGTTGGTGAGGGATTGGAATAATTTTTCTGACAGTTGTGAATTGATAGAATTCCATTAGATATCTCTACCACATGGTGAAATAGAACTTCACTGGCATATATAATATCAAAATGACATTTGAAAGAAGTAGACAGTTCCATTTCATTATCACCATAAAACTCTAAAAGGTTTCGGAGCGAAAATTTTTTAATGGACACAGTGTGACTCAACTTCTTCACCAAAAAAAAAAAAGAAAGTACTTTATTACGTCATTGGGAAATCTAGACCACTGCGGGGGTGTTTCTAAATATAGAACCTAGGCTGACTTATTAGGGCTTCACCACTCAGATTCAAGTCAACAAAAACAAACCGCCTACGGTTGTTATATAACTGTATAGGAGAGGTAGTCAACAAAAACAAACCGCCAAAGATTGCGATTAACTGTATAGGAGGGGAAGTCAACAAAAACAAACCGCCAAAGGTTGCGATATAACTGTACTGAGGTGACAGAAAGCTCAAAGGTTGCGATATAACTGTACTGAGGTGACGGAAAGCTCAAAGGTTGCGATATAACTGTACTGAGGTGCCGGAAAGCTCAAAGGTTGCGATATAACTGTACTGAGGTGACGGAAAGCTCAAAGGTTGCGATATAACTGTACTGAGGTGACGGATAGCTGAGCGGTGTAGACCCTAGAGCCCCAGGTTCGGTCTCGCTGACAGCCAATACATTTTTTTCAAGGTAAAAAGTCCCTCAAGTCCCTGAAATCCATCCAGATGTGTAAGTGGATACCTGACTCTTGTTGGGGAATTAAGGCGGCGATGTGTGTTGTGCTAATCACACAACCCCTTCATAAGGCGGCAATGTGTGTTGTGCTAATCACACAACCCCTTCATGAGGCGGCAATGTGTGTTGTGCTAATCACACAATCCCTTCATAAGGCGGCAATGTGTGTTGTGCTAATCAAACTATACCTTCATAAGGCGGCAATGTGTGGTGTGCTAATCACACAATACCTTCATTTGCCGAGGTTACAGAAACTGATGAAATTTACGCTTCATCTGCCCCAATGACCCGTTTGGCCTAAAGGTAACTACTTTTACTTACATTACTGTGCACAGTATTAAGGCTGGTAAAGTAAACATTTCGGTGCAATATTCCATGCTATAATCTTCTATTTTGTTCAGTGTGAAAGAAACATCTCTGGTAACAAATCGGAGTTAATCCCACGTATCTATGTCATCAAATTTGCTTTTTAAGGGGAACAATGGCTGAAAACAAATCTTTGTTGAGACAATAACTGGAGAATTGGAGGCAGATTCTTGTGGGTGGTGATACTCAATGGATACCTTTGTTTCAACAGATTTGGTATGGAGGCAGACACGCAAACTACGTCCCGCGGGTCACGTATGTCCCTTTTGACTGTTTATCTGGATACGCGCTCCTCCCCTCCTCTTCGTCACATCTAAACAGTTTAATTTAAATTTTATCATATAAAAAACAAAGTTATCCATATCTCTTCGTCTCACTCTTTAACAGCTCATTGTGGCCCTCGATTAAAAAAAAATCGCCAACCCCAGCTCTAAGGGTAAATCTTGAATAATTGTATGAAGCCTACAGGGACGTCAAGTCCAACATAATTTAGAATTTAGATCAATGGATGTAAACCAGACTTTGTTGTATACTTAAATAGAGTACATTGTATCTCCTTGAGATCCTGTGACATGGTCTCAGGCAACATTAAACATACAAATAAACTCTGGTGACCATATTACACCGACTTCCTGTTTCTATATAAACAGTAAACATATAAAAATAAACTAGCACTGTTGTCTGTAATTAAAGAATAAAGCTAAAAATCCTCGAAAAAAAAAGTACGTGTATGAAGTACAATGCACTTCACTTTGTATTTGTATTAGTCAGTCCTAAATAATCACAGTCGTTCATTTTGATCAATTGCATGACCACCTAAGATGAGACTATAGAGAAATGATCGATACATTCACTTGTTCTTTTTTAATGTGGCAGTGTTTCACTGACAACTGTTAGATGTATGGTGCAACAACATTGTTAAGTGCTGGAATAAAATAATCTAAAAAAAGACTAGATGATTCAGAAGATATTCCTATCACTTTTGTAAATAGTGGTGACACTAAATTATCCAGTAAATTAGACAGTACATCATACAGAAAAAAATTAGATAGTAAATTATTCAGCAAATTAGTAAATTACACAGTAAATTATACAGTAAAACTCGAAAAATATAAAGTAAAATTAAGCAAAAACCTACGTGTATATATAGAGATAGTGAGAACGAATTAAACTGGTATCTGGCACAGTTTAATTTTGAAATAAACCGCTACATTTGAAGATAAGAAACTTATTTATAGCTCGTAATATTTAATAATAATTCCATGTTACATGTTAACAAGAATATACCACCAGTTAACAATGTTTGAAATTGATAACAAGTATTTTAAAAATATCGGATAAATTATGCTTTGAAGTAACACATTCTAACTTTAAAAATTTCAAACAGATCAAATATCTATTTTAAAAGATGAACAACTGGCTTGTCGGATTCTTATTTAGTGTTTGTGAGTTAAAAGATAAATAATAGAAATAAGAAAAAAATAATGAAAATCCGATCTCCATAAATACTTGAAGCATCTTACATACCCTTTATTCTAACAGTGTTGAGCTGTAGCAATACTTGTGACATCTGCAATACCCTTTGTTCTAACAGTGTTGAGCTGTAGCAATACTTGTGACATCTGCAATACCCTTTGCTCTAACAGTGTTGAGCTGTAGCAATGCATGTGACACTGCAATACCCTTTGCTCTAACAGTGTTGAGCTGTAGCAATGTATGTGACACTGCAATACCCTTTGCTCTAACAGTGTCCCTACACTTCTCAACTTACTTGTTAAATGGAAGGCTGCCTCTTTTACCAAGATAACTTTAATGGGTATGGAGGGGGAATGGTTGTAAGAGGAGGGAGAGGGGGGTAGGTTAGTTTAGGGACATGTACTCCTCCCACTGCTTCGATATATATGCCCTGTGTTTATGTATAACACAACCTACTGTAAGGACAACATACTGTAAGGACAAAATAATGTAAGGACAACATACTGTAAGGACAACATACTGTAATGAAAACATAATGTAATGACAACATACTGTAAGGACAACATACTGTAAGGACAACATACTGTAATGACAACATACTGTAATGACAACATTCTGTAAGGACAACATACTGTAGGGACAACATATTGTAAGAACAACATACTGTAATGACAAAATAATGTAAGGGCAATATACTGTAAGGACAACATACTGTAAGGACAACATACTGTAAGGACAACATACTGTAATGACAACATACTGTAAATTACAGTATTTGTAGGATTTACCAAGATAAACATTCGCGCTTTCTGTTCAACACCCTTGCATGCCTCCAATATCCGCACATTGGGAACCAAGTGGAAATGTTAAACATGCTTAATGGATAGTTATAGACAGAACTTTAATTAACGTCTGTTTGTGAGTTCTAATTAACGGCTGGGGTTATGATATCTGTATGAAACTCATATTTATGTTTAATTATTTGTGTAGATTGTGTTCTCAATACAAATAGTGAAGCTTAACATCACTCAGATTACACGAGTATACATTGCTTTTCCGAATTTGGCGTGTGTACAAACAATGTTTGACATATATGAGTGTGTTGTAATTTGCGATAAATGATTACATCACTGTGCTTTTAATTGTGAGCATAAATATGGCTTACGTTGTATTCCTCATTCGCTTATATAGAGCAACTGAAATACTGTGTTAATACAGAGCTATGCTGCCTTTTCCATATTTTGACAAATTCTTTTAAATATTAACGAAGTGCAGCTTAATTTTTACTTTTCATATCAACAGTTTAAAACGAAATGTCCTTATTGCTATTTTCAATTTATTATATCTGCATTGGTATTTTTGTCTAAACATGATTTTTTTATTAAAAATAAAAACAAACTGTTTTTTTTTATTACTCCCTCTGATTCTTAGGCTTCAGTTTAATATAAATCAGCTGACAATTTTAGGCCACCATTTTGATCGTTACGAGTTTACTTTTGAAATATAACCTACTTAACTTTCACGAGTTAACTGTGAATCAATGAGTCTGCCAAATTTAATTCTCTATCTACACGGGAAGTTGGAGTTAGTTATTGTGGGCGTTGCCTTGTAGTAGTATAGATAAATGTCGTCATATAGCGGTCGGAGCAACTGCAAAAATGGCTCACATTGGTAAAAGAATTAAACATACAACAAAATTGAAAATATATTTCATGGAAATACGAGCCCTACTTATAAACTGTTCATTATATCCCAATGAACCAAAGTCATTAGGTTAATGATCGATACGAATATTGGTATTTACCAGATAGTATTGATTAGTTCTGTGATCCTATCAGTGCACTACCCCATGATAGTTGTGGCGTTAAGTATTTAATATATATCTATGTATAGCAGGCTCGACAGGTAATTTAACTTAATTACCAAATCTTTAACTCTAACTCACTGGTATAGGTACTAGTATATAACAACACAACTCTTAGGAGTGTACTTTACAACACTGATTTAATGTACTATGATACAAATTTAGTGAAATAATATTTTACAAGTCTAACAATCCAAGTCTACTCTAAATATCCTATAAAACTTCCCTAAGTCTACTGGGCCGCCCTCTGTCGAGATACATTCTGCGTCCACTTTATAAAGGCTGGCGGGGTAAGAGTGGGACAGTAGATAGTTGGACAGTATATAATCCGTGTGCAGAGGGGGGGACTTAGTCCGTGCGTGGGCGGGGAGGTGGGACATCTAGCATGAGTCATTAGGGTACGGGGAACAGTAGATAATCCGTGTGTAAAGGCAGCGAGAGCTGATAGAAACAACTTTCAAATGAACTCGCCACTGGCGGGAGGTGCGATTGGGACAGTTGATACTAGCACTGAAGGGGTTAAGCTTGACACGTTACATGGGGGGGGGGAGAGGTGCGGTGAATTCTTGACGTAACATATCCATGGCCTTGTGTTACATTCCATGGTCAACTGATGAGGAGCGAGAGGGTCCGTATTGGCGGGGTAAATTTAAATTGGCTGGAGGTGGAAACGGGGAGGGGAGGGTAAATTCTAGATGTAACATTTCTGACCATGACCCTGGGTTATGTTCCATGGTCAACTGATGAGTCACTCGATACTGGCGGGAGGTGCGTGTGCAAAAGGGGGGGGGGGTAACTTCTAAACGTAACAATAGTCTACCATCAAGTAGGCAGACACTAATTGGTCCTAAATAGCAGGGTTGATTAAACACTGTTCAATAAGTCCCTGGAGAGATAGCTGCTTCGTGTTATCATAGGGCAGTTTATTTTGGCTGGGTTGGTGACATCTGTAGCTTGTGGCACTTTTTCTCGTTTTTAAACCGAATGTTTATGTGGCTTGTTGACGTCATTACAGCCAATGTTTATTGTCATGTCACTTTCATGATGACTTTGAAACAAATATTTGCATCTGTTCGTAGCAGCCACGAATTAAATTGTCCGATAAAAAGTATTTGAATGAGTCGATTTCGATTTAATTGGGATGAATCCAATCACTTTATTTTTCATTAATTAATTTGCTGTTTTCAATTATAAATTAATGATACAGTTTTTGAGATTTTCTTTAATGAGTCTCAATATTTCTATGGAGGTCATTACATATGTCATTACACTTCACAGATGTCATTACTCCTCTTTACATATGCCAATGCTCATTCGCACAGATGTCATCACCCATTATTACGCATGCCAATACTCATTAGCACAGATGTCATCACACATTAGAACATATGACACTGCACATGACTACATATGTCATTACTCAATATTATAGATGTCATTGCTCATTATTACAGATGCCACAACTCATTATCGTAAATGTCATTACATAATATTACAAATGTCTTGACTCTTGGCACAATATTACACATAACATTACTCATAGAACATATGCCAGTACAAATTAGTATAGATGCCATCACACATCGTTTTTAAAGTGGTCATTACACATAATTTGTCACGATGCCATTATAGATCAATAGTACAAATGACATTACACATCGTTAGTACAGATGCCATTACACATCAGTAGTACAAATGACATTACACATCGTAAGTGCAGATGCCATTACACATCGGTAGTACAAATGACATTACACATCGTTAGTGCAGATGCCATTACACGTCAGTAGTACAAATGACATTACACATCTTTAGTACAGTGGCCGTAGACACACCAATAGTACATATGCCATTACACATCATTAGTGCAGATCCCATTACATATCGCTGGTACAGTGGCCATTATACATCATTGGTACAGATGCCCTTACAAATATGTTACAACTGTACACATATTGGAACACTGGACCACGCCCTACAAGTTCCCGCCAACTCGGCATCGCTTCACTTGAAATTGACCTGTCCAAGGTATTACCAACCACTGTCTGAACCTACTCAACTTTTAATGAGATCCTAATTTAGGTTCACTCCAGTGTTCTGTGTGCAATAATATTTCATCACAGAATCACGTGACAGTGGTTTGATTGATCTGCTGGTACACAATAATATTTCATTGTTTAAAAAACTGAAAAACTTTTGAAGAATGTTTACAGTAATATCATTAAAGTATGTTATGTGCAGTTTAATACGTTTCCCACCAGTCACCTTGTCTGTGTATTTAAAAAAAAATGTTATGTGATATTGTTGACATTTTAACTCAATTTTATTTACTTATCTTTTTATATTTTATTTGCCAACATTCAAATTGTTATGAAATAATTATCATTTCTGCACCTTCTAAATCATATCATAGTTCAGTGATCGATATCACTTCTAAATCATGTCATAGTTCAGTGATCGATATCACTTCTAAATCATGTCATAGTTCCGTGATCGATATCACTTCTAAATCATGTCATAGTTCAGTGATCGATATCACTTCTAAATCATATCATAGTTCAGTGATCGATATCACTTCTAAATCATATCATAGTTCAGTGATCGATATCACTTCTAAATCATGTCATAGTTCCGTGATCGATATCAGTTCTAAATCATGTCATAGTTCAGTGATCGATATCACTTCTAAATCATGTCATAGTTCCGTGATCGATATCACTTCTAAATCATGTCATAGTTCAGTGATCGATATCACTTCTAAATCATGCCACAGTTCAGTGATCAATATCACTTCTAAATCATGCCACAGTTCAGTGATCGATATCACTTCTAAATCATGTCACAGTTCAGTGATCGATATCACTTCTAAATCATGCCACAGTTCAGTGATCGATATCACTTCTAAATCATGTCATAGTTCAGTGATCGATATCACTTCTAAATCATGTCATAGTTCAGTGATCGATATCACTTCTAAATCATGTCATAGTTCCGTGATCGATATCACTTCTAAATCATGTCATAGTTCCGTGATCGATATCTCTGGTAAAACAATTGGCAGTAGGTTGTCACTCCTGGGACTTGAAATATTTAATTTACTGGAATGTAACAAGCAAGAAATTAAATAATATCATTAAAAAACCAAATTCGTCCCACAAGTCCACCCAGCTTCAAATGTGTCCTTAACTTAAGTTGGGGAAGTAAAGGCGGCTGGGCGTTGCGCTAACCACACAATCCCTTCATATGCCGAGGTTATTGAAACAAATTACGGTAATTTTCTACTTCATCTGCCCGATGGCCCAATAGGGCTAATAGAATTTTTCTTTTTTTCTAAGAAAAACCAAGGTGTGTTAATAAAAACCAAGGTGTGTTAATAAAAACCAAGGTGTGTTAATAAAAACCAAGGTGTTTTTCAGATTTAGATAAACAAATGTACACTTTGTAAAATTAGAACAAACAAAAAAACAATAGCCTGTTACTGTTTGCTCAACCATCTCGTAATAATACTTCATTATGTACGTTGCCTTGTATGACTATAAACATTAATTGTATAAAGGTAAATTGCATTGTAAACATTTGTTTATTGTTTAATGTTTAGTTTACATAATATGAATGGCTCGCGTTGCTATTGTAAAACGGAATCAATTGAAAATCTTTGTGACCGACTCATTCCGCGCGAGAATAGCTACTTCTGCAATACTGACAACCAAAAGTGTGTCAAGTCGTCAGTACAATGGCTTCTGTATTTGAATTCAGCAATGACGTGAAATGTTTGGACTTCTTTTTCTTTTATTAAAGTCTTTTAAAAATGTAAACATTGCTCTGGGTAAACAGTTTGTTTTGATGAACAATATTGGGCCATTGTGTTAACAGTGAAGCAATGGATGTGTCAGTCGGTTCTCTTTGGGCCATTGTCCTGGCCAATAGATGGCACTGACATGACACTTATAGATGTGTAGCTGGCACTGACATGACAATTATAGATGTGCAGCTGGCACTGACATGACACTTATAGATGTGCAGCTGGCACTGACATGACACTTATAGATGTGTAGCTGGCACTGACATGACACTTATAGATGTGCAGCTGGCACTGACATGACACTTATAGATGTGCAGCTGGCACTGACATGACACTTATAGATGTGTAGCTGGCACTGACATGACGCTGTCTCGATGCAACTGGTGAACTTACTACTGGCGCTTTATGAGTGTAGCTGGCACTGACATAAACCTTACTTATAGATGTGCAGCTGGCACTGACATGACACTTATAGATGTGCAGCTGGCACTGACATGACACTTATAGATGTGTACCTGGCACAGACATGACACTTATAGATGTGCAGCTGGCACTGACATGACACTTATAGATGTGCAGTTGGCACTGACATGACACTTATAGATGTGTACCTGGCACAGACATGACACTTACATATGTGTACCTGGCACTGACATGACACTTATAGATGTGCAGCTGGACTGACATGACACTTATAGATGTGCAGCTGGACTGACATGACACTTATAGATGTGCAGCTGGACTGACATGACACTTATAGATGTGCAGCTGTCATTAGTGTAAAACCCTATTTAATTTACTGCTGATAGAATTACGTCAGATTTTAGAATCCGATTTTTTATTCGTGTTTTATTCAGTACAGCAACACCATTTCCACACCGTTACACTTCTATTTTGAAACAAAGTCTAATAGATAACAACAACACTACAACTGTATATATGAACAATAATTTGATATTAAATCAGGCAGTATAAGATTTTTAGCTCCTTTGTTGTTGTTTTTTTATATAATTGTATACATTTCTTGTTTCATTTGAAGTTCTGTTTTCAACTGAAGTTCTGTTTTCAGCTGAAGTTATGTTATCAACTGAAGTTCTGTTTTCAACTAAAGTTCTGTTTTCAGTTGAAGTAGTGCTTTTAATTAAAGTAAAATTTTCAATTGAAGTTAAGTTTCGAATGAATTGGACAATTATTCTGAATATTAATTTTCTAATGTATGTATTTCAACTGCTATAGCTGGTAATTATAATGCAGCTGGTGTCAACTTTAAGAAAATGGCGGTGGAACCGTCAAACGCAGGGTGTCTAATATTCATCTTTTTTTTAACAACACAGTATGGGGGCGGGGGGGGAGTGGGGGGTAGGGAAGATGTTTTTGTAATGTCAAACACAGCCGTTTAAAAACTGCGCGCGCGGCACAAACGTAGAAACTGAGAATACAAAAAAAAAATCTCTTTGAGCTGTGTGACATCCCAGCAGTTCTGTTGACTCAGCATGTCTTCACGTCACGTGGTTTAGGGACGACTTGCTTGCTGGTCGGCTGCCTTGACAATGTCAACAAGACACAGGGGGGGGGGGGGACATACTAGAGCCCTGGTCTAAATTGGTAGAGCCGGCATGGCCTTGTTAGGCATAACTCTTTTTTTTTTTGTTTTTCTCTTTGTGATCGCCAAATATGACGGAGCGATTGTTGCAGAAGTGACAAGCACAAACTGTCAGGATCGTACATTTGTATGGTCACTACTTTCTTCCTGAGTGGGGGGGGGAGACTAATGCACAGGGGAGGTGATGGAGGTCAGCTGGACCGGACACTACTACTATGTGGACAGAAGGAAAGATTTCTTTCTTTATCTCCCCTTCCTGGAAAGTGCGCGGGTCGAGCAGATAGTATTTTGACTTGAAGCGTAGTAAACATAGTTTGAATCATTTCTTAAAATAGAACATAAATTTATTAAAGAAGAAAATTATACCAAGTGAATATTGATAAAGTAAATTTTACATTTGGCTTGATGATTATATCTTAGTTAACTTTGTGTATAAATGATTTGTTTGCTTAGTCCAACTTTTCTGGCTATGTAGTGGTACGGGTGTGATTACCTTAAAATAGTATGGCTAGCTAGAAGATATTGTTTACTTTGTCATAATATTGTGGCTAGCTAGAAGATATTGTTTACTTTGTCATAATATTGTGGCTAGCTAGAAGATATTGTTTACTTTGTCATAATATTGTGGGTAGCTAGAAGATATTGCTTACTTTGTCATAATATTGTGGGTAGCTAGAAGATATTGCTTACTTTGTCATAATATTGTGGGTAGCTAGAAGATATTGTTTACTTTGTCATAATATTGTGGGTAGCTAGAAGATATTGCTTACTTTGTCATAATATTGTGGGTATCTGGCGGCTCCCAAATGCTTTTTTTTACAGCAGAATTTTTTTTTTTTAGCTTTAAAATTCCAAATTTGTTTGATTGTTTGCCTCTTACAATTTGAAATGTTGTCATTTTTACGAACTCCACAACAGTAACAGCGTTAAAATGATAGCGGTCACGAACATCACCACAAGAAATCTTTAATGGGGAATCGTTTTGTGTTCGTTTTAAATCTTGTTTACCCTCCGAAATTTTTTAATGGCATGTTATTTTGTTATATATAAAGTTAAAACAGTTTTATTTCATAGAATAATAGTATCAATCATTTAAAATAATTTTTTATTATGACGACAAATAGAACGCGTCATTTCGTATTATTATTTGACCGCGAATCAGGCCCGTAGCGTGCGGCGGGAGGCCGGGTCCCCCTTGCGTTTTATCTGGCCCCCTCTGCTTATTTGCTCTACTTAGTAAAATGTATTACCGGCCCCCCTCCCCGCGTAGTTCCGGAGTGCGAAGCAGGAGCCGAAAAATTAGCTGCTCCCGCGCTACTGGTAGCTAGAGTTATTGTTTTCTTTTTCCTAACTGAACAAATGATGCATTGTTTGTTACATGAGAACATATACACAGCATGGCATCATATCACTGACATTTCGTCGATGATTCTCTAGAAGAATGGTTGTGACATATTACGTTCCCGCTATCTATTAAAAGCTAAACATCCAATATTCTTACTTATTCTGGAAGCTATCAAACCCCACGTGACAGTTCCGTCCAATCGATTACTTCATGTCTATTGCTAAACGCAGAAATAGTAAGTCTGTAGTATGTAAAGTAATATCACACTGATAGCTGACAACTGCAACTAAACAGTTGACATCTACAACTAAACAGCTGACATCTACAACTAAACAGCTGACATCTACAACTAAACAGCTGACATCTATAACTAAACAGCTGACATCTACAACTAAACATCTGACATCTAATACTGGACACCAGATCTAAAACACATAGTCTATAACATAAACAATAGACTTTAATAAATTATTTATTAATGTTGTAGAGACATTTGAGACTATGACATAGAAAACTCGCATTTTCCTTTCATAAAAAAAATTTCTTTATTGTTTTAGCTCTAGCATCATGAATCAATCACAAGTCCACCCAGCTTTAAATGGGTACCTGAATTAAGTTGGGGAAGTAAAGGCTGCTGGGAGCTGTGCTAACCACACAATCCCTTCATATGCCGAGGTTATAGAAACAGATGAATTCTATACTTCAACTGCCCCGATGGCCCGTTAGGGTTAAGGGAACTTTACTTTAGACGATGCATTAATATAAGTGCACCACATTTGACCAGGTGACATCACATATTTCATAAATAAATATGACAAAACACAAAAATCACCCTGTAAGCAAATAATGTCACACGACAAATTACCACGTGTGTAGATGCTTACCAATAACCACCAGACATCATTTGGGGGGGGGGTGTTAGTTCAAAGCAAGACACATCTCTAGACTTGAACATCATGTAATAATGGTGTCTTGGACTGTACATGACGACACAACACGTATACAAAGTTCTCTTTTTGGTTTAGAGATTATTTTTAAGAGTAGACCAGCGGGAGTAGACAATTAAAAAAAAATAAACTTATAGACAGCGTTCGAGATAGTTGTGTTTGTTATAAGTTTATATCGATGTTATATATATTGTTTCTTCAAATGTTCGACCAATATTTATGTCGGCGTTCATATATACTGTTAGAAGTAAGACTGGAGTAATTAGTATCATCATATACCTACCGTGATTGTTTCGCAAAGTTATCCACTATACTACATGTTTATCTGAAACCAACAAATACATTATTGAAACAACAACAATTCAAGACCAGAAAAGTTCATAATATTGACTCACAATAATTATTTTATACCTTGAACTGTTATATGTCATCTTTCTAACAGTTCATGTGACAGTTCACACTCACACTGTGACGATATTGACAGCTCTGTTCACGTGACTTCTAAGCTTTCGTGTCATTATTGATTTTGTTGTTATTGTTGTTGTTTCTTCTAAAGGATTTGTAAGCCGGATGAAATGTCCAACACTAAAGAACATTTTGATTTCCCTGCGTTCATTGTCTTGCTCACATTAAAACCAATTGACCAGATGGACAGACTGGAGACATACATACAGGCGGAAGTGACCATAAAGCACGTCGCTTCCACACAACTTGTTTGTTAGATCTTGTCACAGTGTTGCACAGGCCGACATTTTTCACTTTTTCCCTTCTCTTCTATGTTGGATGGACAGATATTTAGAGCATTTTCTAAAAAAAAAATGCTCTATTGTCCCCGTTTTGTCTGTCTGTCATCACCCTAGATCTCAACAACCATAAGTCCTAGACCCATGATGTATATATCATTTTGTAGGTCTTGGCCTGCCAAGAAATGACTTTTTTTCCATTTCGCGATCTGACCTCTGAGGGCCGTAAAAGGGCCGTACCGTTTTTTGCAATATAAGCAATATTAATAAAGAGCGCCTATATCTCAACAACCATAAGTCCTAGAACCATGATGTATATATCATTTTGTAGGTCTTGGTCTGCCAAGTGTACATCAAAAGTCCATTTCGCAATAGGACCTCTGAGGGCCGGGCTTCAGGGCTCCTAAGGGGCTTATATATTATATATACACCTAGTACGTTCAATAACCCATTCATTTGGTGCGAAATACTGCAGCACGTAGTTTCACCAAGATTTATTAAGAAACTCATCAAATGAAATAGTAAGATTGTGTTCTGAGTTTAATTGAAAGTATCTGAGCTATGCAACAATTGACGGAGTTTTCGGACGATTAAATGACTATAATTTCGAATGTTTTCAATTATGAGTCCTATTTCAGTAACCACAAACCACTTGTAGTTAGATTTAAGAGACAATAATTTTTTTTCAAATATAAAGAAACGTCTTTATACATTTTTTTTTACAGATATATGCATTACACAATTGAATTTATAAACATTTCCAAAATTTACAAATATTTACTGAAAGCTAACAAACGTACTGATACATAACACGAAAATGCGCTAACACGTCCTGTGTCCAGAATGGAACAGGCTTAATTGCTTGTTTAACATCTTCCTGTCTCTTCTCACTATGTAGGATAGACAGATATTTAAAAATCTTCCTGTCTCTTCTCACTATGTTGGATAGACAGACGTTTAACATCTTTCTGTCTCTGCTCACAATGTTGGATAGACAGACATTTTAACATCTTCCTGTCTCTGCTCACTATGTTGGATAGACAGACATATTAACATCTTCCTGTCTTTGCTCACAATGTTGGATAGACAGACATTTTAACATCTTCCTGAATCTGCTCACAATGATGGTTAGACAAACATTTGAACATATCCCTGCCATTGATCACAATTTTTGAAAGGCAGACTTTCTCCTTTCTTCCCACTCTGAAAGAAAAAAAAACTGTTAGACAGACATTTCTCAATTGTTCTCGGTATCATGTCAGTTTGTTACATGTACAGATCATGTCAGTTTGTTACATGTACAGATCATGTCAGTTTCTTACATTACAGATTATGTCAGTTTGTTACATGCACAGATCATGTCAGTTTGTTACATTACAGATCATGTCAGTTTGTTACATGTACAGATCATGTCAGTTTGTTACATGTACAGATCATGTCAGTTTGTTACATTAAAGATCATGTCAGTTTGTTACATTAAAGATCATGTCAGTTTGTTACATGTACAGATCATGTCAGTTTGTTACATTACAGATCATGTCAGTTTGTTACATTACAGATCATGTCAGTTTGTTACATGTACAGATCATGTTAGTTTGTTACATGTACAGATCATGTCAGTTTGTTACATTACAGATCATGTCAGTTTGTTACATGTACAGATCATGTCAGTTTGTTACATTACAGATCATGTCAGTTTGTTACATTACAGATCATGTCAGTTTGTTACATTACAGATCATGTCAGTTTGCTACATGTACAGATCATGTCAGTTTGTTACATGTACAGATCATGTCAGTTTGTTACATTACAGATCATGTCAGTTTGTTACATGTACAGATCATGTCAGTTAGTTACATGTACAGATCATGTTAGTTTGTTACATGTACAGATCATGTCAGTTTGTTACATTACAGATCATGTCAGTTTGTTACATGTACAGATCATGTCAGTTTGTTACATTACAGATCATGTCAGTTTGTTACATGTACAGATCATGTCAGTTTGTTACATTACAGATCATGTCAGTTTGCTACATGTACAGATCATGTCAGTTTGTTACATGTACAGATCATGTCAGTTTGTTACATTACAGATCATGTCAGTTTGTTACATGTACAGATCATGTCAGTTTGTTACATTAAAGATCATGTCAGTTTGTTACATGTACAGATCATGTCAGTTTGTTACATGTACAGATCATGTCAGTTTGTTACATTACAGATCATGTCAGTTTGTTACATTACAGATCATGTCAGTTTGTTACATGTACAGATCATGTCAGTGTGTTACATTACAGATCATGTCAGTTTGTTACATGTACAGATCATGTCAGTTTGTTACATGTACAGATCATGTTAGTTTGTTACATGTACAGATCATGTCAGTTTGTTAAATTACAGATCATGTCAGTTTGTTACATGTACAGATCATGTCAGTTTGTTACATTACAGATCATGTCAGTTTGTTACATGTACAGATCATGTCAGTTTGTTACATGTACAGATCATGTCAGTTTGTTACATTACAGATCATGTCAGTTTGTTACATGTACAGATCATGTCAGTTTGTTACATTAAAGATCATGTCAGTTTGTTACATGTACAGATCATGTCAGTTTGTTACATTACAGATCATGTCAGTTTGTTACATGTACAGATCATGTCAGTTTGTTACATGTACAGATCATGTTAGTTTGTTACATGTACAGATCATGTCAGTTTGTTAAATTACAGATCATGTCAGTTTGTTACATGTACAGATCATGTCAGTTTGTTACATTACAGATCATGTCAGTTTGTTACATGTACAGATCATGTCAGTTTGTTACATGTACAGATCATGTCAGTTTGTTACATTACATATCATGTCAGTTTGTTACATGTACAGATCATGTCAGTTTGTTACATTACAGATCATGTCAGTTTGTTACATGTACAGATCATGTCAGTTACATGTAAAGATCATGTCAGTTTGTTACATTACAGATCATGTCAGTTTGTTACATGTACAGATCATGTCAGTTTGTTACATGTACAGATCATGTCAGTTTGTTACATGTACAGATCATGTCAGTTTGTTACATTACAGATCATGTCAGTTTGTTACATGTACAGATCATGTCAGTTTGTTACATTACAGATCATGTCAGTTTGTTACATTACAGATCATGTCAGTTTGTTACATTACAGATCATGTCAGTTTGTTACATGTACAGATCATGTCAGTTTGTTACATGTACAGATCATGTCAGATCATGTCAGTTTGTTACATGTACAGATCATGTCAGTTTGTTACATGTACAGATCATGTCAGTTTGTTACATTACAGATCATGTCAGTTTGTTACATGTACAGATCATGTCAGTTTGTTACATGTACAGATCATGTCAGTTTGTTACATGTACAGATCATGTCAGTTTGTTACATGTACAGATCATGTCAGTTTGTTACATTACAGATCATGTCAGTTTGTTACATTACAGATCATGTCAGTTTGTTACATGTACAGATCATGTCAGTTTGTTACATTACAGATCATGTCAGTTTGTTACATGTACAGATCATGTCAGTTTGTTACATGTACAGATCATGTCAGTTTGTTACATTACAGATCATGTCAGTTTGTTACATGTACAGATCATGTCAGTTTGTTACATTACAGATCATGTCAGTTTGTTACATGTACAGATCATGTCAGTTTGTTACATGTACAGATCATGTCAGTTTGTTACATTACAGATTGTCAGTTTGTTACATGTACAGATCATGTCAGTTTGTTACATGTACAGATCATGTCAGTGTGTTACATTACAGATCATGTCAGTTTGTTACATGTACAGATCATGTCAGTTTGTTACATGTACAGATCATGTCAGTTTGTTACATGTACAGATCATGTCAGTTTGTTACATTACAGATCATGTCAGTTTGTTACATGTACAGATCATGTCAGTTTGTTACATTACAGATCATGTCAGTTTGTTACATGTACAGATCATGTCAGTTTGTTACATGTACAGATCATGTCAGTTTGTTACATTACAGATCATGTCAGTTTGTTACATGTACAGATCATGTCAGTTTGTTACATTAAAGATCATGTCAGTTTGTTACATGTACAGATCATGTCAGTTTGTTACATTACAGATCATGTCAGTTTGTTACATGTACAGATCATGTCAGTTTGTTACATGTACAGATCATGTTAGTTTGTTACATGTACAGATCATGTCAGTTTGTTAAATTACAGATCATGTCAGTTTGTTACATGTACAGATCATGTCAGTTTGTTACATTACAGATCATGTCAGTTTGTTACATGTACAGATCATGTCAGTTTGTTACATGTACAGATCATGTCAGTTTGTTACATTACAGATCATGTCAGTTTGTTACATGTACAGATCATGTCAGTTTGTTACATTACAGATCATGTCAGTTTGTTACATGTACAGATCATGTCAGTTTGTTACATGTAAAGATCATGTCAGTTTGTTACATTACAGATCATGTCAGTTTGTTACATGTACAGATCATGTCAGTTTGTTACATTACAGATCATGTAAGTTTGCTACATGTACAGATCATGTCAGTCTGTTACATTACAGATCATGTCAGTTTGTTACATGTACAGATCATGTCAGTTTGTTACATGTACAGATCATGTCAGTTTGTTACATTACATATCATGTCAGTTTGTTACATTACAGATCATGTCAGTTTTTTACATGTACAGATCATGTCAGTTTGTTACATGTACAGATCATGTCAGTTTGTTACATGTACAGATCATGTCAGTTTGTTACATTTAAGATCATGTCAGTTTGTTACATGTACAGATCATGTTAGTTTGTTACATTACAGATCATGTCAGTTTGTTACATGTACAGATCATGTCAGTTTGTTACATTACAGATCATATCAGTTTATTACATGTACAGATCATGTCAGTTTGTTACATGTACAGATCATGTCAGTTTGTTACATGTACAGATCATGTTAGTTTGTTACATGTACAGATCATGTCAGTTTGTTACATGTACAGATCATGTCAGTTTGTTACATGTACAGATCATGTCAGTTTGTTACATTACAGATCATGTTAGTTTGTTACATGTTCAGATCATGTCAGTTTGTTACATGTACAGATCATGTCAGTTTGTTACATGTCCAGATCATGTCAGTTTGTTACATGTACAGATCATGTCAGTTTGTTTCATGTACAGATCATGTCAGTTTGTTTCATGTACAGATCATGTCAGTTTGTTACATGTACAGATCATGTCAGTTTGTTACATTACAGATCATGTCAGTTTGTTACATGTACAAATCATGTGAGTTTGTTACATGTACAGATCTTGTCAGTTTGTTACATGTACAGATCTTGTCAGTTTGTTACATTACAGATCATGTCAGTTTGTTACATGTACAGATCATGTCAGTTTGTTACATTACAGATCATGTCAGTTTGTTACATGTACAGATCATGTCAGTTTGTTACATTACAGATCATGTCAGTTTGCTACATGTACAGATCATGTCAGTTTGTTACATGTACAGATCATGTCAGTTTGTTACATTACAGATCATGTCAGTTTGTTACATGTACAGATCATGTCAGTTTGTTACATTAAAGATCATGTCAGTTTGTTACATGTACAGATCATGTCAGTTTTTTACATGTACAGATCATGTCAGTTTGTTACATGTACAGATCATGTCAGTTTGTTACATGTACAGATCATGTCAGTTTGTTACATTTAAGATCATGTCAGTTTGTTACATGTACAGATCATGTTAGTTTCTAACATTACAGATCATGTCAGTTTGTTACATGTACAGATCATGTCAGTTTGTTACATTACAGATCATATCAGTTTATTACATGTACAGATCATGTCAGTTTGTTACATGTACAGATCATGTCAGTTTGTTACATGTACAGATCATGTTAGTTTGTTACATGTACAGATCATGTCAGTTTGTTACATGTACAGATCATGTCAGTTTGTTACATGTACAGATCATGTCAGTTTGTTACATTACAGATCATGTTAGTTTGTTACATGTTCAGATCATGTCAGTTTGTTACATGTACAGATCATGTCAGTTTGTTACATGTCCAGATCATGTCAGTTTGTTACATGTACAGATCATGTCAGTTTGTTTCATGTACAGATCATGTCAGTTTGTTTCATGTACAGATCATGTCAGTTTGTTACATGTACAGATCATGTCAGTTTGTTACATTACAGATCATGTCAGTTTGTTACATGTACAAATCATGTGAGTTTGTTACATGTACAGATCTTGTCAGTTTGTTACATGTACAGATCTTGTCAGTTTGTTACATTACAGATCATGTCAGTTTGTTACATGTACAGATCATGTCAGTCTGTTACATTACAGATCATGTCAGTTTGTTACATTCTACAGATTCTTCTTCTTCTCTCTCTCTCACATACACACAAACATAAACACAAAAACAATCACACACACAAACACAGCTTTACACAAAAATACATTCACGGAAACTTACATACACAAACACTCACACAGTCCCTAACTACAACACACGCATCCCTTAACTACAATACACACAAATCACTTAACTACAATACACACATCACTTAACTACAATACACACACATCACTTAACTACAATACACACACATATCACTTAACTACAATACACACACACACATCACTTAACTACAATACACACATATCACTTAAATACAATACATACACATCACTTAACTACAACACACACACATCATTTAACTACAATACACACACATCACTTAACTACAATACACACACATCATTAAACTATAATACACACACATCATTTAACTACAATACACACATCACTTAACTACAATACACACACATATCACTTAACTACAATACACACACATCTTTTAACTACAATACACACACATATCACTTAACTACAATACACACACATCACTTAACTACAATACACACACATATCACTTAACTACAATACACACACATCTCTTAACTACAATACACACACATCACATAACTATAATACACACATATCACTTAACTACAATACACACACATATCACTTAACTACAATACACACATCACTTAACTACAATACACACAAATCACTTAACTACAATACACACACATATCACTTAACTACAATACACACACATCACTTAACTACAGTAAACACACATATCACTTAACTACAATACACACACATATCACTTAACTACAATACACACACATCACTTAACTACAATACACACACATATCACTTAACTACAATACACACACATCATTTAACTACAATACACACACATATCACTTAACTACAATACACACACATATCACTTAACTACAATACACATACATATCACTTAACTACAATACACACACACATCACTTAACTACAATACACACACATATCACTTAACTACAATACATACACATCACTTAACTACAACACACACACATCATTTAACTACAATACACACACATCACTTAACTACAATACACACACATCATTTAACTACAATACACACACATCACTTAACTACAATACACACACATATCACTTAACTACAATACACACACATCTTTTAACTTCAATACACACACATATCACTTAACTACAATACATACACATCACTTAACTACAATACACACACATAACTTAACTACAATACACACACATATCACTCAACTACAATACACACACATCTCTTAACTACAATACACACACATAACTTAACTACAATACACACACATATCACTCAACTACAATACACACACATCACTTAACTACAATACACACACACATCACTTAACTACAATACACACACATCACTTAACTACAATACACACACACATCACTTAACTACAATACACACATATCACTTAACTACAACACACACACATCACTTAACTACAAAACACACACATCACTTAACTACAATACACACACATCACTTAACTACATTACACACGCATCCCTTAACTACAGTACACACACATCACTTAACTTCAATACACACACATCACTTAACTACAATACACACATCACTTAACTACAATACACACACATCACTTAACTACAATACACACACATCTCTTAGCTATAACACACACACATCTCTTAGCTACAATACACACACATCTCTTAACTACAATACACACACATCACTTAACTACAATACACACACATCACTTAACTACAATACACACACATCATTTAACTATAATACACACACATCTCTTAGCTATAATACACACATCACTTAACTACAATACATACATCACTTAACTACAATACACACACATCATTTAACTACAATACACACATCACTTAACTACAATACACACACATATCACTTAACTACAATACACACACATCTTTTAACTACAATACACACACATATCACTTAACTACAATACACACACATCACTTAACTACAATACACACACATATCACTTAACTACAATACACACACATCTCTTAACTACAATACACACACATCACATAACTACAATACACACATATCACTTAACTACAATACACACACATATCATTTAACTACAATACACACATCACTTAACTACAATACACACAAATCACTTAACTACAATACACACAAATATCACTTAACTACAATACACACACATCACTTAACTACAGTAAACACACATATCACTTAACTACAATACACACACATATCACTTAACTACAATACACACACATCACTTAACTACAATACACACACATATCACTTAACTACAATACACACACATCATTTAACTACAATACACACACATATCACTTAACTACAATACACACACATATCACTTAACTACAATACACATACATATCACTTAACTACAACACACACACATCATTTAACTACAATACACACACATCACTTAACTACAATACACACACATCATTTAACTACAATACACACACATCACTTAACTACAATACACACACATATCACTTAACTACAATACACACACATCTTTTAACTTCAATACACACACATATCACTTAACTACAATACATACACATCACTTAACTACAATACACACACATAACTTAACTACAATACACACACATATCACTCAACTACAATACACACACATCTCTTAACTACAATACACACACATAACTTAACTACAATACACACACATATCACTCAACTACAATACACACACATCACTTAACTACAATACACACACATCACTTAACTACAATACACACACATATCACTTAACTACAATACACACACATCTCTTAACTACAATACACACACATCACATAACTATAATACACACATATCACTTAACTACAATACACACACATATCACTTAACTACAATACACACATCACTTAACTACAATACACACAAATCACTTAACTACAATACACACACATATCACTTAACTACAATACACACACATCACTTAACTACAGTAAACACACATATCACATAACTACAATACACACACATATCACTTAACTACAATACACACACATCACTTAACTACAATACACACACATATCACTTAACTACAATACACACACATCATTTAACTACAATACACACACATATCACTTAACTACAATACACACACATATCACTTAACTACAATACACATACATATCACTTAACTACAATACACACACACATCACTTAACTACAATACACACACATATCACTTAACTACAATACATACACATCACTTAACTACAACACACACACATCATTTAACTACAATACACACACATCACTTAACTACAATACACACACATCATTTAACTACAATACACACACATCACTTAACTACAATACACACACATATCACTTAACTACAATACACACACATCTTTTAACTTCAATACACACACATATCACTTAACTACAATACATACACATCACTTAACTACAATACACACACATAACTTAACTACAATACACACACATATCACTCAACTACAATACACACACATCTCTTAACTACAATACACACACATCTCTTAACTACAATACACACACATAACTTAACTACAATACACACACATATCACTCAACTACAATACACACACATCACTTAACTACAATACACACACACATCACTTAACTACAATACACACACATCACTTAACTACAATACACACACACATCACTTAACTACAATACACACATATCACTTAACTACAACACACACACATCACTTAACTACAAAACACACACATCACTTAACTACAATACACACACATCACTTAACTACATTACACACGCATCCCTTAACTACAGTACACACACATCACTTAACTTCAATACACACACATCACTTAACTACAATACACACATCACTTAACTACAATACACACACATCACTTAACTACAATACACACACATCTCTTAGCTATAACACACACACATCTCTTAGCTACAATACACACACATCTCTTAACTACAATACACACACATCACTTAACTACAATACACACACATCACTTAACTACAATACACACACATCATTTAACTATAATACACACACATCTCTTAGCTATAATACACACATCACTTAACTACAATACATACATCACTTAACTACAATACACACACATCATTTAACTACAATACACACATCACTTAACTACAATACACACACATATCACTTAACTACAATACACACACATCTTTTAACTACAATACACACACATATCACTTAACTACAATACACACACATCACTTAACTACAATACACACACATATCACTTAACTACAATACACACACATCTCTTAACTACAATACACACACATCACATAACTACAATACACACATATCACTTAACTACAATACACACACATATCATTTAACTACAATACACACATCACTTAACTACAATACACACAAATCACTTAACTACAATACACACAAATATCACTTAACTACAATACACACACATCACTTAACTACAGTAAACACACATATCACTTAACTACAATACACACACATATCACTTAACTACAATACACACACATCACTTAACTACAATACACACACATATCACTTAACTACAATACACACACATCATTTAACTACAATACACACACATATCACTTAACTACAATACACACACATATCACTTAACTACAATACACATACATATCACTTAACTACAACACACACACATCATTTAACTACAATACACACACATCACTTAACTACAATACACACACATCATTTAACTACAATACACACACATCACTTAACTACAATACACACACATATCACTTAACTACAATACACACACATCTTTTAACTTCAATACACACACATATCACTTAACTACAATACATACACATCACTTAACTACAATACACACACATAACTTAACTACAATACACACACATATCACTCAACTACAATACACACACATCTCTTAACTACAATACACACACATAACTTAACTACAATACACACACATATCACTCAACTACAATACACACACATCACTTAACTACAATACACACACATCACTTAACTACAATACACACACATATCACTTAACTACAATACACACACATCTCTTAACTACAATACACACACATCACATAACTATAATACACACATATCACTTAACTACAATACACACACATATCACTTAACTACAATACACACATCACTTAACTACAATACACACAAATCACTTAACTACAATACACACACATATCACTTAACTACAATACACACACATCACTTAACTACAGTAAACACACATATCACTTAACTACAATACACACACATATCACTTAACTACAATACACACACATCACTTAACTACAATACACACACATATCACTTAACTACAATACACACACATCATTTAACTACAATACACACACATATCACTTAACTACAATACACACACATATCACTTAACTACAATACACATACATATCACTTAACTACAATACACACACACATCACTTAACTACAATACACACACATATCACTTAACTACAATACATACACATCACTTAACTACAACACACACACATCATTTAACTACAATACACACACATCACTTAACTACAATACACACACATCATTTAACTACAATACACACACATCACTTAACTACAATACACACACATATCACTTAACTACAATACACACACATCTTTTAACTTCAATACACACACATATCACTTAACTACAATACATACACATCACTTAACTACAATACACACACATAACTTAACTACAATACACACACATATCACTCAACTACAATACACACACATCTCTTAACTACAATACACACACATAACTTAACTACAATACACACACATATCACTCAACTACAATACACACACATCTCTTAACTACAATACACACACATAACTTAACTACAATACACACACATATCACTCAACTACAATACACACACATCACTTAACTACAATACACACACATCACTTAACTACAATACACACACATATCACTTAACTACAATACACACACATCTCTTAACTACAATACACACACATCACATAACTATAATACACACATATCACTTAACTACAATACACACACATATCACTTAACTACAATACACACATCACTTAACTACAATACACACAAATCACTTAACTACAATACACACACATATCACTTAACTACAATACACACACATCACTTAACTACAGTAAACACACATATCACTTAACTACAATACACACACATATCACTTAACTACAATACACACACATCACTTAACTACAATACACACACATATCACTTAACTACAATACACACACATCATTTAACTACAATACACACACATATCACTTAACTACAATACACACACATATCACTTAACTACAATACACATACATATCACTTAACTACAATACACACACACATCACTTAACTACAATACACACATATCACTTAACTACAATACATACACATCACTTAACTACAACACACACACATCATTTAACTACAATACACACACATCACTTAACTACAATACACACACATCATTTAACTACAATACACACACATCACTTAACTACAATACACACACATATCACTTAACTACAATACACACACATCTTTTAACTTCAATACACACACATATCACTTAACTACAATACATACACATCACTTAACTACAATACACACACATAACTTAACTACAATACACACACATATCACTCAACTACAATACACACACATCTCTTAACTACAATACACACACATAACTTAACTACAATACACACACATATCACTCAACTACAATACACACACATCACTTAACTACAATACACACACACATCACTTAACTACAATACACACACATCACTTAACTACAATACACACACACATCACTTAACTACAATACACACATATCACTTAACTACAACACACACACATCACTTAACTACAATACACACACATCACTTAACTACAATACACACACATATCACTTAACTACAATACACACACATCTTTTAACTTCAATACACACACATATCACTTAACTACAATACATACACATCACTTAACTACAATACACACACATAACTTAACTACAATACACACACATATCACTCAACTACAATACACACACATCTCTTAACTACAATACACACACATAACTTAACTACAATACACACACATATCACTCAACTACAATACACACACATCACTTAACTACAATACACACACACATCACTTAACTACAATACACACACATCACTTAACTACAATACACACACACATCACTTAACTACAATACACACATATCACTTAACTACAACACACACACATCACTTAACTACAAAACACACACATCACTTAACTACAATACACACTCATCACTTAACTACATTACACACGCATCCCTTAACTACAATACACACACATCACTTAACTTCAATACACACACATCACTTAACTACAATACACACATCACTTAACTACAATACACACACATCACTTACTACAATACACACACATCTCTTAGCTATAACACACACACACATCTCTTAGCTACAATACACACACACATCTCTTAACTACAATACACACACATCACTTAACTACAATACACACACATCACTTAACTACAATACACACATCATTTAACTATAATACACACACATCTCTTAGCTATAATACACACATCACTTAACTACAATACATACATCACTTAACTACAATACACACACATCATTTAACTACAATACACACATCACTTAACTACAATACACACACATATCACTTAACTACAATACACACACATCTTTTAACTACAATACACACACATATCACTTAACTACAATACACACACATCACTTAACTACAATACACACACATATCACTTAACTACAATACACACACATCTCTTAACTACAATACACACACATCACATAACTACAATACACACATATCACTTAACTACAATACACACACATATCATTTAACTACAATACACACATCACTTAACTACAATACACACAAATCACTTAACTACAATACACACAAATATCACTTAACTACAATACACACACATCACTTAACTACAGTAAACACACATATCACTTAACTACAATACACACACATATCACTTAACTACAATACACACACATCACTTAACTACAATACACACACATATCACTTAACTACAATACACACACATCATTTAACTACAATACACACACATATCACTTAACTACAATACACACACATATCACTTAACTACAATACACATACATATCACTTAACTACAACACACACACATCATTTAACTACAATACACACACATCACTTAACTACAATACACACACATCATTTAACTACAATACACACACATCACTTAACTACAATACACACACATATCACTTAACTACAATACACACACATCTTTTAACTTCAATACACACACATATCACTTAACTACAATACATACACATCACTTAACTACAATACACACACATAACTTAACTACAATACACACACATATCACTCAACTACAATACACACACATCTCTTAACTACAATACACACACATAACTTAACTACAATACACACACATATCACTCAACTACAATACACACACATCACTTAACTACAATACACACACACATCACTTAACTACAATACACACACATCACTTAACTACAATACACACACACATCACTTAACTACAATACACACATATCACTTAACTACAACACACACACATCACTTAACTACAAAACACACACATCACTTAACTACAATACACACACATCACTTAACTACATTACACACACATCACTTAACTACAATACACACACATCACTTAACTTCAATACACACACATCACTTAACTACAATACACACATCACTTAACTACAATACACACACATCACTTAACTACAATACACACACATCTCTTAGCTATAACACACACACATCTCTTAGCTACAATACACACACATCTCTTAACTACAATACACACACACATCACTTAACTACAATACACACACATCACTTAACTACAATACACACACATCATTTAACTATAATACACACACATCTCTTAGCTATAATACACACATCACTTAACTACAATACACACACATCACTTAACTACAATACACACACATCATTTAACTACAATACACACACATCTCTTAGTTATAACACACACATCACTTAACTACAATACACACACACCATTTAACTACAATACACACACATCTCTTAGCTATAACACACACATCGCTTAACTACAACACACACACATCACTTAACTACAATACACACACATCACTTAACTACAATACAGACACATCACTTAACTACAATACACACACATCACTTAACTACAATACACACACATCACTTAACTACAATACACACACATCACTTAACTACAATACACACACATCATTTAACTACAATACACACACATCACTTAACTACAATAGACACACATCTCTTAACTACAATACACACACATCACTTAACTACAATACACACACGTCACTTAACTACAATACACACACATCACTTATCTACAATACACACACATCTCTTAGCTATAACAAACACATAAACGTATCGTCACGTGACTTCTGGGCGACGTGTATTACAATATGTACTACTAGCTATCAGACAGTACCGGCTTTAGAACAATGTCTCCTAATCGGACCTCGCGCCTAATGAAGGAAAAATGGGGGGGGGGGTATATTTTATAGTAAAAGACTAATAATTTAACCTGTGTGAATTTTAATCTCAACCCAGACAATATTCTTACTTATCCTGGAAGCTTTCAAACCCCACGTGAGTGTTCCGTCCAATCGATTACTTCATGTTTATTGCTAAACGCAGAAATAGTAAGTCTGTAGTATGTAAAGTAATATCACACTGACAGCTGATATCTGCAACTAAACAGTTGACATCTACAACTAAACAGTTGACATCTACAACTAAACAGCTGACATCTACAACTAAACAGCTGACATCTACAACTAAACAGCTGACATCTACAACTAAACAGCTGACATCTACAACTAAACAGCTGACATCTACAACTAAACAGCTGACATCTACAACTAAACAGCTGACATCTACAACTTAACAGCTGTGTGAATTTTAATCTCAACCCAGACCATATGGTTCAGACATTCTACCAAACATAAACACAAGAATATAGTGATATTAACGTCTTATACTGTCAACATGTGATAATTATCACAATTAGCATCGGATTCAATGGGACTTTTTGTTGTTATTTTCTGTTGGGCTCCATTAGGCGAAATGGTCTATCTGCAAGTCGTCTATATACATTTATATCTTATATAGAACTATTGGCTGCAAGATGTAATGTCGGGGTCAGAAGTGGGGGTTGGTGCCCAGCCTTAACGTACTTGTGACACGCACTTCCGGCACTGCTGTTAGAAGTATAGTAGCAACATGTTTTCTTCCTCATAGTCTAGCATTGTTATAATATAACTAAAAATATAAATTATTTTATAACAACTTGGCTGCAAAATTGTTGATTGTTAAAATATTATAATTCTTACAATAATATTGAGCGTTTATTTGTTTTGTTTTTTTTACATACTGTAAATCATGGCATTACATTCTAATCTATGTAATCAGTCATTCTAGTCTATGTAGTCAGACATTCTAGTCTGTGTAGTCAGACATTCTAGTCTATGTAGTCAGACATTCTAGTCTATGTAATTAGTCATTCTAGTCTATGAAGTCAGACATTCTAGTCTATGTAGTCAGACATTCTAGTCTATGTAGTCAGACATTCTAGTCTATGTAATTAGTCATTCAAGTCTATGTAATCAGACATTCTAGTCTATGTAGTCAGACATTCTAGTCTATGTAGTCAGACATTCTAGTCTATGAAGTCAGACATTCTAGTCTATATAGTCAGACATTCTAATCTATGTAATCAGTCATTCAAGTCTAACTAAGTAGTCAGTATGTCCTCTACTAAGATCACGACCGACGAACTAGTCCCTACTTAGTAGTCATATGTTTACATTTCTATTTCCATGGTTTTATCAAATCAATGTATTGATGAAGTTACACCATGGGATGAGGCGCTCGTTTTCTCTGACACACCACGGGATTAGTATTGTAAGCGTTCATTGTGCAACTGTCGTTATTCTATTTATTGAAATATTACGTCACTTGTTAGCTTTAACGGATATAGTTAAGTAGAATAGTCTTATAGTTTTATACAATGTCATCTATCAATTATTGAATCCCCCCCCCCCCCATAAACAAACATGACGATACTATACGAAGTCCAGATCTTTACCTCTATAAACAAACATGGAGATACCATACTAAGTCCAGATCTTTACCTCTATAAACAAACATGGAGATACCATACTAAGTCCAGATCTTTACCTCTATAAACAAACATGGAGATACCATACTAAGTCCAGATCTTTACCTCTATAAACAAACATGGAGATACCATACTAAGTCCAGATCTTTACCTCTATAAACAAACATGGAGATACCATACTAAGTCCAGATCTTTACCTCTATAAACAAACATGGAGATACCATACTAAGTCCAGATCTTTACCTCTATAAACAAACATGGAGATACCATACTAAGTCCAGATCTTTACCTCTATAAACAAACATGGAGATACCATACTAAGTCCAGATCTTTACCTCTATAAACAAACATGGAGATACCATACTAAGTCCAGATCTTTACCTCTATAAACAAACATGGAGATACCATACTAAGTCCAGATCTTTACCTCTATAAACAAACATGGAGATACCATACTAAGTCCAGATCTCTAGTTCCATCCATCCATCCTTAGTACGTGCTCCCTTCACCCCCAACCCCCTCCTCTTACTTCGTCCCTCTTAGTTTCAGACGTCCGCCATGACTAAAAGGTTCAGTTAGATGGTCACTATTCACGCCATGGTCCGAGCCCCCTCCCCCACCCCATCTCAATGTACACAATTGTAATGGGAAATGTCGGACGGGAGGAAAAAAATTGTTTTTTATCTGTTGTCTGTCTGCATGATGACATGAAACATAGAATTTAAACTGGACAAGTAACATCACATTGAACTGGACATAAAAAATAATATAAAACTGCACATGAAACTTTAAACTGGACATGAAACTTTAAAATGAACATGAAACTTTAAACTGGACATGAAACACTAATCTCGACATAATACTTTAAACTGGACATAAAACTTTAAAATGAACATGAAACTTTAAACTGGACATAAAACACTAATCTCGACATAATACTTTAAACTGGACATGAAACTTTAAAATGAACATGAAACTTTAAACTGGACATGAAACTTTAAAATGAACATGAAACTTTAAACTGGACATGAAACTTTAAAATGAACATGAAACTTTAAACTGGACATGAAACACTAATCTCGACATAATACTTTATACTGGACATGAAACTTTAAAATGAACATGAAACTTTAAACTGGACATGAAACACTAATCTCGACATAATACTTTAAACTGGAAAGAAAAAAAATATTGAAATGGACGAACAAAAAAGATATCAGAAATGGAACAAAACAATGTTGGACATAAATCTATTTAGTTAGACGGAAACATCGTAAACTATGTGTATGATTTGAATATGTTTTGACTCAGATTTTATATTGTATATGTAGAAACAATAGACAAGTTTCAAGACAATATTGAAGTAGATTGTATATTGTATTTTGTAGAAACGATACACATGTTCCAAGGAAATATTGAAGTAGATTGTATATTGTATATGTACAAACAATAGACATGTTCCAATACAATATTGAAGTAGATTGTATATTGTATTTCTAGAAACAGTAGACATTTTTCAAGACAATATTGAAGTAGATTGTATATTGTATTTCTAGAAACTATAGAAAAGTTCCAATACAATATTGAAGTAGATTGTATATTGTATTTCTAGAAACAACGGACAAGTGCCAATACAATATTGAAGTAGATTGTATATTGTATATGTAGAAACAATAGACAAGTTCCAAGACAATATTAAAGACACATGTTTTTCTCCCTTAATAGACCTATACGTCTGGAGAAGTTTCTGTTTTAAAAAGAGAAAAATGTTTATAATAGCTAAGAAAATATCTGCAAACTAAAACCTAGCAAAGAAAAAAAAAATCTTGATTAATTCTATTGATTTCTCTGTAAAAGATATGTATGAAATATTTTTTGTAAATTTTTTTCTTGAAAAATAAAAACATTGGATCCAGATTTCATGAACATGATTTGTTTCTTTTCAATGACTTCAAATGTGGAATAAATCTTTGAAAAAAACTTGTCATGGTCTGTGTTAATGTGAGTATTTCAAGATTGTAAAAATGACGTCATTAAGCAGAAGTAAATCAGATGCCCCCCTCCCTCAGTCGAGCTTTCATACATTTATAAATGCAAATGTGAGTTAAATTACAAATGCAATTTTATTTCAAAAAATATAATTATACTATGTGATTGTCTGTGTATTAAAAAATTAACACGAGATAATGTGTGATTGTCTGTGAACTCAACATTCTAACACAAGACAATGTGTGGTTGTCTGTGAAGTCAACTTTCTCACACCAGACAATGTGTGGTTGTCTGTGAACTCAACTTTCTCACACCAGGTAATGTGTGGTTGTTTGTGAACTCAACTTTCTCACACCAGACAATGTGTGGTTGTCTGTGAACTCAACTTTCTCACACCAGGTAATGTGTGGTTGTTTGTGAACTCAGCTTTCTCACACCAGACAATGCATGCAATCAAATCATTTACTAACATAGTATCCCACAATTTTTTTTTCCATTAAGTTTAATTCACTTTACTGTGACCGTGTGTTTGGTATATAAAATGGTCACTATGATTGGGGACCTTTCATATATATACATGCATATATATGTATATAGCTGAAGAATGTATATATATATATATATATATAGCCGAAGAATGTATATATGTTTATAATTTGAGTTGGAGTGGAGGTCCAGTATTGTGTTTTTGTTCGAGAGAGGCGTTGATACTATTAAATAACGCAAACTTTATCTTTTATTTAAACACATAAAAAAGTAATAAAAAATGCATAAATGCACATTACTTTAAAGGGTTCATGATGTAAAATTCAATTAGATAGTCCAGAAAGTAACACAGAAGTGTAGCCATTTTGTGATTTGAAGTGCTGGTAGTTAAATTGTTATCACCTGTGTATCTTGGAGTGAGGGCAATAGGAAATCTTGTCTTTATTTTGGAACGTGCCTTCATTTAACATACCATCCTCAATATCTTAAGATTAATCTGGAAATGTCAGAATTTTATCCAAGTTTTTACCAATAATTTAATACATACTGTCTTTTCAATGCATTGCTTCCTGTACACAAATGTCAGACGTCGTTAGAGTAATACATCATCTACATGATGATATTTACATGTTTTAAATGACGTTTCATTTATTCTGACATGTCACTTTACCATAACACTTCATTTACCATGACATTTTCATTATCTGTGAATACATGTTGGAGTTGACAGACAATTTAAAGACACAATGAAACACGAAGCCACTTCAGGAAAGACATACATACATACATACATACATACATACATACATACATATATATATATATATATATATATATATATATATCAGTTGGTCTTCATATTTCTGTACTGAACATTTCTTATGATAAGAATACATCGGAACGTGGTAAACTGCAATAACCAAACAGTGATGTCTGGAACCCTGCTCCACCACACACCCCCACACCAACTTCAATTCGCCCCTTCCCCCCCCCTCCACCCTTCCTCCCCCCTAAACCGTTCTGTCTGTCTTTCTGTCCCTGATGTGCCCTTGTCGTGTGGATATTTTCCTTATCTCCCTGATAGTTTTTTTTTGTCTATACAAGAAATCCCTGGAATGTTGGCGATCAGATCCATAGCTCAGTGCGGGGGAGGTAATCCTTGTCCAGCTAAGTGCATTACGTTCCTTGAATCTAAGATATTGGATTCTCGTGGGGGAGTGTGAAATAAAAAAAGTTCAACTTGTTGTTGCGTAGGTTGAATTGACCAGACTTACACCGTCAAGTGGTTTATTTCACCCGATAGTCATTTTATTTTAATTTCACGATTATTTTATTTTGTTCTTACGCAATGTTTTACTTTATGAAACGAAAAAAAAAACGGTTCTTATTTTGTAAACTCTTGTGTTACAGTTTTAATGTAGTTGTATTGTGATTGTACAATGATTGTACAATGATTGTAGAATAATTGTTAGGACATGTTTCATCATTTGAGAACACGATCGTTGCTGAGGCGATTTATGATCTATTTTGTTTTATTCACGAGGTATATATCCAGACTCAAATGATGGAGCACTAAATACTGTAAGTGTAAAAGTCAAACTAATTTGGTGCTGTAAGTGTAAAAGTCAAACAAACTTGGTACTGTACGTGTAAAGGCCAAACAAACTTGGTACTATTAGTGTAAGGGTCAAACAAACTTGGTACTGTAAGTGTAAAGGTCAAACAAACTTGGTACTGTTAGTGTAAGGGTCAAACAAACTTGGTGCTGTAAGTGTAAGGGTCAAACAAAATTGGTACTGTTAGTGTAAGGGTCTAACAAACTTGGAACTGTAAGTGTAAGGGTCAAACAAACTTGGTACTGTACGTGTAAGGGTCAAACAAAATTGGTATTCAGGGACGGCAAACTAGTCCAGGGGCTATTGATCATTTATACTCGTGGGGCTGCTGGAGCAATTGATAGATTTTGTATTTCATTGTCCTGATTGATAGTAGTATGAGGTACTAAAGTACTTCACACAGGGGCCTACTGTGCGGTTTACACATACATGATGGCATACTGCATTCAAATAAAACTATCTTTGAAAATACATGTAATTAATTATTCTTTCTTGATATTCATAGGGCAGGCAAAAGTAGAAATACTAAGACTACAGTAGATATAGTCAGTCAACAGTAAATATAGTCAGTCAACAGTAGATGTAGTCAGTCCACAGTAGAAATAGTCAGTCAACAGTAGATATAGTCAGTCAACAGTAGATGTAGTCAGTCAACAGTAGATATAGTATTGACTGATTATTTTACACTGAAATGTCCGTTATCTAAAAATCTTTCAAAAATGTAAACTTAATAATTGGTCGGAATAATTAAAATGTATTGTGTGTACTGGTGATCAATAACTTTACTTCGTAAATACTAGTGTGGCTATTGATGGTAAATACTAGTGTGGCTATTCATCGTTGATACTAGTGTGGCTATTGATGGTAAATACTAGTGTGGCTATTGATGGTAAATACTAGTGTGGCTATTGATGGTAAATACTAGTGTGGCTATTGATGGTAAATACTAGTGTGGCTATTGATGGTAAATACTAGTGTGGCTATTGATGGTAAATACTAGTGTGGCTATTGATGGTAAATACTAGTGTGGCTATTGATGGTAAATACTAGTGTGGCTATTGATGGTAAATACAAGTGTGGCTATTGATGGTAAATACTAGTGTGGCTATTGATGGTAAATACTAGTGTGGCTATTGATGGTAAATACTAGTGTGGCTATTGATGGTAAATACTAGTGTGGCTATTGATGGTAAATACTAGTGTGGCTATTGATGGTAAATACTAGTGTGGCTATTGATGGTAAATACAAGTGTGGCTATTGATGGTAAATACAAGTGTGGCTATTGATGGTAAATACTAGTGTGGCTATTGATGGTAAATACTAGTGTGGCTATTCATCGTTGATATTAGTGTGACGGGTGGTCGTGTGGTAAATACTAGTGTGGCTATTGATGGTAAATACTAGTGTGGCTATTCTTCGTTGATATTAGTGTGACGGGTGGTCGTGTGGTAAATACTAGTGTGGCTATTCATCGTTGATATTAGTGTGACGGGTGGTCGTGTGGTAAATACTATTGTGGCTATTCATCGTTGATATTAGTGTGACGGGTGGTCGTGTGGTAAATACTAGTGTGGCTATTCATCGTTGATATTAGTGTGACGGGTGGTCGTGTGGTAAATACTAGTGTGGCTATTCATCGTTGATACTAGTGTGACGAGTGGTCGTGTGGTAAATCACTCGACTGTCGACATGTTGGTCACTGGTTCCATCTTCGGTGAGGACCAATGGATATTTCAGGTCATGGCTTAAGTTCCCGATATGTCTACCATAGTGCCTCCATGGTCATTGCACTATTGGTCATGGTGGGGATGAAAGAAGGGAACTGCAAAAACTGTCTTATTATTGGTTTAAAGGATTTAAGAGATTTCATCTCATCGTTACAGGGACTTCACACACTATTGATCGATGATATTAGTGTGACTATTGATCGGTGATATTAGTTTGACTATTCATCGATGATATTAGTGTGACTGTTGATCGGTGATATTAGTGTGACTATTGATCAATGGTGTCGTTCTTCTATAATTCTTCTTACTCTGGACATATACTGATACTTTAGTTTGACCTTTGACAATAACACCTTTAAAAAAAAGAAATTATTCATAATTTTATTTTTTTAGTTTCTTAGTTTTTTTTTGACTTCGTTGAACTGAAACTTCACAGAATTCTAAAATGGAGAATGTCAGCTGTCAGTGTTTTTTGTGGCCGAGTATTTTTTATTTATTTTTTATTAAGTTGTGAAATCCATTCCATCTTTCTCAAACTTTTAAAATTGGTTTGAAATTAATTGACCGATACACTCTACAGCACAATGTCAGACAGAAGGTACACTCTACAGCACAATGTCAGACAGAAGGTACACTCTACAGCACAATGCCAGACAGAAGGTACACTCTACAGCACAATGTCAGACAGAAGGTACACTCTACAGCACAATGTCAGACAGAAGGTACACTCTACAGCACAATGCCAGACAGAAGGTACACTCTACAGCACAATGTCAGACAGAAGGTACACTCTACAGCACAATGTCAGACAGAAGGTACACTCTACAGCACAATGTCAGACAGAAGGTACACTCTACAGCACAATGTCAGACAGAAGGTACACTCTACAGCACAATGTCAGACAGAAGGTACACTCTACAGCACAATGTCAGACAGAAGGTACACTCTACAGCACAATGTCAGACAGAAGGTACACTCTACAGCTCAATGTCAGACATCGAGTTAGACTGACCAAAATAAAATGGAAAAAGTCAAAGTGACCTTTAGAACATTGATTGCATTGTTCGAAGTTAATTGGTGCACAGGTACACAGGTGCTATCATCTGGCATCCCATCAGGTCGGCTTGACCTGTCATGGAGATGTCTGTGTGGATGACATGATTAAATTACTCAAGTACGGGCAGTACAAACTCAGCCAACATATGTCCACATAGATGACAGTGAGCTGGGGGATATTTTAGGCTAATCTTGAATATGTGGTACTAACATGCAGAACTAAATAGTTGAACACTGATGGCAATAGTATGTTGTACAATTTACTGATTTATATAGTGTACTATTTACTGATGGCCTTTATATAGTGTACTATTTACGGGTGGCGATTACATTGTGTACAATATACGGATGGCGATACATTGTGTACTATATACGGATGGCCATTATATTGTGTACTATGTAGTACAGTACATTACAATTAAATAATAAATAATCAACAGTCGTACAAATATTTATATAATTGTTGACGGCTAAAAAAAATAAAGCGTGGGAGCCAGTAACGATTACCAGCTGCATTCCTTTATGTTTGGCAATTTAATATGTTGACGTTTTTTTTTTTGGTCATGTCATAAATTACAATTACAAACGGCACTGTACCTGATGCTATAATCGGTTTCTAGACCCACCTCTAATCCCCCCCCCCTTATATAAAACAATACAAAAAAGTCATTAAATTAGCTGTTTACAAGATTTTAATTTATTTACTCCAACGTTTAAAAATATTACATTGTCATCAAGAATAAACAAGTGTTCCAACTTTTTAAATCGATTGAAACGAGTCATAATGGATTTCCTATTTCCCCAAACACGACAAACAGGACAGGACACTGCCAGACAAAGAGAGCTAAATTAAATCTACAAAATTGACAAACAGTTCCAATATTTTGGGCTATTGAGGTGTGGGGGTGTTTGGGCGGTTGGGTACGTTAGGGAGATTAAAATATTAATTTTTTAGATTTTGAGGATCAGCAGTTTTGTTATGGGAAAGTTGTTTGGGTAAAATTGTATCTTTTTTATTTCTACAATCTGTGAACTGTTCGTGAATGATTGCTTTGAGATGAGTTGAACCATACAACTCCACTTCATTGAGTTCTACAATCTGTGAACTGTTCGTGAATGTTTGTTTTGCGATTAGTTAAACCATACAACTACACTTCATTGAGGTCTACAATCTGTGAACTGTTCGTGAATGTTTGTTTTGCAATTAGTTGAACCATACAACTCCACTTCATTGAGTTCTACAATCTGTGAACTGTTCGTGAATGTTTTCTTTGAGATTAGTTGAACCATACAACTACACTTCATTGAGTTCTACAATCTGTGAACTGTTCGTGAATGTTTGTTTTGCGATTAGTTGAACCATACAACTCCACTTCATTGAGTTCTACATTCTGTGAACTGTTCGTGAATGTTTGTTTCGCGATTAGTTGAACCATACAACTCCACTTCATTGAGTTCTACAATCTGTGAACTGTTCGTGAATGTTTGTTTTGCAATTAGTTGAACCATACAACTCCACTTCATTAAGTTCTACATTCTGTCGACTGTTCGTAAATGTTTGCTTTGATATTAGTTGAACCATACAACTCCACTTCATTGAGTTCTACAATCTGTGAACTGTTCTTGAATGATTGCTTTGAAATTAGTTGAACCATACAACTACACTTCATGGAGTTCTACAATCTGTGAACTGTTCGTGAATGTTTGATTTGCGATTAGTTTAACCATACAACTCCACTTCATTGAGTTCTACAATATGTGAACTGTTCGTGAATGTTTGTTTTGCGATTTGTTGAACCATACAACTACACTTCATTGAGTTCCATGCCGTGGGCTCTACTTCCGGTGTTAGTTGGTCCAAAACTTTAATCTCTTGGAGCTCTGTTAGATGGTCCAGACCAGATTGAAGCTTTGTTTACGTTCCAGACACTAATTATTGTAATTTGAACTCTGGCACGAAGGACTTGCCCTGACTCTAACAGAAATATTGATCGTACAAAAGTCCAGAACTGTCTTGCAGCTAATTAATCAGAATTTCTACCTAGGGCAAGATACCATGGGTGCTTAAATTTCATACCAATGACAGTAGTACCATCTACTATTAGATTACTACCGCTGGCCTCATTTCTTACATTCCATTTTATGATCATTGGTAATTGAAACGCCACAGTGTTTAACTAATAATGATAATTGATAAATAGTTGAAATCACGTTGGTAGGCCTATAACACGCAACTTAACTAGATCAATGTACTATATATACTTTGTCAAATATGTTTTTACAAGCCCTTGTACGGATGATTCTAGATCATAAAATCCGAAACTGGCAATTTTTTTTTAAGAGTACAAAAACCAGCTGATTATATGGTTAAGATTCAAACATCTTAGTCCTAAATACAATTGAACAGAATCTCCTACAATCTAAACGTGTGGGTGACTGTGTGTGACTGTGTGGGTGACTGTGTGACTTATTGTAGTGAGTCCGATCTGCGTGCTGTAGTCTGATTTACAAACAGTCAAGTCACGGGTTCAACTCACGGCGTCTCCATGTCTCCCGTGTCCCATGGCCATAGCACTATCGGCTTAAGTCAGGATGAAAGAATGGAACTACAACATTCGTCTTCTTCTTGGATTATAGAATCAAAAGATAACAACTCATACTTTATAACAACTCATACTTTATAACAACCCATCCTTTTTAAAAACTCATACTTTATAACAACTCATACTTTTTAAAAACTCATACTTTATAACAACTCATACTTTTTAAAAACTCATACTTTATAACAACTCATACTTTATAACAACTCATACTTTATAACAATTCATACTTTATAACAACTCATACTTTATCGTTACTTATTTACTGTTGTCTGTAACTAGACCTATGCACTGTTGCATGTAACTAGATATTTTTGCTGTTGTTTGTAAAAAGACTTATTGAATGTTGTTAGTTACTAGATATATTTTATGTTGACTGTAATAGACTTAATTATTGCTGTCTGTAAGTAGACTTTCTACTGTTGACTGTAAGTAGAATTTTTACATTTGTATGTAAGTAGATTTTTTTATTGTTGTCTGTAATTTGACTTATTTACTGTTGTCTGTAATTAGACTTATTCACTGTTCCTAGTAAGTAGGTATATTTAATACTGTCAGTATGTAGACATATTTACTACCGTCTGTAAGTAGACATATTTACTACTGTCTGTAAGTAGACATATTTACTACCGTCTGTAAGTGGACATATTTGCTAGTCTGTAAGTAGACATATTTACGACTGTCTGTAAGTAGACATATTTACTACCGCCTGTAAGTAGACATATTTACTATTGTCCATATTTTTCTGTTTCTGTTTTATTTCAGGATCGTTTCATGTATTGATTCTCCCCTAACTCACACAGGTCAAGGTCTATGTTACTTAAATATTGACCACAATACCCTTAGGTCTCAACCATTCATATCAAGTTTCCAGTCAACGACCATAACATTGACCATAAAACCCAGATATCTCCACCAATCATATCAACTTTCCATTGCCACCTACCATGTTGTTGTGTCTGCTCAATTACTAGTTTACAATTTCAATAATTAGACACATACCGGTATATATTTATTTGTAAGTGTAGTGTACTAAAGTGCAATGACTACGGACCGTGGTCTTTAAAAATTCCTACGATTTGATTGCTTTATTTAAAAGTAAATACAGATGTAATCCTACATTGTTACATACAACATTGTTATACTGTCTAGACTCGAGAGTAATTATTGAAATAGACAAACAAGTATACTTTTACGCAGCTTACTATATAGAGATACGTGTGTAAGTAATATAAACATATAGAGATACATGTGTGAGTAATAGAAACATTTAGAGATACATGTGTGAGTAATAGAAACATTTAGAGATACATGTGTGAGTTATATAAACATATAGAGATACATGTGTGAGTAATAGAAACATTTAGAGATATATGTGTAAGTAATATAAACATTTAGAGATACATGTGTGAGTAATATAAACATTTAGAGATACATGTGTGAGTTATATAAACATTTAGAGATACCTGTGTGAGTAATATAAACATTTGGAGATACGTGTGTAAGTAATAGAAACATATAGAGATACGTGTGTGAGTAATATAAACAATTAGAGATACGTCTGTTCGTAATAGACAGATATAGAGATATTGTATTAGCATATAATACAGATATATATGCTCTGATAATAGACTGATATATAAGTAATTGTGTTAATTAAAGAAACATACAGAGGTTTATATTTGTGCAGTCAACAGTCGCAGTTTAGACTTGGAACAACAAACAAATCATATTTTTTTTCATATTGACGAGATCTCCAAAAGAGTTCGATACACGCACCACACCAGACTCCTCGGACCAGTGAATTTAAACCAATGTGACAGGTCGAGTTGACTGTCTGGTCTAATGAACTAGGGACGGGGGACGGGGGACACATATCTATGATAATCAGCTCCTGCCCGGTTTCTGTTGTTTTAAGGGGATGAAAAGAGTTTAGAAGACCCTGTCTGTGTATAGTTCATCATTTATCAAACATTCGACCAACTATTTAAGACATCAACAGGGCGTGCCGGGAATTATCTTTGTGAAAATTCTAAACATTGAACAACTTTCATTTTAGATCATTTCGATATACTTTCAAAGAAATACACATATTTTAAAATAATGCACATTCATTTCAGAATTAAACAATTATTTATACACAAAAGTAAAACAGAAAACTCATTTAACAAAGATGTGCAGAGTATTGAAAGTTTACAAGGTTTACAGTAATTATCGATGCTAATTAAAGAATCTTGTTACAAAAGACTAATGTAAAAATGTCAGTCACGTGTCTACATGCTTTGAAAAATAAAAACTTTTTCGATCAGGGTGACCTGCATCAATATTTCACTTCCGCTTTTACATCTGGCTGGCATTAAAGAAAGACTGAAGGTTGTGTGTGTGTGGGGTGGGGGGATTGAACAAAAAAAATGAAACACAAGACTTTGCCGCGGAGTTCAGGTGAAACACAAGACTTTTGCTGCAGAGTTCAGGTGTTATTGTAAACTAAGTCAAAGTTTGGGTTGAGGCAAAATAAGTTTGTAATTGATTTAGGATTAGGTTTCAGACTTTGATATGCGCTTTAATTTTTGTATTACAATTGAACAGCATGTTGGTAGGAGGGAAATAGCCCTTCGATCTAAATAACGTGACAATGTAAGGTTGCTAGGTTTCAAATAATCTAAAATATAAATTTTTGATGTTTATCTTTTGAAACTCTATGAAAGTCTACTATTTTGATTAAGACGTGAAATGTTTCAATAGAAATATTTTATTATTTTAAAATTTGATATGTCTATAAAGTTGGAGACAATAAATCTCTATACTTATAAGACGCATTTGTTGTCTGTCTGTCTGTTCCCTTATAACTCAAGATCCAGACAACCAAATAACGGGAAATTTGGTACACGTACACATAATTACATGGGGAAGGTTATAGGACAGGTTTCATTTCATCTCGATGGGTAGTTTAATTGTAATAGATTATTTTTATTTTAGTATCTTTTACTATATTAAAGTAATCTCGACGGCGCCATAAATAAAACTCTTCTGTGACGTCATTTCCCGATGATCGAATAGAACTTGCGCGCTGGTGGTGTATCGTGCCTTTATGCTGCAAAGAATTGTTGATGTTTTTTCCTGCTTCCTGATTTGTACAGTTTGAGGAAGGTAAAGGAATGAAGAAGGATTTTAGAAGAAGTGTGAAGCCATAATAATATGTATGTATATATATATATATATATATATATATATATATATATATATATAGAGAGAGAGAGAGAGAGAGAGAGAGCGAGAGAGAGGGAGGGAAAGAGAGATAAAGCGAGAGAGAGGGGGTAGGGGGAGAGAGAGGAAAGGTGGGTTGGAGGGAGAGAGGGGGGAGAGAAGGAGTGAGGGAGATGAGAGAGGGGGGAGAGAGAAAGGGAGGGAAGGAAAAAGAAAGGAAGAGAGGGAGTAGGGAGGGGGATAGAGGGGAGGGAGGGAGAGAGAGAGGGAGGGATAGAGAGATAGAGAGAGAGGGGGCAGGGAGGGAGAGAGAGGAAATTAGGGAGGAGGGAGGGGGAGAGAGGAGGGCTGGAGAGAGGGAGAGAGAGGGAATGAGAGAGGGAGGGATGGAGAAAGGAGGGAGGGAGAGAAAGGGGATGGAATGAGAGAGGGAGAGAGGATGGTAGAAATGGGAGGGATGAGAGATAAAGAGAGGGGGCAGGGAGGGAGAGATGGAAGGAGGAAGGGGGAGAAAGGGAGGGAGGGGGAAGGACAGGGGGAGAGAAAGAGGGAGATGGGAGAGTTAGGGAGGGAGGGAGTGGGAGGGAGGGAAAGAGAAATGGAGAGAGGGGGTGGGAGAGAGAGAAGAAGGGAGAGAGGGGGGTAGGGAGAAAACAGAAGGTAAACTGAAAACCTTATTTTAAACCCGGGCAAAGCCGGGTACTTGCAGCTAGTATTTTATAACTAAGGAAATAACTTTTTTTTTTGTTTTGTTATAAAATATATCTGCAGCGATTGAATTGGGGTTGTACATTGGGAAACAAATCGATTGTTCCGATAAGGTCATAAATCTTTAAATAGTGACATTCTCAGACACTTTTATGGTGAGACTGACTAGCTCCATATTGCAATTATTTATTAGCCCCATGTTAACTCTTGTCTTCTGATTAATAAATGTATGGTGTGTTCCGTTGAAACCAGTTGTGAAGCGTTTTATGAATTAACCAGCTGACGGTTCTGATGAGTACAATACTGTACAAGTATGTTGTATGACTAGTATATTCTACTGTATACACTGACGGTATGTTGTAAGGTATGTTCTGACTAGTATATTATACGGTATATATTACCGGCAATGTGTGAAATCCGGAATTTCACACATTGCCGGTAAAATATACACTAGCTCGACAGATGGTCGTGTAGTAATGTTCTCGACTGTCGATTTGAGGGTCACTGGTTCGATCTTCGGTAAGGACCAATGGATATTTCAGGTCAGAGGATGAAAGAAGGGCACTGCAAAAAACCTTCCATTTATTGGTTTATAGGATAAGATATTTCATCACGTCCAGGGACTTCACACACATACACACAAACTGAATACAGACGCACTGAGTACACAGACACTGAGTACACAGACACTGAGTACACAAGCACTGAGTACACCGACTGAAACGTTATAATTTTGACGATAAAATATTCTAATTAATTTATTGACCATTGCGTTGACTGAAATAATCTGTATTTTTATTTATACCCGCTGACATTTGTATGTCTGTCTGTCTTATTGTCTGTCTGTGTGCACAGGTATCTGGCGCACTTATTTTCATTTCGGATTTCAATATTTATTGCACCCTAATCTTTATTCTTGTTGATACTAGTTCCTAATGAATCCCATAACTGCAGGCTCTACAAAATACACGTTGGCTCTGTTCTAATAACCGTTTTATCATTTTATCATCAACAGATGAAGTCTCTGACCTGAACTCCTCCTTGGACTCTGACCCAGTCACGCCGTCTGACAATATGGCGCTGTCAGAGCCCCGTGGTCAAAGGGTCACTCCAGTCATGACCACTGACAGTGCAGGCGACGTCACTACGTCATCAGCCAAGAACGTCCACTCTGCCCACTTGACGGACGTTTACATCAACAACAACAGCGCCATCTCTGAAGTAAAACACGACAGTGTCTATCTGATAGCCAATGCCCAGTACAGTGTGGAGTCATCCAACAGGACATGTGTCAACTACAATTATGACAACACTAGCGGCATGGGAACGAGCTATAGCATTTCTAAGAATGATACTGACAGGGCCGTCTCCAAAGACCACAGGACGTTTGTGAATGTTGGGACATTGTCCGTTAGGTCAATTTTAGCCGCAGAAAAGATCCACCGCAGTAAAGATGACATGACCGACCCGTCGGAATTCGCAGGGGTCGTCGCCAGCGTTGAGCATGACAATGCGCTGGGCACCCCCAAGATCCCCAGGACTATGTACGCCTCTGACAGCACCACCGAGGCCCGGCGTAGGAATTTTTCATCTTCTTCCTTACCGGTGAACTTGATGACTGCCACGATAGAGGAGGTGGACGACGCCGACCAGTCCGGTGCGCCGCCCGTGAGCTACAGTGGCCAGAGGTCATACTCTTACAACGGGACTGGTACGCCGTCTCCGAAAGTCCCCAGTCGTGCCTTACGCCGGGAGGCTCACGTGCCTAGCCTGAATTCCCCGCCACGTTCAAAACGCCCTGCACCTCTGGTCCAGGGCCTGGTCAAGTCACCGAGTGACCACACAAACAAAGTGGGCAATTTAAAAGACTTGGACATTGTCGGGGAGAGCTTTGAGTCCAGGTACCCTTGGCAGAAGGATGTAGCCATTCAGTGCTGCCTACAGAATGACTGTCCATGTCACCCGAATCTACACAGGGCAATGTCCGGTCCGGCAATGTACACTTACTTCCGGTCACTTTCCTTGTCGTCAAATAGCCCCACGTCCAGCCCTCCTCTAACTGCCCGCCGTCCGCCATTTCAGGCTTATGGCCGTAGTTCTTCGCACTCCGACCTCATGCACCATTACATCGGCAGTGGTAGCATTTCTGACATGCCCCCCACACACTTATACCAGCGCCACGCAGCACTCAGTCGCAGCAACAGCAACATCACACCCAACGGCCTGGATGCCTCAGTGCTTGGTGCTTCATATAACAACAACAGCAGCAAGAGGGCCAACTTCTGGCGCCGCCCTCGACCGAGTTCCATGGGGGCCGTAGAGAACATCAGGTAATGTACATCCCCATATTTGATTGAAAAGGATTTTAATTATCAAGTGAATTTGATTTCTTTTTGTGAAAGTTATATTAGAACTATCACACAGTTGATTTTGAGCATGCAATATTTTTTATATGAATATAAAATGTATAACAGGTTGTACCTCAAATTAACTAACATAATATAACCTGCTGTACCTCAAATTAACTAGCATAATATATAACAGGTTCTACTTCTAATTAACTGACTAACACAGTATATTAATATGTTGTATTTCATGTTGGCTAATCGAAAAAAACATTTATTGTCAAACTGCCTTTCACTGCAACTGACCAACAGCACTAGTTTTCACTGCAACTGACTAACAACGCTAGTTTTCACTGCAACTGACCAACACTACTAGTTGCCACTGCAACTGACCAACACCACTAATTTTCACTGCAACTGACCAACAACGCTAATTTTCACTGCAACTTACCAACAACGCTAGTTTTCACTGCAACTGACAAACACCACTAGTTTCCACTGGAACTGACCAACAACGCTAGTTTCCACTGTAACTGACCAACAACGCTAGTTTTCACTGCAACTGACAAGCACCACTAATTTTCACTGCAACTGACCAACACCACTAGTTTTCACTGCAACTGACCAACACCACTAGTTTTCACTGTAACTGACCAACATCACTAGTTTTCACTGGAACTGACCAACAGCACTAGTTTTCACTGGAACTGACCAACAACGCTAGTTTTCACTGGAACTGACCAACACCACTAGTTTTCACTGGAACTGACCAACACCACTAGTTTTCACTGGAACTGACCAACACCACTAGTTTTCACTGGAACTGACCAACACCACTAGTTTTCACTGGAACTGACCAACATCACTAGTTTTCACTGGAACTGACCAACATCACTAGTTTTCACTGTAACTGACCAACACCACTAGTTTTCACTGTAACTGACCAACACCACTAGTTTTCACTGGAACTGACCAACACCACTAATTTTCACTGGAACTGACCAACACCACTAGTTTTCACTGGAACTGACCAACATCACTAGTTTTCACTGGAACGACCAACACCACTAGTTTTCACTGGAACTGACCAACACCACTAGTTTTCACTGTAACTGACCAACATCACTAGTTTTCACTGCAACTGACCAACACCACTAGTTTTCACTGGAACTGACCAACACCACTAGTTTTCACTGTAACTGACCAACATCACTAGTTTTCACTGGAACTGACCAACACCACTAGTTTTCACTGTAACTGACCAACACCACTAGTTTTCACTGGAACTGACCAACAACGCTAGTTTTCACTGGAACTGACCAACACCACTAGTTTTCACTGGAACTGACCAACACCACTAGTTTTCACTGCAACTGACCAACACCACTAGTTTTCACTGGAACTGACCAACACCACTAGTTTTCACTGTAACTGACCAACATCACTAGTTTTCACTGGAACTGACCACTATCACTAGTTTTCACTGGAACTGACCAACACCACTAGTTTTCACTGTAACTGACCAACACCACTAGTTTTCACTGGAACTGACCAACACCACTAGTTTTCACTGGAACTGACCAACACCACTAGTTTTCACTGGAACTGACCAACACCACTAGTTTTCACTGTAACTGACCAACACCACTAGTTTTCACTGCAACTGACCAACACCACTAGTTTTCACTGTAACTGACCAACATCACTAGTTTTCACTGGAACTGACCAACACCACTAGTTTTCACTGGAACTGACCAACACCACTAGTTTTCACTGGAACTGACCAACACCACTAGTTTTCACTGGAACTGACCAACACCACTAGTTTTCACTGGAACTGACCAACATCACTAGTTTTCACTGTAACTGACCAACATCACTAGTTTTCACTGCAACTGACCAACATCACTAGTTTTCACTGGAACTGACCAACACCACTAGTTTTCACTGGAACTGACCAACACCACTAGTTTTCACTGGAACTGACCAACATCACTAGTTTTCACTGGAACTGACCAACATCACTAGTTTTCACTGTAACTGACCAACACCACTAGTTTTCACTGTAACTGACCAACACCACTAGTTTTCACTGGAACTGACCAACACCACTAATTTTCACTGGAACTGACCAACACCACTAGTTTTCACTGGAACTGACCAACATCACTAGTTTTCACTGGAACTGACCAACATCACTAGTTTTCACTGGAACTGACCAACACCACTAGTTTTCACTGGAACTGACCAACACCACTAGTTTTCACTGGAACTGACCAACATCACTAGTTTTCACTGTAACTGACCAACATCACTAGTTTTCACTGGAACTGACCAACATCACTAGTTTTCACTGGAACTGACCAACTCCACTAGTTTTCACTGTAACTGACCAACACCACTAATTTTCACCAAGTTATAGTTTCAGCTTTAAAGTGTTCTGGACAGATTTAGCCAGGTTTGGTCTTTGATCAGCACGTTCAACCCTGGTGTACTTCAACCAAAGTACTCAACACAAGGCATCACTAAACTGTTGATTGCCCTTTGATGGCTAATGTGTCATGAAAGCCCCGGAATTAAGAAAATAGATCCAATGCAATATTAGACATTACAAGTTGTGGATCAGGTGTCGGTAAATCCAAGCGAATCATATCGTGATGAATGCAATAAACCACTTCATTATGAGAAATAAAATATTCATAGTTGAGCACACTACAAACGGAATAAAATCGATGGTACAAATTCGTTCAAGGGGGACAACCCAGGATGTCTAGAAGGGAAACCACCAGGTCACGCTGAAAAATTAGTTGTCTCCCTTTGATTTCAAACGCCTCGAGTTGTCGGTCATTAAGAATAATTATAACCTGAGTGCCAAGATGGCTGCTAGGACATTTTTTTCCGTTTCACAGACATTTACCATTAACGAAATGTTAACTTGAAGATTTTTAATTATTAATTATTTACGAATATTTTTTTTTATGAATTCGTTTTTTTACTCAAAATAATTTCCTGACTGTAAAAAAATAATTTAAAATAAAACATTCAGTTAAAATCAGTAATGAGAAAGATTTAAAAACAAGTTTGAAAAAGTTTTTAGTTTAAAAATGTGTATGGATTTAAGATGTCTTCTATAGAGTATATATATTTACGATGTCTTCTATAGAGTATATGGATTTAAGATGTCTTCTATAAAGTATATGGATTTAAGATATCTTCTGTAGAGTATATGGATTTAAGATATCTTCTATAGAGTATATGGATTTAAGATGTCTTCTGTAGATTATATGGATTTAAGATATCTTCTGTAGAGTATATGGATTTAAGATATCTTCTATAGAGTATATGGATTTAAGATGACCTGTAGAGTATATGGATTTAAGATGTCTTCTGTAGATTATATGGATTTAAGATATCTTCTGTAGATTATATGGATTTAAGATATCTTCTGTAGATTATATGGATTTAAGATATCTTCTATAGAGTATATGGATTTAAGATGACCTGTAGAGTATATGGATTTAAGACATGCACTGTATAGAAGAAACAAATAGAAACTAACATTTTTACGATTTATTTAAAAAAATCTGTTATACCCAGACATATAATTTAATGCAATTGAATACTGGATTGCTTGAAATTTTTGAAACCTAATTAAAATATCTCGAAGTCATATTGATTCAAATATATTTATAGGCATAGCAATCGGCAGTTAGTAACTCAAAGTTATTCCCATTTAATAACAGACTTAACATTGAGAAAAGATCTAATGTTGAATTCACTACTGCTGTATCGGTCAAGTGAAATGTGTCTAGACAGTGGTACAGTGGATCTGATACGGGAGACTGAATCATCGATACACAAAATGGACAATCTAAAAATTATGTGACTTAACATGGTGGCCTTTTGATATAAGTCTGGGTAGTGGAGGGTAGTGTTGTTTTCGTCAACGAAAACTAAAACTAAAATTAGCAGCAAGACTAAAACTAGACGAAAACTGAATTTATTACAGAAAAAACGAAATAAAAACTGAAACTAAAATTTAGTGTTGCTTTCGTTCACGAAAACTAAAACTAAAACCTTCGTTGACGAAAATGTTGACTTTTCGTCAACGAGAACTAAAACTTAAACTAAAATTAGAAGCAAGACTAAAACTAGACGAAAACTAAATTATTACAGAAAAAACGAAATAAAAACTGAAACTAAAATATGACCTGGGACTAAAACAACACTAGTGGAGGGTATATTGTTTTTTTGAATATCAACTGCCTGTCACAGTCTGTTAGCAGACTTAGGCCAGATAACATCACCACTGTAACCACAGTAACATCTCCAGCAATGACACATCTCATCATGTGACATAACCATCATACACCGCCAGGTGTTGTGACATCACACTAATGTAGTCTGTAGTGACTCTATACAGGTGGTGTGTCATTACACTAGTAAAGTCTGTAGTGGGTCTATACAGGTGTTGTGACATCACACAAATGTAGTCTGTAGTGACTCTATACAGGTGGTGTGTCATTACACTATTAAAGTCTGTAGATGGTCTATACGGGTGTTGTGACATCACACAAATATAGTCTGTAGTGACTCTATACAGGTGGTGTGTCATCACACTAGTATAGTCTGTAATGGGTCTATACAGGTGTTGTGACATCACACTAATGTAGTCTGTAGTGACTCTATACAGGTGTTGTGACATCACACTAATATAGTCTGTAGTGGCTCTATACAGGTGTTGTGATATGTGACATAATACCTCTACAGTTTTTAGTTGCTGTCTACAGGTGTTGTAACCGTTTACTGGCGTTGTAGGATACAATTTGGAAACATGTTGCTTGTGGTCATACGTCAGGCGTCAGGCCGATAACCCCATTCGACACAGTAACAATGTTTCATTGGTCAGGAGTCACCAGATGTCACAGGCGTCATAGGTGATTTAGCCCATTCTTTTCACCACCTTCTTACCAACATCAGCATCAGCTTATCACCAGCATCTACACAAGCGTACTACCAGTATCTACACCATATTACTACCAGTATCTACAGCACCATATTCAACATATTCCCATTAATTGGAACAGATTCTGTTTGTGTTGGTTTAATAATGATGTGGAGGCATGAATTTCTGCAAACGATCGTTTCATCTGTAAACTGGTAGACCTTCCCTGTAACGAAAGATATTTTTACAGCACATTCTTAGTTTAGTGACGTAATTGTATGCACTGTGTTAAAATAAATATGTGTGATACTCTACTGACTGACAGAATACAGTAACAGAATATGTTACATTTATATAGTCGAGAGAGCAGAACAAATAAATGTATTGTCACCATTTTAAGTTGTAAGTAGTGTACAGGTTTAAAGACAAAACATCTACATTAATAATTATATTCCGTTGGTGCACTTATTAATTATCAAAGGACTGCCATATCATTGATTTAGTTATCTACATAGTGGATTTTATCATTGATTTAGTTATCTACATAGTGGATTTTATCATTGATTTAGTTATCTACATAGTGCAATATTTATTGATTCGCTTTTCCAAATGATTTATGATCTTATAATTTGCAATATATATCTATATTAACTTATGGTGGAATTTTATTATTGTTAATTTAATCACATCTAATGTAATTATTGCACTAAATATCACACTTAATGTAATTATTATACTAAATATCCCACGTCATGTAATTATTGCACTTAATATCACATGTCATGTAATTATTGAACTAAATATCACATGTCATGTAATTATTGCACTTAATATCACATGTCATGTAATTATTGCACTTAATATCACATGTAATGTAATTATTGCACTAAATATCACACTTAATGTAATTATTATACTAAATATCCCACGTCATGTAATTATTGCACTGAATATCACATGTCATGTAATTATTGAACTAAATATCACATGTCATGTAATTATTGCACTTAATATCACATGCCATGTAATTATTGCACTTAATATCACATGTCATGTAATTATTGCACTTAATATCACATGTCATGTAATTATTGAACTAAATATCACACCCAATGTAATTATTGAACGTAATATCACAAGTAATGTAATTATTATACTAAATATCACACGTCCATGTAATTATTGCACTTAATATCACATGTCATGTAATTATTGCACTTAATATCACATGTCATGTAATTATTGAACTAAATATCACACCCAATGTAATTATTGAACGTAATATCGCAAGTAATGTAATTATTATACTAAATATCACACGTCCATGTAATTATTGCACTTAATATCACATGTCATGTAATTATTGCACTTAATATCACATGTCATGTAATTATTGAACTAAATATCACACCCAATGTAATTATTGAACGTAATATCACACGTAATGTAATTATTATACTAAATATCACACGTCCATGTAATTATTGCACTTAATATCACATGTCATGTAATTATTGCACTTAATATCACATGTCATGTAATTATTGCACTTAATATCACATGTCATGTAATTATTGCACTTAATATCACATGTCATGTAATTATTGAACTAAATATCACACCCAATGTAATTATTGAACGTAATATCACAAGTAATGTAATTATTGAACTAAATACCACACGTCCATGTAATTATTGCACTTAATATCACATGTCATGTAATTATTACACTTAATATCACATGTCATGTAATTATTGAACTAAATATCACACCCAATGTAATTATTGAACGTAATATCACACGTAATGTAATTATTATACTAAATATTACACGTCCATGTAATTATTGCACTTAATATCACATGTCATGTAATTATTGCACTTAATATCACATGTCATGTAATTATTGCACTTAATATCACATGTCATGTAATTATTGCACTTAATATCACATGTCATGTAATTATTGAACTAAATATCACACCCAATGTAATTATTGAACGTAATATCACACCCAATGTAATTATTGAACTAAATATCACACCCAATGTAATTATTGAACTAAATATCACACCCAATGTAATTATTGCACTAAATATCCCACGTCATGTAATTATTGCACTAAATATCAAGCGTCAAGTAGTTATTGTACTAAATATCACACATCAGGTATTATTGTACTAAATATCACTCTGATTGTCCCATAGATATCAACATGAACTGACCAAATTCAGGGAACTGCATAATTTACGACGTGACCGTAAGAGTGACCCCCAGCTTGTCGTGTCCCCGGGATGTCGACGCCGAATGCCAGAAGAAAGTGGATCTATATCTGACCTGGAGTCTATACTTGAGAACCCTAGCGACCGGTAGGTGATGTCGTTACATGACATTTGAAGACACAATGTTCTTTTTCTAAATTTTATATCTGCAGAAATGTCCATTAGTCAATTATAAGAATGTGGTGATTATCGTTGACATGGGATGTTGGCCATAACCAATGTGTTTATATGTTGATCTGAGAAGTTTGCTATAAACAATGTTTTTAAATGTTGATCTCAGACGTTTGCCATAACCAATTTGATTATATATTGATCGCATTTTGTAGGCCATAACCTATTAGTTTATATGCTGACCTCAGATGTTTGCTATTGCTGGTGGGATGGAACAATCCGATTTCGTGATAGTGGCATTAACAAATGGTTTAGTAAAGATCGAAGTATTGAACAGTGTTATCTAAACATCATTATGTGCATCTGGGCTCGTGTCTAGAGCCCAATGCTGTTCACCAATAGATTCCAAATATAGAACACACGTTAGAGTGGCATAGACACAATAATTGTTTAAATTACGTCATTAAATGTTGTGTTCACTATCTGTCTAACAAAGTACGTAATTGTGTATTTGCGTTTTATTCTTTGATTGCTGTCAATGCAACTATTTACATTCTTCTTTATCTTAATCTGTTTCATTATTGTTCTTGTCTGCTGTGAAGGTTGTTTGACTGGTAAAATATAAATGATCAACTAGTTTGGGACCTTCACACTCGTATATTCTAAGAACCGTCTAAATGCATGGGTAAACTAAAGCACGTTCAGGTGTAGTGCACATGCAGATGTGCTTAATAATATCTGTATTGTTTATTCTAGTTCATTGGTTTGCCAGGGGCCAATAATACTGTTTCACTCCTGACTGACTGGTTTGCCAGGGACCAATAGTACTGTTTCACTCTTGACTGACTGGTTTGCCAGGGACCAATAGTACTGTTTCACTCCTGACAGACTGGTTTGCCAGGGGCCAATAATACTGTTTCACTCCTGACTGACTGGTTTGCCAGGGACCAATAGTACTGTTTCACTCCTGGCTGACTGGTTTGCCAGGGGCCAATACTACTGTTTCACTCCTGACTGACTGGTTTGCCAGGGGCCAATAGTACTGTTTCACTCTTAACTGACTGGTTTGCCAGGAGCCAATACTACTGTTTCACTCCTGACAGACTTGTTTGCCAGGGGCCAATACTACTGTTTCACTCCTGACAGACTGGTTTGCCAGGGGCCAATACTACTGTTTCACTCCTGACTGACTGGTTTGCCAGGGACCAATAGTACTGTTTCACTCCTGACTGACTGGTTTGCCAGGGGCCAATAGTACTGTTTCACTCCTGACTGACTGGTTTGCCAGGGGCCAATAGTACTGTTTCACTCCTGACTGACTGGTTTGCCAGGGGCCAATAGTACTGTTTCACTCCTGACTGACTGGTTTGCCAGGGACCAATAGTGCTGTTTCACTCCTGACTGACTGGTTTGCCAGGGGCCAATAGTACTGTTTCACTCCTGACTGACTGGTTTGCCAGGGACCAATAGTACTGTTTCCCTCCTGACTCCTAACTCCTAAGAAGGCTAATGAGTGAGAGAAGATATTGAGAAGAGAGAGATGTTAGTGAGGAGAAAGAGGATGTCGAGGAGAGTGAGGTTGTTGAGGAGAGAGATGACATTAAGGAGAGAGGATTTCGAGGAGAGAGAGAATGTCGAGTAGAGAGAATGGATGTTCATGAGAGAAGGGTGTTGAGAAGACAGCACCAACAACAATAGGAAGACAGAAAATTTTCAATAGGAGATCATTTTAAAAAAAAACCCAACTTTTCAGCTGGTTCATTTTATAAAAAAAATTCTGTTTCTATTATCTCCCCTGACTACGGTTGTCCGCCCACACACAGACAGACTAATGTCTTCATTTTGTTTCATATCAAATATTTGTCCGAGTCAGTTCAGAAACTCATTCAACCTGAAATGTTTTTTTTTTCCCCTTCAAAATTTCATTTCTCCTGAATTGAAACGCTTGAAAATGTCTTTTACTTTTTTATTTCTGTTATTTTGAACTCTATTCATATTGTCTCTCACATACTTTCCTTGCACCTGTCTTGACACGGGACTTTGTGTGTATGTTTGTGTGTAAGTGTTTCAGTGCGTTTATGTATGCATATGTGTGTGTGTGTGTGTGTGACATGTTTTAAAGACTTGTATGCTAAACGGTTTTCCTATTCTTCTCTTTGCAAGTCATTTTTCTGGCAGCAATATAAAAGCTAATGTTATGGAAGTGAGGTATTGAAACTTATTAACACTGTCAGTCGACTGGTCTCAGTCTTACTTACGTTTAGTATTGTGTACATAAATGTATGCACTACAAGTTAGAGTTGTACACAGGTTAGGATAGTGTTCATTGACGTGTTCATTATATATTATTTGTATTAGCATTGACATCATATTTAGGATAGAGAGAGAGAGACAGATGAAGTGGAGGAAAAATAGAGGAAGTGGAGGGAAGAGAGATAGAGGAAGTGGAGGGGAGAGAGATAGAGGAAGTGGAGGAGAGAGACAGATGAAGTGGAGGAGAGAGATAGAGGAAGTGGAGGAGAGAGATAGAGGAAGTGGAGGGGACAGAGATAGAGGAAGTGGAGGGGAGAGAGATAGAGGACGTGGAGGAGAGAGAGATAGAGGAAGTGGAGGAGAGAGAGGGGAAGTGGAGGGGACAGAGATAGAGGAAGTGGAGGAGAGAGAGATAGAGGAAGTGGAGGAGAGAGATAGAGGAAGTGGAGGAGAGAGAGGGGAAGTGGAGGGGACAGAGATAGAGGAAGTGGAGGAGAGAGAGATAGAGAAAGTGGAGGAGAGAGAGAGATAGAGGAAGTGGAGGAGAGATAGAGGAAGTGGAGGAGAGAGAGATAGAGGAAGTGGAGGAGAGAGAGATAGAGGAAGTGGAGGAGAGAGATAGAGGAAGTGGAGGGGACAGAGATAGAGGAAGTGGAGGGGAGAGAGATAGAGGAAGTGGAGGAGAGATAGAGGAAGTGGAGGGGACAGAGATAGAGGAAGTGGAGGAGAGAGAGATAGAGGAAGTGGAGGAGAGAGAGAGATAGAGGAAGTGGAGGAGAGAGAGAGATAGAGGAAGTGGAGGAGAGAGAGAGAGAGGAAGTGGAGGAGAGAGAGAGATAGAGGAAGTGGAGGAGAGAGAGAGATAGAGGAAGTGGAGGAGAGAGAGAGATAGAGGAAGTGGAGGAGAGAGAGATAGAGGAAGTGGAGGAGAGAGATAGAGGAAGTGGAGGGGAGAGAGATAGAGGAGGTGGAAGGGAGAGAGATAGAGAAAGTGAAGGGGACGGAGATAGAGGAAGTGGAGGGGAGAGATAGAGAAAGTGATGGGGAGAGATATAGAGGAAGTGGGGGAGAGAGAGATAGAGGAAGTGGAGGAGAGAGAGATAGAGGAAGTGGAGGAGAGAGATAGAGGAAGTGGAGGGGACAGAGATAGAGGAAGTGGAGGGGAGAGAGATAGAGGAGGTGGAAGGGAGAGAGATAGAGAAAGTCAAGGGGACAGAGATAGAGGAAGTGGAGGGGAGAGAGATAGAGGAGGTGGAAGGGAGAGAGAGATAGAGAAAGTGAAGTGGAGAGATATAGAGGAAGTGGAAGGAAGAGAGATGGAAGAAGTGGAAGGGAGAGAGATAGAGGAAGTGGAGGGGAGAGAGAGATAGAGAAAGTGAAGGGGAGAGATATAGAGGAAGTGGAAGGGAGAGAGATGGAGGAAGTGGAAGGGAGAGAGATGGAGGAAGTGGAAGGGAGAGAGATAGAGGAAGTGTAGGGGAGAGAGATAGAGGAGGTGGAAGGGAGAGCGATAGAGGAATAGAAGAACACAAACGCCACACAAAATAAAGAAATGAAATTGTCCATGGGAAATAATTAAAACAAAAAATAACACCGTTGTCTCCCCTACAGTCCTTTATCTACACATATGAGTGTACTTCATCAAAGTAAGGCCTTTTCCACAACCATATCTGGCTATTGTTGAGTTCTGTGCGAGTTAAATTTCTCACAACCATATCTGGCTATTGTTGAGTTCTGTGCGAGTTACATTTTTTTAGCGACCTCTTCCCGATCTCAAATGTGCAGAAACAGTTTTAAAAGTGCTCTCTCTGCGCCCAGACGTTTATTTTTAGAATTATTTCTGCGAATTGTCTGACCTACCTGATGACCTGTTTGGTTATACAATGAAGAGAATTGTATTCCTAACTTTTCAATGCTAGTAGAATAAAACGTTGATCAATCATTGAAATAGAATGTTCATCAATCATTTAAATAGAACGTTCATCAATCATTCAAATAAAACATTCATCAATCATTGAAATTCATCAATCATTGAAATAGAATGTTCATCAATCATTCAAATAAAACGTTGATCAATCATTTAAATAGAACGTTGATCAATCATTTAAATAGAACGTTCATCAATCATTGAAATAGAATGTTCATCAATCATGGAAATAGAATGTTCATCAATCATTCAAATAAATTTTTTATCAATCATTGAAATAGAACGATCATCAATCAATCAAGTAAAACGTTCATCAATCATTCAATAAACTTTTCAATCAGCAATTTAAAAAAAAAGTTACATTTGCAACAGAAATATCGATTTAAAAACAAATGCCACGTCTTCCTATTTCCTGTTTGGAAAGTTGACTGACAAGATGGACACAACCAACAAACACAAATTAATAATTAGAAATGGCATGGTAAATATAATTTGAAAAACAAAAATTACATTTGTGTGTAAGACTTGTAGATAAGTCATACTCGACCATGCATCCCAAGTATTTAGCTGACATATTGGTTGTTATTTATACAAACAAAGAAAAGAAAGACAGAGCAATACAAACACACATATAGTGACTCAACCTGAAAACGGTTTCCCGTTTCTTGAAAAAAAACGTTATTTACACCTCTGGCTGTAATTCAACACTAGCTCGTCTGACGTTTAGCTGCAATCTCTCCAAACCTTACCCACACCCCCCATCCCTACCCCAACACCTCACCCACACACCCCCCACCCCAACGCATCCCCACCCCCACATTATTTCCGTCATCAGCCTACCCTTGTCATTACTTACTCTGTCTAATATAGTTTTTTTCTTTTTTTTTTACTTCAGCTTAATGCAACAACAAAAATAAAACGTCAAAAATATGTGCATCGTATTTATTGACTTAAGTCTTCCAGGCAAGTCTCCCTCTCTCCATCCTCACACCACCCCCCTTTCCACACGTGTACCTGTTCAAATCATCTGGACTCTCTTTCGGCAACTTTTTACACCAGAGTGTAATTTAGAGTTCTGGGTCAAGGTTGATGGAAACTCTTACCTTGAGTTTTTTGTTCTCTCCATCAGCGTTCGCGAAAAGATTACATGGAATTATTCCTTACCTCCTCATTGAGTCATTCCTTACCTCCTCATGGAGTCATTCTTTACCTTCTTATGGAGTCATTCCTTACCTTCTCATGGATTCATTCCTTACCTTTCCATGGAGTCATTCCTTACCTCCTAATGGAGTCATTCCTTACCTTCTTATGGAGTCATTCCTTACCTACTTATGGAGACATTCCTTACCTTCCCATGGAGTCAGTCCTTACCTTCTCATGGAGTCATTCCTTACCTTCTTATGGAGTCATTCCTTACCTTCTCATGGAGTCATTCCTTACCTTCTTATGGAGTCATTCCTTACCTTCTCATGGATTCATCCCTTACCTCCTCATAAAGTAATTCCTTACCTCCTCATGGAGAGTCGTTGTCTACAGAAATAAAAAAAAAATGCAAAAGTTACGGCCAACTACTTTCTAATTTAACATAGTTGTCACATGTCGTATGTCGATTTCAATTTGGTTCATCAGTTTCCAACCCCCCCCCCCCACCCGTCATTTCTGTGTAAGTTACGTTAATTATTCTTAATACTTAGTAAATCATCCGAGTAAAATACGTCAAATTATAATTTTAACCATTTGAAATGTTTGAAAAATAATTTAATAAATGGAAATAAAATGAATTTCATTGATTTCATATTAACATCTTATGACGGCCATATTTTGGCCAATGGCCGGGAGATATCGCTATCTGAAGAGATTCGATTCCGACTGAGCTTGAAGCACGCGCAGTTAATGTGTTGTAACTAGGTCAGACAAATAATATGTAAACAAATGAAGCAATCCACTGGTTCTTCTGATATCTGGGGTGTCTGGTAGACGTGGCCCTGACACTAAGTTGGGGGGCCCCTCGATAGGAGATTGTTTTATTATCTAGCTCTAATCTCACTCTCGGCCCCCTCATTAGGTATTCAAGGCCTCGCGTGCTGCCCTCTCCTCGTTATCTCCCCTCTTTACCCCCCCCCCCTCCGCCACCGCCATTTGATTATAGAGCAGAATAAAACATGCCAACTTTAATTTGTAGGTATATTCAAAAGGAAGAACGGTGTATCAGGCAGAATAAAACATGCCAACTTTAATTTGTAGGTATATTCAAAAGGAAGAACGGTGTATCAGGCAGAATAAAACATGCCAACTTTAATTTGTAGGTATATTCAAAAGGAAGAACGGTGTATCAGGCAGAATAAAACATGCCAACTTTAATTTGTAGGTATATTCAAAAGGAAGAACGGTGTATCAGGCAGAATAAAACAATGCCAACTTTAATTTGTAGGTATATTCAAAAGGAAGAACGGTGTATCAGGCAGAATAAAACATGCCAACTTTAATTTGTAGGTATATTCAAAGGAAGAACGGTGTATCAGGCAGAATAAAACATGCCAACTTTAATTTGTAGGTATATTCAAAAGGAAGAACGGTGTATCAGGCAGAATAAAACATGCCAACTTTAATTTGTAGGTATATTCAAAAGGAAGAACGGTGTATCAGGCAGAATAAAACATGCCAACTTTAATTTGTAGGTATATATTCAAAAGGAAGAACGGTGTATCAGGCAGAATAAAACATACTTTAATTTGTAGGTATATTCAAAAGGAAGAACGGTGTATCAGGCAGAATAAAACATGCCAACTTTAATTTGTAGGTATATTCAAAAGGAAGAACGGTGTATCAGGCAGAATAAAACATGCCAACTTTAATTTGTAGGTATATTCAAAAGGAAGAACGGTGTATCAGGCAGAATAAAACATGCCAACTTTAATTTGTAGGTATATTCAAAAGGAAGAACGGTGTATCAGGCAGAATAAAACATGCCAACTTTAATTTGTAGGTATATTCAAAAGGAAGAACGGTGTATCAGGCAGAATAAAACATGCCAACTTTAATTTGTAGGTATATTCAAAAGGAAGAACGGTGTATCAGGCAGAATAAAACATGCCAACTTTAATTTGTAGGTATATTCAAAAGGAAGAACGGTGTATCAGGCAGAATAAAACATGCCAACTTTAATTTGTAGGTATATTCAAAAGGAAGAACGGTGTATCAGGCAGAATAAAACATGCCAACTTTAATTTGTAGGTATATTCAAAAGGAAGAACGGTGTATCAGGCAGAATAAAACATGCCAACTTTAATTTGTAGGTATATTCAAAAGGAAGAACGGTGTATCAGGCAGAATAAAACATGCCAACTTTAATTTGTAGGTATATTCAAAAGGAAGAACGGTGTATCAGGCAGAATAAAACATGCCAACTTTAATTTGTAGGTATATTCAAAAGGAAGAACGGTGTATCAGGCAGAATAAAACATGCCAACTTTAATTTGTAGGTATATTCAAAAGGAAGAACGGTGTATCAGGCAGAATAAAACATGCCAACTTTAATTTGTAGGTATATTCAAAAGGAAGAACGGTGTATCAGGCAGAATAAAACATGCCAACTTTAATTTGTAGGTATATTCAAAAGGAAGAACGGTGTATCAGGCAGAATAAAACATGCCAACTTTAATTTGTAGGTATATTCAAAAGGAAGAACGGTGTATCAGGCAGAATAAAACATGCCAACTTTAATTTGTAGGTATATTCAAAAGGAAGAACGGTGTATCAGGCAGAATAAAACATGCCAACTTTAATTTGTAGGTATATTCAAAAGGAAGAACGGTGTATCAGGCAGAATAAAACATGCCAACTTTAATTTGTAGGTATATTCAAAAGGAAGAACGGTGTATCAGGCAGAATAAAACATGCCAACTTTAATTTGTAGGTATATTCAAAAGGAAGAACGGTGTATCAGGCAGAATAAAACATGCCAACTTTAATTTGTAGGTATATTCAAAAGGAAGAACGGTGTATCAGGCAGAATAAAACATGCCAACTTTAATTTGTAGGTATATTCAAAAGGAAGAACGGTGTATCAGGCAGAATAAAACATGCCAACTTTAATTTGTAGGTATATTCAAAAGGAAGAACGGTGTATCAGGCAGAATAAAACATGCCAACTTTAATTTGTAGGTATATTCAAAAGGAAGAACGGTGTATCAGGCAGAATAAAACATGCCAACTTTAATTTGTAGGTATATTCAAAAGGAAGAACGGTGTATCAGGCAGAATAAAACATGCCAACTTTAATTTGTAGGTATATTCAAAAGGAAGAACGGTGTATCAGGCAGAATAAAACATGCCAACTTTAATTTGTAGGTATATTCAAAAGGAAGAACGGTGTATCAGGCAGAATAAAACATGCCAACTTTAATTTGTAGGTATATTCAAAAGGAAGAACGGTGTATCAGGCAGAATAAAACATGCCAACTTTAATTTGTAGGTATATTCAAAAAGGAAGAACGGTGTATCAGGCAGAATAAAACATGCCAACTTTAATTTGTAGGTATATTCAAAAGGAAGAACGGTGTATCAGGCAGAATAAAACATGCCAACTTTAATTTGTAGGTATATTCAAAAGGAAGAACGGTGTATCAGGCAGAATAAAACATGCCAACTTTAATTTGTAGGTATATTCAAAAGGAAGAACGGTGTATCAGGCAGAATAAAACATGCCAACTTTAATTTGTAGGTATATTCAAAAGGAAGAACGGTGTATCAGGCAGAATAAAACATGCCAACTTTAATTTGTAGGTATATTCAAAAGGAAGAACGGTGTATCAGGCAGAATAAAACATGCCAACTTTAATTTGTAGGTATATTCAAAAGGAAGAACGGTGTATCAGGCAGAATAAAACATGCCAACTTTAATTTGTAGGTATATTCAAAAGGAAGAACGGTGTATCAGGCAGAATAAAACATGCCAACTTTAATTTGTAGGTATATTCAAAAGGAAGAACGGTGTATCAGGCAGAATAAAACATGCCAACTTTAATTTGTAGGTATATTCAAAAGGAAGAACGGTGTATCAGGCAGAATAAAACATGCCAACTTTAATTTGTAGGTATATTCAAAAGGAAGAACGGTGTATCAGGCAGAATAAAACATGCCAACTTTAATTTGTAGGTATATTCAAAAGGAAGAACGGTGTATCAGGCAGAATAAAACATGCCAACTTTAATTTGTAGGTATATTCAAAAGGAAGAACGGTGTATCAGGCAGAATAAAACATGCCAACTTTAATTTGTAGGTATATTCAAAAGGAAGAACGGTGTATCAGGCAGAATAAAACATGCCAACTTTAATTTGTAGGTATATTCAAAGGAAGAACGGTGTATCAGGCAGAATAAAACATGCCAACTTTAATTTGTAGGTATATTCAAAAGGAAGAACGGTGTATCAGGCAGAATAAAACATGCCAACTTTAATTTGTAGGTATATTCAAAAGGAAGAACGGTGTATCAGGCAGAATAAAACATGCCAACTTTAATTTGTAGGTATATTCAAAAGGAAGAACGGTGTATCAGGCAGAATAAAACATGCCAACTTTAATTTGTAGGTATATTCAAAAGGAAGAACGGTGTATCAGGCAGAATAAAACATGCCAACTTTAATTTGTAGGTATATTCAAAAGGAAGAACGGTGTATCAGGCAGAATAAAACATGCCAACTTTAATTTGTAGGTATATTCAAAAGGAAGAACGGTGTATCAGGCAGAATAAAACATGCCAACTTTAATTTGTAGGTATATTCAAAAGGAAGAACGGTGTATCAGGCAGAATAAAACATGCCAACTTTAATTTGTAGGTATATTCAAAAGGAAGAACGGTGTATCAGGCAGAATAAAACATGCCAACTTTAATTTGTAGGTATATTCAAAAGGAAGAACGGTGTATCAGGCAGAATAAAACATGCCAACTTTAATTTGTAGGTATATTCAAAAGGAAGAACGGTGTATCAGGCAGAATAAAACATGCCAACTTTAATTTGTAGGTATATTCAAAAGGAAGAACGGTGTATCAGGCAGAATAAAACATGCCAACTTTAATTTGTAGGTATATTCAAAAGGAAGAACGGTGTATCAGGCAGAATAAAACATGCCAACTTTAATTTGTAGGTATATTCAAAAGGAAGAACGGTGTATCAGGCAGAATAAAACATGCCAACTTTAATTTGTAGGTATATTCAAAAGGAAGAACGGTGTATCAGGCAGAATAAAACATGCCAACTTTAATTTGTAGGTATATTCAAAAGGAAGAACGGTGTATCAGGCAGAATAAAACATGCCAACTTTAATTTGTAGGTATATTCAAAGGAAGAACGGTGTATCAGGCAGAATAAAACATGCCAACTTTAATTTGTAGGTATATTCAAAAGGAAGAACGGTGTATCAGGCAGAATAAAACATGCCAACTTTAATTTGTAGGTATATTCAAAAGGAAGAACGGTGTATCAGGCAGAATAAAACATGCCAACTTTAATTTGTAGGTATATTCAAAAGGAAGAACGGTGTATCAGGCAGAATAAAACATGCCAACTTTAATTTGTAGGTATATTCAAAAGGAAGAACGGTGTATCAGGCAGAATAAAACATGCCAACTTTAATTTGTAGGTATATTCAAAAGGAAGAACGGTGTATCAGGCAGAATAAAACATGCCAACTTTAATTTGTAGGTATATTCAAAAGGAAGAACGGTGTATCAGGCAGAATAAAACATGCCAACTTTAATTTGTAGGTATATTCAAAAGGAAGAACGGTGTATCAGGCAGAATAAAACATGCCAACTTTAATTTGTAGGTATATTCAAAAGGAAGAACGGTGTATCAGGCAGAATAAAACATGCCAACTTTAATTTGTAGGTATATTCAAAAGGAAGAACGGTGTATCAGGCAGAATAAAACATGCCAACTTTAATTTGTAGGTATATTCAAAAGGAAGAACGGTGTATCAGGCAGAATAAAACATGCCAACTTTAATTTGTAGGTATATTCAAAAGGAAGAACGGTGTATCAGGCAGAATAAAACATGCCAACTTTAATTTGTAGGTATATTCAAAAGGAAGAACGGTGTATCAGGCAGAATAAAACATGCCAACTTTAATTTGTAGGTATATTCAAAAGGAAGAACGGTGTATCAGGCAGAATAAAACATGCCAACTTTAATTTGTAGGTATATTCAAAGGAAGAACGGTGTATCAGGCAGAATAAAACATGCCAACTTTAATTTGTAGGTATATTCAAAAGGAAGAACGGTGTATCAGGCAGAATAAAACATGCCAACTTTAATTTGTAGGTATATTCAAAAGGAAGAACGGTGTATCAGGCAGAATAAAACATGCCAACTTTAATTTGTAGGTATATTCAAAAGGAAGAACGGTGTATCAGGCAGAATAAAACATGCCAACTTTAATTTGTAGGTATATTCAAAAGGAAGAACGGTGTATCAGGCAGAATAAAACATGCCAACTTTAATTTGTAGGTATATTCAAAAGGAAGAACGGTGTATCAGGCAGAATAAAACATGCCAACTTTAATTTGTAGGTATATTCAAAAGGAAGAACGGTGTATCAGGCAGAATAAAACATGCCAACTTTAATTTGTAGGTATATTCAAAAGGAAGAACGGTGTATCAGGCAGAATAAAACATGCCAACTTTAATTTGTAGGTATATTCAAAAGGAAGAACGGTGTATCAGGCAGAATAAAACATGCCAACTTTAATTTGTAGGTATATTCAAAAGGAAGAACGGTGTATCAGGCAGAATAAAACATGCCAACTTTAATTTGTAGGTATATTCAAAAGGAAGAACGGTGTATCAGGCAGAATAAAACATGCCAACTTTAATTTGTAGGTATATTCAAAAGGAAGAACGGTGTATCAGGCAGAATAAAACATGCCAACTTTAATTTGTAGGTATATTCAAAAGGAAGAACGGTGTATCAGGCAGAATAAAACATGCCAACTTTAATTTGTAGGTATATTCAAAAGGAAGAACGGTGTATCAGGCAGAATAAAACATGCCAACTTTAATTTGTAGGTATATTCAAAAGGAAGAACGGTGTATCAGGCAGAATAAAACATGCCAACTTTAATTTGTAGGTATATTCAAAAGGAAGAACGGTGTATCAGGCAGAATAAAACATGCCAACTTTAATTTGTAGGTATATTCAAAAGGAAGAACGGTGTATCAGGCAGAATAAAACATGCCAACTTTAATTTGTAGGTATATTCAAAAGGAAGAACGGTGTATCGGGCAGAATAAAACATGCCAACTTTAATTTGTAGGTATATTCAAAAGGAAGAACGGTGTATCAGGCAGAATAAAACATGCCAACTTTAATTTGTAGGTATATTCAAAAGGAAGAACGGTGTATCAGGCAGAATAAAACATGCCAACTTTAATTTGTAGGTATATTCAAAAGGAAGAACGGTGTATCAGGCAGAATAAAACATGCCAACTTTAATTTGTAGGTATATTCAAAAGGAAGAACGGTGTATCAGGCAGAATAAAACATGCCAACTTTAATTTGTAGGTATATTCAAAAGGAAGAACGGTGTATCAGGCAGAATAAAACATGCCAACTTTAATTTGTAGGTATATTCAAAAGGAAGAACGGTGTATCAGGCAGAATAAAACATGCCAACTTTAATTTGTAGGTATATTCAAAAGGAAGAACGGTGTATCAGGCAGAATAAAACATGCCAACTTTAATTTGTAGGTATATTCAAAAGGAAGAACGGTGTATCAGGCAGAATAAAACATGCCAACTTTATATTGTAGGTATATTCAAAAGGAAGAACGGTGTATCAGGCAGAATAAAACATGCCAACTTTAATTTGTAGGTATATTCAAAAGGAAGAACGGTGTATCAGGCAGAATAAAACATGCCAACTTTAATTTGTAGGTATATTCAAAAGGAAGAACGGTGTATCAGGCAGAATAAAACATGCCAACTTTAATTTGTAGGTATATTCAAAAGGAAGAACGGTGTATCAGGCAGAATAAAACATGCCAACTTTAATTTGTAGGTATATTCAAAAGGAAGAACGGTGTATCAGGCAGAATAAAACATGCCAACTTTAATTTGTAGGTATATTCAAAAGGAAGAACGGTGTATCAGGCAGAATAAAACATGCCAACTTTAATTTGTAGGTATATTCAAAAGGAAGAACGGTGTATCAGGCAGAATAAAACATGCCAACTTTAATTTGTAGGTATATTCAAAAGGAAGAACGGTGTATCAGGCAGAATAAAACATGCCAACTTTAATTTGTAGGTATATTCAAAAGGAAGAACGGTGTATCAGGCAGAATAAAACATGCCAACTTTAATTTGTAGGTATATTCAAAAGGAAGAACGGTGTATCAGGCAGAATAAAACATGCCAACTTTAATTTGTAGGTATATTCAAAAAGGAAGAACGGTGTATCAGGCAGAATAAAACATGCCAACTTTAATTTGTAGGTATATTCAAAAGGAAGAACGGTGTATCAGGCAGAATAAAACATGCCAACTTTAATTTGTAGGTATATTCAAAAGGAAGAACGGTGTATCAGGCAGAATAAAACATGCCAACTTTAATTTGTAGGTATATTCAAAAGGAAGAACGGTGTATCAGGCAGAATAAAACATGCCAACTTTAATTTGTAGGTATATTCAAAGGGAAGAACGGTGTATCAGGCAGAATAAAACATGCCAACTTTAATTTGTAGGTATATTCAAAAGGAAGAACGGTGTATCAGGCAGAATAAAACATGCCAACTTTAATTTGTAGGTATATTCAAAAGGAAGAACGGTGTATCAGGCAGAATAAAACATGCCAACTTTAATTTGTAGGTATATTCAAAAGGAAGAACGGTGTATCAGGCAGAATAAAACATGCCAACTTTAATTTGTAGGTATATTCAAAAAGGAAGAACGGTGTATCAGGCAGAATAAAACATGCCAACTTTAATTTGTAGGTATATTCAAAAGGAAGAACGGTGTATCAGGCAGAATAAAACATACCAACTTTAATTTGTAGGTATATTCAAAAGGAAGAACGGTGTATCAGGCAGAATAAAACATGCCAACTTTAATTTGTAGGTATATTCAAAGGAAGAACGGTGTATCAGGCAGAATAAAACATGCCAACTTTAATTTGTAGGTATATTCAAAAGGAAGAACGGTGTATCAGGCAGAATAAAACATGCCAACTTTAATTTGTAGGTATATTCAAAAGGAAGAACGGTGTATCAGGCAGAATAAAACATGCCAACTTTAATTGTAGGTATATTCAAAAGGAAGAACGGTGTATCAGGCAGAATAAAACATGCCAACTTTAATTTGTGGTAGGTATATTCAAAAGGAAGAACGGTGTATCAGGCAGAATAAAACATGCCAACTTTAATTTGTAGGTATATTCCAAAAGGAAGAACGGTGTATCAGGCAGAATAAAACATGCCAACTTTAATTTGTAGGTATATTCAAAAGGAAGAACGGTGTATCAGGCAGAATAAAACATGCCAACTTTAATTTGTAGGTATATTCAAAAGGAAGAACGGTGTATCAGGCAGAATAAAACATGCCAACTTTAATTTGTAGGTATATTCAAAGGAAGAACGGTGTATCAGGCAGAATAAAACATGCCAACTTTAATTTGTAGGTATATTCAAAAGGAAGAACGGTGTATCAGGCAGAATAAAACATGCCAACTTTAATTTGTAGGTATATTCAAAAGGAAGAACGGTGTATCAGGCAGAATAAAACATGCCAACTTTAATTTGTAGGTATATTCAAAAGGAAGAACGGTGTATCAGGCAGAATAAAACATGCCAACTTTAATTTGTAGGTATATTCAAAAGGAAGAACTGTGTATCAGGCAGAATAAAACATGCCAACTTTAATTTGTAGGTATATTCAAAAGGAAGAACGGTGTATCAGGCAGAATAAAACATGCCAACTTTAATTTGTAGGTATATTCAAAAAGGAAGAACGGTGTATCAGGCAGAATAAAACATGCCAACTTTAATTTGTAGGTATATTCAAAAGGAAGAACGGTGTATCAGGCAGAATAAAACATGCCAACTTTAATTTGTAGGTATATTCAAAAGGAAGAACGGTGTATCAGGCAGAATAAAACATGCCAACTTTAATTTGTAGGTATATTCAAAAGGAAGAACGGTGTATCAGGCAGAATAAAACATGCCAACTTTAATTTGTAGGTATATTCAAAAGGAAGAACGGTGTATCAGGCAGAATAAAACATGCCAACTTTAATTTGTAGGTATATTCAAAAGGAAGAACGGTGTATCAGGCAGAATAAAACATGCCAACTTTAATTTGTAGGGTATATTCAAAAAGGAAGAACGGTGTATCAGGCAGAATAAAACATGCCAACTTTAATTTGTAGGGGTATATTCAAAAGGAAGAACGGTGTATCAGGCAGAATAAAACATGCCAACTTTAATTTGTAGGTATATTCAAAAGGAAGAACGGTGTATCAGGCGAATAAAACATGCCAACTTTAATTTGTAGGTATATTCAAAAGGAAGAACGGTGTATCAGGCAGAATAAAACATGCCAACTTTAATTTGTAGGTATATTCAAAAGGAAGAACGGTGTATCAGGCAGAATAAAACATGCCAACTTTAATTTGTAGGTATATTCAAAAGGAAGAACGGTGTATCAGGCAGAATAAAACATGCCAACTTTAATTTGTAGGTATATTCAAAAGGAAGAACGGTGTATCAGGCAGAATAAAACATGCCAACTTTAATTTGTAGGTATATTCAAAAGGAAGAACGGTGTATCAGGCAGAATAAAACATGCCAACTTTAATTTGTAGGTATATTCAAAAGGAAGAACGGTGTATCAGGCAGAATAAAACATGCCAACTTTAATTTGTAGGTATATTCAAAAGGAAGAACGGTGTATCAGGCAGAATAAAACATGCCAACTTTAATTTGTAGGTATATTCAAAAGGAAGAACGGTGTATCAGGCAGAATAAAACATGCCAACTTTAATTTGTAGGTATATTCAAAAGGAAGAACGGTGTATCAGGCAGAATAAAACATGCCAACTTTAATTTGTAGGTATATTCAAAAGGAAGAACGGTGTATCAGGCAGAATAAAACATGCCAACTTTAATTTGTAGGTATATTCAAAAGGAAGAACGGTGTATCAGGCAGAATAAAACATGCCAACTTTAATTTGTAGGTATATTCAAAAGGAAGAACGGTGTATCAGGCAGAATAAAACATGCCAACTTTAATTTGTAGGTATATTCAAAAGGAAGAACGGTGTATCAGGCAGAATAAAACATGCCAACTTTAATTTGTAGGTATATTCAAAAGGAAGAACGGTGTATCAGAGCAGAACATAAAACATGCCAACTTTAATTTGTAGGTATATTCAAAAGGAAGAACGGTGTATCAGGCAGAATAAAACGTGGTCAGAATATTAAACGGATGCCAACTTTAATTTGTAGGTATATTCAAAAGGAAGAACGGTGTATCAGGCAGAATAAAACATGCCAACTTTAATTTGTAGGTATATTCAAAAGGAAGAACGGTGTATCAGGCAGAATAAAACATGCCAACTTTAATTTGTAGGTATATTCAAAAGGAAGAACGGTGTATCAGGCAGAATAAAACATGCCAACTTTAATTTGTAGGTATATTCAAAAGGAAGAACGGTGTATCAGGCAGAATAAAACATGCCAACTTTAATTTGTAGGTATATTCAAAAGGAAGAACGGTGTATCAGGCAGAATAAAACATGCCAACTTTAATTTGTAGGTATATTCAAAAGGAAGAACGGTGTATCAGGCAGAATAAAACATGCCAACTTTAATTTGTAGGTATATTCAAAAGGAAGAACGGTGTATCAGGCAGAATAAAACATGCCAACTTTAATTTGTAGGTATATTCAAAAGGAAGAACGGTGTATCAGGCAGAATAAAACATGCCAACTTTAATTTGTAGGTATATTCAAAAGGAAGAACGGTGTATCAGGCAGAATAAAACATGCCAACTTTAATTTGTAGGTATATTCAAAAGGAAGAACGGTGTATCAGGCAGAATAAAACATGCCAACTTTAATTTGTAGGTATATTCAAAAGGAAGAACGGTGTATCAGGCAGAATAAAACATGCCAACTTTAATTTGTAGGTATATTCAAAAGGAAGAACGGTGTATCAGGCAGAATAAAACATGCCAACTTTAATTTGTAGGTATATTCAAAAGGAAGAACGGTGTATCAGGCAGAATAAAACATGCCAACTTTAATTTGTAGGTATATTCAAAAGGAAGAACGGTGTATCAGGCAGAATAAAACATGCCAACTTTAATTTGTAGGTATATTCAAAAGGAAGAACGGTGTATCAGGCAGAATAAAACATGCCAACTTTAATTTGTAGGTATATTCAAAAGGAAGAACGGTGTATCAGGCAGAATAAAACATGCCAACTTTAATTTGTAGGTATATTCAAAAGGAAGAACGGTGTATCAGGCAGAATAAAACATGCCAACTTTAATTTGTAGGTATATTCAAAAGGAAGAACGGTGTATCAGGCAGAATAAAACATGCCAACTTTAATTTGTAGGTATATTCAAAAGGAAGAACGGTGTATCAGGCAGAATAAAACATGCCAACTTTAATTTGTAGGTATATTCAAAAGGAAGAACGGTGTATCAGGCAGAATAAAACATGCCAACTTTAATTTGTAGGTATATTCAAAAGGAAGAACGGTGTATCAGGCAGAATAAAACATGCCAACTTTAATTTGTAGGTATATTCAAAAGGAAGAACGGTGTATCAGGCAGAATAAAACATGCCAACTTTAATTTGTAGGTATATTCAAAAGGAAGAACGGTGTATCAGGCAGAATAAAACATGCCAACTTTAATTTGTAGGTATATTCAAAAGGAAGAACGGTGTATCAGGCAGAATAAAACATGCCAACTTTAATTTGTAGGTATATTCAAAAGGAAGAACGGTGTATCAGGCAGAATAAAACATGCCAACTTTAATTTGTAGGTATATTCAAAAGGAAGAACGGTGTATCAGGCAGAATAAAACATGCCAACTTTAATTTGTAGGTATATTCAAAAGGAAGAACGGTGTATCAGGCAGAATAAAACATGCCAACTTTAATTTGTAGGTATATTCAAAAGGAAGAACGGTGTATCAGGCAGAATAAAACATGCCAACTTTAATTTGTAGGTATATTCAAAAGGAAGAACGGTGTATCAGGCAGAATAAAACATGCCAACTTTAATTTGTAGGTATATTCAAAAGGAAGAACGGTGTATCAGGCAGAATAAAACATGCCAACTTTAATTTGTAGGTATATTCAAAAGGAAGAACGGTGTATCAGGCAGAATAAAACATGCCAACTTTAATTTGTAGGTATATTCAAAAGGAAGAACGGTGTATCAGGCAGAATAAAACGAATAAAACATGCCAACTTTAATTTGTAGGTATATTCAAAAGGAAGAACGGTGTATCAGGCAGAATAAAACATGCCAACTTTAATTTGTAGGTATATTCAAAAGGAAGAACGGTGTATCAGGCAGAATAAAACATGCCAACTTTAATTTGTAGGTATATTCAAAAGGAAGAACGGTGTATCAGGCAGAATAAAACATGCCAACTTTAATTTGTAGGTATATTCAAAAGGAAGAACGGTGTATCAGGCAGAATAAAACATGCCAACTTTAATTTGTAGGTATATTCAAAGGAAGAACGGTGTATCAGGCAGAATAAAACATGCCAACTTTAATTTGTAGGTATATTCAAAAAAGGAAGAACGGTGTATCAGGCAGAATAAAACATGCCAACTTTAATTTGTAGGTATATTCAAAAAGGAAGAACGGTGTATCAGGCAGAATAAAACATGCCAACTTTAATTTGTAGGTATATTCAAAAGGAAGAACGGTGTATCAGGCAGAATAAAACATGCCAACTTTAATTTGTAGGTATATTCAAAAGGAAGAACGGTGTATCAGGCAAGAATAAAACATGCCAACTTTAATTTGTAGGTATATTCAAAAGGAAGAACGGTGTATCAGGCAGAATAAAACATGCCAACTTTAATTTGTAGGTATATTCAAAAGGAAGAACGGTGTATCAGGCAGAATAAAACATGCCAACTTTAATTTGTAGGTATATTCAAAAGGAAGAACGGTGTATCAGGCAGAATAAAACATGCCAACTTTAATTTGTAGGTATATTCAAAAGGAAGAACGGTGTATCAGGCAGAATAAAACATGCCAACTTTAATTTGTAGGTATATTCAAAAGGAAGAACGGTGTATCAGGCAGAATAAAACATGCCAACTTTAATTTGTAGGTATATTCAAAAGGAAGAACGGTGTATCAGGCAGAATAAAACATGCCAACTTTAATTTGTAGGTATATTCAAAAGGAAGAACGGTGTATCAGGCAGAATAAAACATGCCAACTTTAATTTGTAGGTATATTCAAAAGGAAGAACGGTGTATCAGGCAGAATAAAACATGCCAACTTTAATTTGTAGGTATATTCAAAAGGAAGAACGGTGTATCAGGCAGAATAAAACATGCCAACTTTAATTTGTAGGTATATTCAAAAGGAAGAACGGTGTATCAGGCAGAATAAAACATGCCAACTTTAATTTGTAGGTATATTCAAAAGGAAGAACGGTGTATCAGGCAGAATAAAACATGCCAACTTTAATTTGTAGGTATATTCAAAAGGAAGAACGGTGTATCAGGCAGAATAAAACATGCCAACTTTAATTTGTAGGTATATTCAAAAAGGAAGAACGGTGTATCAGGCAGAATAAAACATGCCAACTTTAATTTGTAGGTATATTCAAAAGGAAGAACGGTGTATCAGGCAGAATAAAACATGCCAACTTTAATTTGTAGGTATATTCAAAAGGAAGAACGGTGTATCAGGCAGAATAAAACATGCCAACTTTAATTTGTAGGTATATTCAAAAGGAAGAACGGTGTATCAGGCAGAATAAAACATGCCAACTTTAATTTGTAGGTATATTCAAAAGGAAGAACGGTGTATCAGGCAGAATAAAACATGCCAACTTTAATTTGTAGGTATATTCAAAAGGAAGAACGGTGTATCAGGCAGAATAAAACATGCCAACTTTAATTTGTAGGTATATTCAAAAGGAAGAACGGTGTATCAGGCAGAATAAAACATGCCAACTTTAATTTGTAGGTATATTCAAAAGGAAGAACGGTGTATCAGGCAGAATAAAACATGCCAACTTTAATTTGTAGGTATATTCAAAAGGAAGAACGGTGTATCAGGCAGAATAAAACATGCCAACTTTAATTTGTAGGTATATTCAAAAGGAAGAACGGTGTATCAGGCAGAATAAAACATGCCAACTTTAATTTGTAGGTATATTCAAAAGGAAGAACGGTGTATCAGGCAGAATAAAACATGCCAACTTTAATTTGTAGGTATATTCAAAAGGAAGAACGGTGTATCAGGCAGAATAAAACATGCCAACTTTAATTTGTAGGTATATTCAAAAGGAAGAACGGTGTATCAGGCAGAATAAAACATGCCAACTTTAATTTGTAGGTATATTCAAAAGGAAGAACGGTGTATCAGGCAGAATAAAACATGCCAACTTTAATTTGTAGGTATATTCAAAAGGAAGAACGGTGTATCAGGCAGAATAAAACATGCCAACTTTAATTTGTAGGTATATTCAAAAGGAAGAACGGTGTATCAGGCAGAATAAAACATGCCAACTTTAATTTGTAGGTATATTCAAAAGGAAGAACGGTGTATCAGGCAGAATAAAACATGCCAACTTTAATTTGTAGGTATATTCAAAAGGAAGAACGGTGTATCAGGCAGAATAAAACATGCCAACTTTAATTTGTAGGTATATTCAAAAGGAAGAACGGTGTATCAGGCAGAATAAAACATGCCAACTTTAATTTGTAGGTATATTCAAAAGGAAGAACGGTGTATCAGGCAGAATAAAACATGCCAACTTTAATTTGTAGGTATATTCAAAAGGAAGAACGGTGTATCAGGCAGAATAAAACATGCCAACTTTAATTTGTAGGTATATTCAAAAGGAAGAACGGTGTATCAGGCAGAATAAAACATGCCAACTTTAATTTGTAGGTATATTCAAAAGGAAGAACGGTGTATCAGGCAGAATAAAACATGCCAACTTTAATTTGTAGGTATATTCAAAAGGAAGAACGGTGTATCAGGCAGAATAAAACATGCCAACTTTAATTTGTAGGTATATTCAAAAGGAAGAACGGTGTATCAGGCAGAATAAAACATGCCAACTTTAATTTGTAGGTATATTCAAAAGGAAGAACGGTGTATCAGGCAGAATAAAACATGCCAACTTTAATTTGTAGGTATATTCAAAAGGAAGAACGGTGTATCAGGCAGAATAAAACATGCCAACTTTAATTTGTAGGTATATTCAAAAGGAAGAACGGTGTATCAGGCAGAATAAAACATGCCAACTTTAATTTGTAGGTATATTCAAAAGGAAGAACGGTGTATCAGGCAGAATAAAACATGCCAACTTTAATTTGTAGGTATATTCAAAAGGAAGAACGGTGTATCAGGCAGAATAAAACATGCCAACTTTAATTTGTAGGTATATTCAAAAGGAAGAACGGTGTATCAGGCAGAATAAAACATGCCAACTTTAATTTGTAGGTATATTCAAAAGGAAGAACGGTGTATCAGGCAGAATAAAACATGCCAACTTTAATTTGTAGGTATATTCAAAAGGAAGAACGGTGTATCAGGCAGAATAAAACATGCCAACTTTAATTTGTAGGTATATTCAAAAGGAAGAACGGTGTATCAGGCAGAATAAAACATGCCAACTTTAATTTGTAGGTATATTCAAAAGGAAGAACGGTGTATCAGGCAGAATAAAACATGCCAACTTTAATTTGTAGGTATATTCAAAAGGAAGAACGGTGTATCAGGCAGAATAAAACATGCCAACTTTAATTTGTAGGTATATTCAAAAGGAAGAACGGTGTATCAGGCAGAATAAAACATGCCAACTTTAATTTGTAGGTATATTCAAAAGGAAGAACGGTGTATCAGGCAGAATAAAACATGCCAACTTTAATTTGTAGGTATATTCAAAAGGAAGAACGGTGTATCAGGCAGAATAAAACATGCCAACTTTAATTTGTAGGTATATTCAAAAGGAAGAACGGTGTATCAGGCAGAATAAAACATGCCAACTTTAATTTGTAGGTATATTCAAAAGGAAGAACGGTGTATCAGGCAGAATAAAACATGCCAACTTTAATTTGTAGGTATATTCAAAAGGAAGAACGGTGTATCAGGCAGAATAAAACATGCCAACTTTAATTTGTAGGTATATTCAAAAGGAAGAACGGTGTATCAGGCAGAATAAAACATGCCAACTTTAATTTGTAGGTATATTCAAAAGGAAGAACGGTGTATCAGGCAGAATAAAACATGCCAACTTTAATTTGTAGGTATATTCAAAAGGAAGAACGGTGTATCAGGCAGAATAAAACATGCCAACTTTAATTTGTAGGTATATTCAAAAGGAAGAACGGTGTATCAGGCAGAATAAAACATGCCAACTTTAATTTGTAGGTATATTCAAAAGGAAGAACGGTGTATCAGGCAGAATAAAACATGCCAACTTTAATTTGTAGGTATATTCAAAAGGAAGAACGGTGTATCAGGCAGAATAAAACATGCCAACTTTAATTTGTAGGTATATTCAAAAGGAAGAACGGTGTATCAGGCAGAATAAAACATGCCAACTTTAATTTGTAGGTATATTCAAAAGGAAGAACGGTGTATCAGGCAGAATAAAACATGCCAACTTTAATTTGTAGGTATATTCAAAAGGAAGAACGGTGTATCAGGCAGAATAAAACATGCCAACTTTAATTTGTAGGTATATTCAAAAGGAAGAACGGTGTATCAGGCAGAATAAAACATGCCAACTTTAATTTGTAGGTATATTCAAAAGGAAGAACGGTGTATCAGGCAGAATAAAACATGCCAACTTTAATTTGTAGGTATATTCAAAAGGAAGAACGGTGTATCAGGCAGAATAAAACATGCCAACTTTAATTTGTAGGTATATTCAAAAGGAAGAACGGTGTATCAGGCAGAATAAAACATGCCAACTTTAATTTGGAGGTATATTCAAAAGGAAGAACGGTGTATCAGGCAGAATAAAACATGCCAACTTTAATTTGTAGGTATATTCAAAAGGAAGAACGGTGTATCAGGCAGAATAAAACATGCCAACTTTAATTTGTAGGTATATTCAAAAGGAAGAACGGTGTATCAGGCAGAATAAAACATGCCAACTTTAATTTGTAGGTATATTCAAAAGGAAGAACGGTGTATCAGGCAGAATAAAACATGCCAACTTTAATTTGTAGGTATATTCAAAAGGAAGAACGGTGTATCAGGCAGAATAAAACATGCCAACTTTAATTTGTAGGTATATTCAAAAGGAAGAACGGTGTATCAGGCAGAATAAAACATGCCAACTTTAATTTGTAGGTATATTCAAAAGGAAGAACGGTGTATCAGGCAGAATAAAACATGCCAACTTTAATTTGTAGGTATATTCAAAAGGAAGAACGGTGTATCAGGCAGAATAAAACATGCCAACTTTAATTTGTAGGTATATTCAAAAGGAAGAACGGTGTATCAGGCAGAATAAAACATGCCAACTTTAATTTGTAGGTATATTCAAAAGGAAGAACGGTGTATCAGGCAGAATAAAACATGCCAACTTTAATTTGTAGGTATATTCAAAAGGAAGAACGGTGTATCAGGCAGAATAAAACATGCCAACTTTAATTTGTAGGTATATTCAAAAGGAAGAACGGTGTATCAGGCAGAATAAAACATGCCAACTTTAATTTGTAGGTATATTCAAAAGGAAGAACGGTGTATCAGGCAGAATAAAACATGCCAACTTTAATTTGTAGGTATATTCAAAAGGAAGAACGGTGTATCAGGCAGAATAAAACATGCCAACTTTAATTTGTAGGTATATTCAAAAGGAAGAACGGTGTATCAGGCAGAATAAAACATGCCAACTTTAATTTGTAGGTATATTCAAAAGGAAGAACGGTGTATCAGGCAGAATAAAACATGCCAACTTTAATTTGTAGGTATATTCAAAAGGAAGAACGGTGTATCAGGCAGAATAAAACATGCCAACTTTAATTTGTAGGTATATTCAAAAGGAAGAACGGTGTATCAGGCAGAATAAAACATGCCAACTTTAATTTGTAGGTATATTCAAAAGGAAGAACGGTGTATCAGGCAGAATAAAACATGCCAACTTTAATTTGTAGGTATATTCAAAAGGAAGAACGGTGTATCAGGCAGAATAAAACATGCCAACTTTAATTTGTAGGTATATTCAAAAGGAAGAACGGTGTATCAGGCAGAATAAAACATGCCAACTTTAATTTGTAGGTATATTCAAAAGGAAGAACGGTGTATCAGGCAGAATAAAACATGCCAACTTTAATTTGTAGGTATATTCAAAAGGAAGAACGGTGTATCAGGCAGAATAAAACATGCCAACTTTAATTTGTAGGTATATTCAAAAGGAAGAACGGTGTATCAGGCAGAATAAAACATGCCAACTTTAATTTGTAGGTATATTCAAAAGGAAGAACGGTGTATCAGGCAGAATAAAACATGCCAACTTTAATTTGTAGGTATATTCAAAAGGAAGAACGGTGTATCAGGCAGAATAAAACATGCCAACTTTAATTTGTAGGTATATTCAAAAGGAAGAACGGTGTATCAGGCAGAATAAAACATGCCAACTTTAATTTGTAGGTATATTCAAAAGGAAGAACGGTGTATCAGGCAGAATAAAACATGCCAACTTTAATTTGTAGGTATATTCAAAAGGAAGAACGGTGTATCAGGCAGAATAAAACATGCCAACTTTAATTTGTAGGTATATTCAAAAGGAAGAACGGTGTATCAGGCAGAATAAAACATGCCAACTTTAATTTGTAGGTATATTCAAAAGGAAGAACGGTGTATCAGGCAGAATAAAACATGCCAACTTTAATTTGTAGGTATATTCAAAAGGAAGAACGGTGTATCAGGCAGAATAAAACATGCCAACTTTAATTTGTAGGTATATTCAAAAGGAAGAACGGTGTATCAGGCAGAATAAAACATGCCAACTTTAATTTGTAGGTATATTCAAAAGGAAGAACGGTGTATCAGGCAGAATAAAACATGCCAACTTTAATTTGTAGGTATATTCAAAAGGAAGAACGGTGTATCAGGCAGAATAAAACATGCCAACTTTAATTTGTAGGTATATTCAAAAGGAAGAACGGTGTATCAGGCAGAATAAAACATGCCAACTTTAATTTGTAGGTATATTCTTTAATTTGTAGGTATAAAAGGAAGAACGGTGTATCAGGCAGAATAAAACATGCCAACTTTAATTTGTAGGTATATTCAAAAGGAAGAACGGTGTATCAGGCAGAATAAAACATGCCAACTTTAATTTGTAGGTATATTCAAAAGGAAGAACGGTGTATCAGGCAGAATAAAACATGCCAACTTTAATTTGTAGGTATATTCAAAAGGAAGAACGGTGTATCAGGCAGAATAAAACATGCCAACTTTAATTTGTAGGTATATTCAAAAGGAAGAACGGTGTATCAGGCAGAATAAAACATGCCAACTTTAATTTGTAGGTATATTCAAAAGGAAGAACGGTGTATCAGGCAGAATAAAACATGCCAACTTTAATTTGTAGGTATATTCAAAAGGAAGAACGGTGTATCAGGCAGAATAAAACATGCCAACTTTAATTTGTAGGTATATTCAAAAGGAAGAACGGTGTATCAGGCAGAATAAAACATGCCAACTTTAATTTGTAGGTATATTCAAAAGGAAGAACGGTGTATCAGGCAGAATAAAACATGCCAACTTTAATTTGTAGGTATATTCAAAAGGAAGAACGGTGTATCAGGCAGAATAAAACATGCCAACTTTAATTTGTAGGTATATTCAAAAGGAAGAACGGTGTATCAGGCAGAATAAAACATGCCAACTTTAATTTGTAGGTATATTCAAAAGGAAGAACGGTGTATCAGGCAGAATAAAACATGCCAACTTTAATTTGTAGGTATATTCAAAAGGAAGAACGGTGTATCAGGCAGAATAAAACATGCCAACTTTAATTTGTAGGTATATTCAAAAGGAAGAACGGTGTATCAGGCAGAATAAAACATGCCAACTTTAATTTGTAGGTATATTCAAAAGGAAGAACGGTGTATCAGGCAGAATAAAACATGCCAACTTTAATTTGTAGGTATATTCAAAAAAAGGAAGAATAAAACATCCAACGGTGTATCAGGTATATTCAAAAGGAAGAATCAGGCAGAATAAAACATGCCAACTTTAATTTGTAGGTATATTCAAAAGGAAGAACGGTGTATCAGGCAGAATAAAACATGCCAACTTTAATTTGTAGGTATATTCAAAAGGAAGAACGGTGTATCAGGCAGAATAAAACATGCCAACTTTAATTTGTAGGTATATTCAAAAGGAAGAACGGTGTATCAGGCAGAATAAAACATGCCAACTTTAATTTGTAGGTATATTCAAAAGGAAGAACGGTGTATCAGGCAGAATAAAACATGCCAACTTTAATTTGTAGGTATATTCAAAAGGAAGAACGGTGTATCAGGCAGAATAAAACATGCCAACTTTAATTTGTAGGTATATTCAAAAGGAAGAACGGTGTATCAGGCAGAATAAAACATGCCAACTTTAATTTGTAGGTATATTCAAAAGGAAGAACGGTGTATCAGGCAGAATAAAACATGCCAACTTTAATTTGTAGGTATATTCAAAAGGAAGAACGGTGTATCAGGCAGAATAAAACATGCCAACTTTAATTTGTAGGTATATTCAAAAGGAAGAACGGTGTATCAGGCAGAATAAAACATGCCAACTTTAATTTGTAGGTATATTCAAAAGGAAGAACGGTGTATCAGGCAGAATAAAAACATGCCAACTTTAATTTGTAGGTATATTCAAAAGGAAGAACGGTGTATCAGGCAGAATAAAACATGCCAACTTTAATTTGTAGGTATATTCAAAAGGAAGAACGGTGTATCAGGCAGAATAAAACATGCCAACTTTAATTTGTAGGTATATTCAAAAGGAAGAACGGTGTATCAGGCAGAATAAAACATGCCAACTTTAATTTGTAGGTATATTCAAAAGGAAGAACGGTGTATCAGGCAGAATAAAACATGCCAACTTTAATTTGTAGGTATATTCAAAAGGAAGAACGGTGGATCAGGCAGAATAAAACATGCCAACTTTAATTTGTAGGTATATTCAAAAGGAAGAACGGTGTATCAGGCAGAATAAAACATGCCAACTTTAATTTGTAGGTATATTCAAAAGGAAGAACGGTGTATCAGGCAGAATAAAACATGCCAACTTTAATTTGTAGGTATATTCAAAAGGAAGAACGGTGTATCAGGCAGAATAAAACATGCCAACTTTAATTTGTAGGTATATTCAAAAGGAAGAACGGTGTATCAGGCAGAATAAAACATGCCAACTTTAATTTGTAGGTATATTCAAAAGGAAGAACGGTGTATCAGGCAGAATAAAACATGCCAACTTTAATTTGTAGGTATATTCAAAAGGAAGAACGGTGTATCAGGCAGAATAAAACATGCCAACTTTAATTTGTAGGTATATTCAAAAGGAAGAACGGTGTATCAGGCAGAATAAAACATGCCAACTTTAATTTGTAGGTATATTCAAAAGGAAGAACGGTGTATCAGGCAGAATAAAACATGCCAACTTTAATTTGTAGGTATATTCAAAAGGAAGAACGGTGTATCAGGCAGAATAAAACATGCCAACTTTAATTTGTAGGTATATTCAAAAGGAAGAACGGTGTATCAGGCAGAATAAAACATGCCAACTTTAATTTGTAGGTATATTCAAAAGGAAGAACGGTGTATCAGGCAGAATAAAACATGCCAACTTTAATTTGTAGGTATATTCAAAAGGAAGAACGGTGTATCAGGCAGAATAAAACATGCCAACTTTAATTTGTAGGTATATTCAAAAGGAAGAACGGTGTATCAGGCAGAATAAAACATGCCAACTTTAATTTGTAGGTATATTCAAAAGGAAGAACGGTGTATCAGGCAGAATAAAACATGCCAACTTTAATTTGTAGGTATATTCAAAAGGAAGAACGGTGTATCAGGCAGAATAAAACATGCCAACTTTAATTTGTAGGTATATTCAAAAGGAAGAACGGTGTATCAGGCAGAATAAAACATGCCAACTTTAATTTGTAGGTATATTCAAAAGGAAGAACGGTGTATCAGGCAGAATAAAACATGCCAACTTTAATTTGTAGGTATATTCAAAAGGAAGAACGGTGTATCAGGCAGAATAAAACATGCCAACTTTAATTTGTAGGTATATTCAAAAGGAAGAACGGTGTATCAGGCAGAATAAAACATGCCAACTTTAATTTGTAGGTATATTCAAAAGGAAGAACGGTGTATCAGGCAGAATAAAACATGCCAACTTTAATTTGTAGGTATATTCAAAAGGAAGAACGGTGTATCAGGCAGAATAAAACATGCCAACTTTAATTTGTAGGTATATTCAAAAGGAAGAACGGTGTATCAGGCAGAATAAAACATGCCAACTTTAATTTGTAGGTATATTCAAAAGGAAGAACGGTGTATCAGGCAGAATAAAACATGCCAACTTTAATTTGTAGGTATATTCAAAAGGAAGAACGGTGTATCAGGCAGAATAAAACATGCCAACTTTAATTTGTAGGTATATTCAAAAGGAAGAACGGTGTATCAGGCAGAATAAAACATGCCAACTTTAATTTGTAGGTATATTCAAAAGGAAGAACGGTGTATCAGGCAGAATAAAACATGCCAACTTTAATTTGTAGGTATATTCAAAAGGAAGAACGGTGTATCAGGCAGAATAAAACATGCCAACTTTAATTTGTAGGTATATTCAAAAGGAAGAACGGTGTATCAGGCAGAATAAAACATGCCAACTTTAATTTGTAGGTATATTCAAAAGGAAGAACGGTGTATCAGGCAGAATAAAACATGCCAACTTTAATTTGTAGGTATATTCAAAAGGAAGAACGGTGTATCAGGCAGAATAAAACATGCCAACTTTAATTTGTAGGTATATTCAAAAGGAAGAACGGTGTATCAGGCAGAATAAAACATGCCAACTTTAATTTGTAGGTATATTCAAAAGGAAGAACGGTGTATCAGGCAGAATAAAACATGCCAACTTTAATTTGTAGGTATATTCAAAAGGAAGAACGGTGTATCAGGCAGAATAAAACATGCCAACTTTAATTTGTAGGTATATTCAAAAGGAAGAACGGTGTATCAGGCAGAATAAAACATGCCAACTTTAATTTGTAGGTATATTCAAAAGGAAGAACGGTGTATCAGGCAGAATAAAACATGCCAACTTTAATTTGTAGGTATATTCAAAAGGAAGAACGGTGTATCAGGCAGAATAAAACATGCCAACTTTAATTTGTAGGTATATTCAAAAGGAAGAACGGTGTATCAGGCAGAATAAAACATGCCAACTTTAATTTGTAGGTATATTCAAAAGGAAGAACGGTGTATCAGGCAGAATAAAACATGCCAACTTTAATTTGTAGGTATATTCAAAAGGAAGAACGGTGTATCAGGCAGAATAAAACATGCCAACTTTAATTTGTAGGTATATTCAAAAGGAAGAACGGTGTATCAGGCAGAATAAAACATGCCAACTTTAATTTGTAGGTATATTCAAAAGGAAGAACGGTGTATCAGGCAGAATAAAACATGCCAACTTTAATTTGTAGGTATATTCAAAAGGAAGAACGGTGTATCAGGCAGAATAAAACATGCCAACTTTAATTTGTAGGTATATTCAAAAGGAAGAACGGTGTATCAGGCAGAATAAAACATGCCAACTTTAATTTGTAGGTATATTCAAAAGGAAGAACGGTGTATCAGGCAGAATAAAACATGCCAACTTTAATTTGTAGGTATATTCAAAAGGAAGAACGGTGTATCAGGCAGAATAAAACATGCCAACTTTAATTTGTAGGTATATTCAAAAGGAAGAACGGTGTATCAGGCAGAATAAAACATGCCAACTTTAATTTGTAGGTATATTCAAAAGGAAGAACGGTGTATCAGGCAGAATAATTGAACTCAAGGCAGTCTAGTAGGTTTATGAATTGAGTTGTATATAATTAATACACCTGTTAGTATATCGTATAAAATGGATGGCTCAGCGTTGCTCTTTGTTCAGATTTCTGTGGCTTCTAATGATTCAGAATGTTCTATTAATTATTTCATTATTTCTGTCCCCCCAGTCTTGGTAAAAAAAAGACTATTGCGCGGCTCTTTAAAGTATTTCTTTTAATGCGGCTCTCTGCGGCCCCATGCAAGGCCGCCCCTGCTCTAAAGAATAGTGTATAGTTTTGTATACTATTCTGTAAAGTTTTATGAAGTATTCTGTAAAGATTTATATAGTATTCTGTAAAGTTTTATATAGTATATTGTAAAGTTTTATATAGTATTCTGTAAAGTTTTCTATAATATGTCATATAGTTTTATATAGTATGCTTTTTAATTTTATATAGATTACAGCAGTTTTTCGCAAATTTCGAGATATGTGTACCCCATTTATTATTTTGTCATACTTTGAAACCCCCCCCCCCACACACACACACAAACAAAAAAAAACAACAACTTGTAAATTGATTTTACAGTCAAGGATTTCCCTCAATTCATTATTTTCGATTTAGCAGTGAATGTACTCAGCTTGTCACAGTACTCTACTTTAAATAACATTGTTTTATATGGTATTAGCATTGCTCTATAGGTATGCGGAATAGTTTTATATGTCATTAGCATTGTTCTATACGGTATGCGGAATAGTTTTATATGGTATTAGCATTGTTCTATACGGTATGCGGAATAGGTCTATATGGTATACAGTACAGTTTTAGATAGATCACTGTATAGTGTTATATAGTATACATCACTTTTTTTTAATAGAATACAATTATATATAATATTTTCAACGTTACTTTGTGACTATTTTTTTGTACAGATGTTCCGTGTCACACAGCTACATTATTATAGTGAATTCTTGCCAGTTGGGAAGAGATCATTAAAAACTAAATAATGAAGTAAAAAAGTTAAGTTCGCCTCTATATTTCTTGATGTTCCCCAACTCTTTATAGGTCAGTGGTGCTACGTTTAGAGTCATTTGTCACTTTAGTGACTTGTTAATGTGACACTTCTGTCACTTGGTACTAGCTTCAGTACTCCCCCCCTCTCACCCCCTAAAGCTGTGAGGGCTAATTAGCGACATTGTAGCGCATTGTAGCAGAATGAAAGTCTCTCTTGTTAAACTGTACACAAGCTAGTCTGTAGATGGACTGAATGAAAGTCTCTCTTGTTAACCTGTACACAAGTTAGTCTGTAGATGGACTGAATGAAAGTCTCTCTGTAAATAATGTTGTTAATGAAAAGCATTAATATTTAATGTACATGTCCACTACATGTCCACTACATGTCCAAATGTGTGCATCCATCTTATTAATGTCTTTTTATTGATCAATCAATTAATCAGTCTATTAAGGCATCTATCAGTTAGCAGTCAATCGATCTAATTTATCTATCGTCTATAATTAGTTTTTATCTACAATCTACATCATCTATTGTTTGTGCTAGTCTATGTGTGGATACATTTGTGTATGTACTGTGGTGTGTGTGGATATATTTGTGTATGTACTGTTATGTGTGTGTGTGTGGATATATTTGTGTATGTACTGTTATGTGTGTGTGGATATACTTTTGTATGTAGTGTGGTGTGTGTGTGGATATATTTGTGTATGTACTGTGGTGTGTGTGTGGATATATTTGTGTATTTACTGTTATGTGTGTGTGGATATACTTGTGTATGTAGTGTGGTGTGTGTGTGGATATATTTGTGTATGTACTGTGGTGTGTGTGTGGATATATTTGTGTATGTACAGTTGTTGTGTCTCCAGTTATTGTGTCTCAAGTTGCTGTGTCTCCAGGCAATGTGTCCTCAGTTATTGTGTCTCCAGTTATTGTGTCTCAAGTTGCTGTGTCTCCAGTTGTTGTGTCTCCAGTTATTGTGTCTCCAGTTATTGTGTCTCAAGTTGCTGTGTCTCCAGTTGTTGTGTCTCCAGTTATTGTGCCTCCAGTTATTGTGTCTCAAGTTGCTGTGTCTCCAGGCATTGTGTCTACAGTTATTGTGTCTCCAGTTGTTGTGTCTCCATTTATTGTTTTCATTACACTGGAGTTAAACATCAGGGTTAAGCGCACAACATATCAACCGACACTTTATGAATATTTTGTATTTAAGTATAACCATTTCTAAATATATTTTTAAGTTCACGTATCTATACATAAATGTAGCCAGGTAGTTTTTTTTTTTTCATTTACATCTTTAGATGAAACTTATCTGAAATAACTAAAAGTATCTAATAATATAATAGCGATTTGGGCTCTGCGTTAAATTGAAAGTAAAGAATTAATACAACAGTATTCCAGTTTAAAATACAACCATGAAAAAATTGGATCTACCCGAAACTAAAAATAACATAGCCTACCGATCAAGCCTAAGGGGATATAACTCTAAGCAAAGGTTTAGCGTGATACAGCTAGTAACATTAGAATATTGATATGAAAATCTAATTTAAAAAAGAAAAATGATTTCTGCAACAACATAATCAATTAAAATAAATCATCTAATAAAAGCTAAAAAAAAACAGATTGTTATTGATTATGTCTGTCTGCTGACATTATGTCTGTCTGCTGACATTATGTCGTTCTACTATCATGTATTTCATTCCTTGTGCACAATGGATCTTGACTGACATATACTATTACCAAAGCACAGGTAGCCACATTGTTAACGAATCATCAGTACAAGATGCTTTGCATAAAATAAATTTCTCTTTAATTCTACTTCTGTCGTATTTCTTAACTAATTTTTATGGGGGGTGAAACAACTGTCGCTCCCCTCCCCTAATTGGCGCCAGCATCAGGACGATGGTCAAGAGAGTCACGTGACCTAGTTTGAGGGGGGCGGGGATCGACTTCGATCTCTGATATAAGCCAGTGACCAGAGTGAAAGGACATTAGATTTCTAGATAGAGTCGAGAGTGGACACAAGTAGATTATCAGTTGATATTGACGTTATTGTACGTAGTGAAATTGATGTTGGGCCATATTGCATGTGATGTACCTTGTGTTTATAATAAATATTACCATATACACGGAATCAAAGTGCCTCTGTTATAAATACTACTGTACGGAGTTTGAAAACGTCTGTATTTAGACTATCTATAATAGAACGAGTGGCTAAAGAGTGAAAGAATCCTAGGCAGACAAGATATTTAATACACAGTAGAAGTGGCACTTAATCCAGCACGCAACAATATATATATATATATATATATATATATATATATATATATATATATATATATTTGTGTGTGTTTGTGTGTTTGTGTGTGTGTATATATAATATACCTAAATTTATATATAATTCCAAATCTTTAAAAATCATTTCAAACGTCATTCCAACTCGTTTAAAATCATTCCAAACGTCATTCCAAGGTCATTCCAACTCATTCCAAATCATTCCAAATATCATTCCAACTCACTCCGATTGGTCACACATAACCAGCTTTTCGACATTCCAATCCACACATCCACTCCGCCATTCCAATCCGCATATCCATTCCGAGGTTTAGAAAGCTCAGATGAAAACAATGTTTGGCGTGAGGGGTGTATCTAAAATACGTTCATGACCAAATGCGACGTCTAATCTATGGACAGCTGAGTAAGGGTCCAAGAGTTTAGTTTTTTTTCTGTTTTCTTTATTTCGGGTTTTCGAAAGTCTCTAGGTTTTTAAATTTTAGTTACGATTTTTACGGCCGTGTTTGATCTGAAAATGGTAATTTTTCAAATTCGAATCCGACGGATTTTTTTAAAAATCCGTCGGATTCGAATTTGCTCAAAAAACGCCGAAGTTCGAATGTCATCCCTAGCTGTTGTTGTTGTTTTTTTAATTTTGTTTAGTGCATTAGATATTAGACATATTAGTGCATTTGATATAGAATAGTTTATTTAGTAATAGCTGGTAATATTGATTACAGTAGAACACATTCAAAAAGCTTAGCTATAAAATATGTTAACTGTAACTTGTGTTACCTTTTGATAACATTCTTTCGTTGGCGTGAAATGGGAGGGGCCGAGAGGGAAGGTCCATTCAGGGCGGCACTCACTTTGTCAGTTACAAGGGGCAAATATTTCACTACTTTAGTATTTTTAGGATAGTGAGCTGGGCGCCATTTTCATCGTAGTCTATGGGCGCCACTAACGCTAGTTACGCCCCTAAACCCTAGGCTAACTGAAGTAAAATGTTCACCTAAACTCTAGGCTAACTGAAGTAAAATGTTCACCTAAACTCTAGGCTAACTGAAGTAAAATGTTCACCTAAACTCTAGGCTAACTGAAGCAAAATGTTCACCTAAACTCTAGGCTAACTGAAGTAAAATGTTAGCCTAAAGCATGAGTTAACTGAAGTAGTATGTTCGCCTAAAGCCAAGGTTAACTTAAGTAAAAACTATTATATTCTCAGCCCTGTTAACTGAAGTAAAATCTATGTTTATCGAAACAGAGATATTGTAGCCAAATCCAGAGAAGAAATCAAAAACAACCTTCTCCATAATCAAAAGATAAAAACGTTTCAAATTCTGTCTGAATTAGTCAAATTCACTTCAAGGAATACATTGTCTTTTTCCTGTTACCAACTGATCATTAGCTTCCAAAGTTCCAACCTAAAAGTGGCGGGTGAAGTATATGAGTGGCCAGTAATGGGCTGTAATGACCATCTAGTACCGCAGGCTTTTATCACAAAACTGGGAAGAGACTGACCATAGTTGGACTTAACGTGAGAGATGGGTTAAGGACTTTAATGAGATGGTTGATACTGAGGTCAATAGATGTCTGATAGTCACTCAAACATTATCCATCTATCTATCTATCTATCTATAAAATCTATCTATCTATCTATCTATCTATCTATCTATCTATCTATCTATCTATCTATCTATCTATCTATCTATCTATCTATCTATCTATCTACCTATCTACCTACCTACCTACATACATACCTACCTATCTATCTATCTATCTATCTATCTATCTATCTATCTATCTATCTATCTATCTATCTATCTATCTATCTATCTATCTATCTATATCTCTCTCTCTCTCTCTATATATATATATATATATATGTCTGTCTGTCATCCTATATAGTCAAACATTCTATACTTCTAACTAATTACATGAATCTGTCAGTCTGTCTAAACATCTATCCGTCTATTTCTCTGTCTAAATATCAATATAACTATATCTGTTAATCTAACCAGAGGCGTCCCCAGGGGTTTGGGGGCCCGGGGGGCTTGGCCTTTTTGGGGGCCCCTGCAGATTTGACATACGATATCATGACATGAGATAACGTACTTAATAAATGTATGTCTAAATTCAAATTAGTACAGTATATCAATAAAATTAACAAAAAATAATCACTAAAACTCTTTTAATGAATAATTCCATAGTTTAGTGACGAGATAATGCACAAGTGACAAATCTCAATTCAATTTGCCTCACGTTGTGCTTTCTGTGCAGTAAAGGCATTTATAACATCATCTAAGTCAATGTTGTCTTGTATTTTTGACTTCACTTACATTAAAGCCATGCTGCTAAGCCTTTCTTGCGTCATTGTGCTCCTGATATAGTTTTTGATTGACTTTGAGTTTTGAGAATAATCTCTCACATGATGCAATGGAAGTGGCCTGAGTGAGCAGTATTCTGATGGAGGTTGCAAGATTTGAGCAAACATCATTATCATATGAAGCCAGATTCCTCAATAAGTCAGTTGGTGATTGTGGTACTGGTTTGTTGATGAAAGTGCTCGTGCATCAATGACACCATTGAAAAAGTGATTCATACAAACAGGAAAAAGTAACAGTTTTTCATCAGTGTGTAATCATCCATAGAATTCAAGAGGTGTCTTGGTTTAAGAAGAACCCCAAAGGTGCCCACATGGTTTTGCAACCTTTGGAATCTATCCTTCATCTCCATATGAAGTCTGTCAAGCACTTCTGTCGCAACACTTTTGAATTGCAGTTCTATTTACAGTCCTTCATCAGAACTCAACTCCCCATCAAGTCTTTTCTTTCTTATGGTTGTTTTGCCTACAGGAAATCCATAGCATTCAATTCCTTCTTTTGCTCTTTCGATGGATTGGGTGATCAGTTTCGTCCGTTTCTCATCATTTTGATGAAAGCATGAAAGGGTCTTAATCTCCAACATCTTTGTCAAGCTGCAAGGAAAGTGATGACGTAGCTTCTTCTCTTGAGTACCACCGTGTAGGCCTACTACTCTCCTTTTTTTAGTTTCCCGGCTCCAGTTTCAGTTTGGTCTCTGGGGTGAATTGGAAAAAAGGCTGAGAAATTCATGAAAAAAGGTGACAATTGCTAGATCTATTTCAGCAGAATGAAGAGCTGCCAAGTTGAGAGAGTGATTATCACAGTTCAGAAATGTTACGTTTGGATTTATGTCTAAGAGACGTTTCTGCCGGCCAGACCGACGGCCACTCATTGGGGCTGCGTTATTATAGATTTGATCTGTGCACAGATTTAAAGTCTATTTCAATGTAATGTCTTAAAGAGTTTTCAGAACAAGTTCTTCATTATGTTGTGCATCTTGCTTCCCAATTTCAAAATAACCAAGGAATGACTCTTTTATTTCAAAATTCTCGTAATCCAAGTTACGAACTTTAAGGGATACTTGTTCTTTGTGAGAAACATCTGGAGTGGAATCAAACATCAGAAAAAAGTAACAAACTTGCTTGAGTTTCCCAACAATTGATTCCCTATCTTTATTGCCCATCAAGTGTATGAACTCATTTTGAATTATTCATGTGATGTTACGTAACTTCATCAAATTCTGCAAGAAATTTCAAAGATTCTAGGAAGTTCCCAGGACTTAGAGAATCTAGTACTTCTTTGTGGCCAAGTAAGCATGAGTTGGTTTTTGCTAAGTACTTGACAGCTGTTGGTACACTGCTGTATCTTTATATGAATTATCTGAATGGTTATACTTATCTTCGCCATGTTCATGGTCTTCTTTGTTTTCAATGCTATTATCAGCTTTCTTCTTAAAAAAACCCATCAAATTTACCTTGATTTTGCAGCCTCTCATCTTTCTGTAGCACGCTTTTTCCGTTTTATAGTGTTAAAATAAAAAAAAATTGGAAACTCGTTTGGGGGCCCCCCTCAAGCGGGGGCCCGGGCGGACGTTCAAATTTGGACCCCCCCCTCCCCCACCCTAGCTACGCCACTGAATCTAACTACCATTTTTTGCTGTGAATCTACAAATCATTAATATATATATATATATATATATATATATATATATATATATATATATATATATATAATTATCTTTCCACCTATGTTTCAATTTGTCAGTAAGTTGATGTATCTTTATGTTGTCTATATTATCACATTTCACCTGCCCTTCTGCTAGTCTGTCTATCCATCTATCTGTGTGTGTCTGTACTTCTGCTAGTCTGTCTATCCATCTATCTGTGTGTCTGTACTTCTGTTGGTTTATCTGTCGACCCATTCATCCATTCAGGGACAGCCTTCGGTCGATTTGATCGATTACTCCGAATTGGGCCCCGCACCTGGCCGGGGCCCCGCATTAAAATTTATCACTAGAAATAGTTGTTATTGCAAAAAAAAAATTAGAAGAGGGGCCTCGCAAGCGTCCGTTAAATTGGGCCACCTCAAATCAATCTTTCAATAATTCAATCAATTAAAAGTTTTCTGTTTGTCAACCTTTGAGTCTTTAAATAAATCTGGTAATCTACCTGTCGTCTATATGTACATACAGATCTATGACATATACCGGGGCACCCTTTTTTTAAGTTCCTTTTGCATTAGGTAGTATACTGTTAAAATTTTACAACTATATTCCAAGTAGAAGGGGATGCTCACAGGCCTCCTTGTTTTATCTTTTACGGCATTTTACTTGATTTTGATACTGGTGGAAGTACAACGTTTTTATAGCATTTTCGAGAAAAAAAAATGCTCTATTGTCCCCGTTTTGTCTGTCTGTCTGTCTGTCTGTCCGTCATCACCCTAGATCTCAACAACCATAAGTCCTAGACCCATGATGTATATATCATTTTGTAGGTCTTGGCCTGCCAAGAAAACTCTTTGGTCCATTTCGCGATCTGACATCTGAGGGCTGAAAAAGGGGGCGTATTAAGAACCGTTTTTTACTATATAAGCTATATTAACAAAGGAGCGCCCTATATCTAAGCAACCATACGTCCTAGACCCATGATGTATATATCACTTTGTAGGTCTTGGCCTGCCAAGTGTACATCAAAAGTTTATTTCGCAATCTGACCTCTGAGGGCCGAAAAAGGGGGCGTTTTAAGTACCGTTTTTGCTTATATTTTAAATATAAATAATAAAAGCTAATCAAAGGGGCTTAATCATTATTTATTTTTGTAACAGTTATTCAACATGATTACTTCCCTCTCTATTTATCAAAATGTATACGCGTGGAGCAAAATCTATGGCTGTAACCCGGGGAAAAAATAAGGATTTCGTACACGAAAATGCTCTAAAATGTCCTTTGTCCGAAACGGAAAAGACTTAAATTACTTGTTTCACTTATGACCTATTCCATGCTGACCTAGTTCTCATTTTAGATACATGACTTCCTGTTGTTTTTATCAACATTGTGCAGACGGAAAATCAACAAATATTACTTACAGTTTCTTTATTATTCTACACACACTAGGCTATTATTTAACAGGTAAAATTTAACAAACGAAACAGAGAGCTGTGAATCGTCCAATAAATTTGAAGACCTGAGAGCTGTGAATCATCCAATAAATTTGAAGTCCTACATCAATATGAACATGGGGGTCGCTAGGAATTTTTCCGGGGGGGGGGCAAAAATTTTCCGGGGGGGGCAAATAACAACTTTATGACATTTTTTTTTAAATCTAAGGGGGGGGGAGCAAATGCCCTCCTCTTATATGACATTTTTTCAAAATGTAGGGGGGGCCAAATGCCCTCTTGCCCAATGAATATGCCCATGAATATGAACCAAGTCCAAGTTTAACTAAAAAACGGACAAACAGGACGGAGATTGAGCATCATACTTCCTTGTTCACTAATCATGTCACCAGTACCTTGGATCGCAACCAAACGTCTGATCGTGAAGCTTTGCGATTGATGATTCCTATAGCTGCAGTGCTGGGACATGTTCCTTCATCTTTGACAGTTTCACGAAGCACCACACAAAGAGCCAGAAAGAAAGCCAGGTGTAAACAAGCAGCAGATATAAAAGTTTCATTCAAGCCTGACTATCCTCTAGTTCTACACTGGGATGGAAACATCTTACCTGAAATCCTGGGTATTGGAGAAGTTGACCGCTTGCCGGTGCTGGTTTATGGTGATGGCAGTGAAAAATTGCTAGGTGTCCCTAAACTAACATCAGGGACAGTACAGAATGCTGCTGATGCTATTTATGGTCAGTTAGAACAGTGGGCACTGGTAGAAAGTATCCAGGCTATGAGCTTCGACACCACTTCTGTCAACACTGGTCGTTTCAATGTAGCTTGTGTACTGCTTGAGAATCGTATTGGTCGAGAACTATTGTGGCTGGCATGTCGTCATCATGTTCTTGTACTGGTATTGACAAAGGCTTTTAGTTTGTGTTGCGGTCCTTCTAACTCACCAAACATACCTATCTTCAAAAGATTTAAAGAAGTTTGGGGACGCATAAAGCTTGACTACTATAGTAAGTTGGAACTGCCATCATGCACTGATGTTTTCCGAGAAAGCACGGTGAGTTTCCTGACAAATTTCGTTGACTTGAAGTCCCAGGTCAGAGATGATTATGAAGAACGTATTGAACTGATAATGATCATCTTAGGAGATCCACCAAAAACCATTTACTGGATAGCACCAGACCCTGTAATATAGCAAAACTTTGTAGCTCTTGAGCATTCCCTTCCAATAGCAGTAGGAAGCTGAAATTGTTGTCAGTTACTAAGTAAGACAAATGGAACTCAACAAGAGGGTGCCCCGTTAGATGTGAGAGACTTTATTTTTTACCATATGCTTTTGGGCCACCCTAATGTATATGATGAGCCAATTTACATATCATCTATTAACTAAAGATTTAAAATTAAGTTTATATATATGATGGTCTGGGAATTTGGGAACAGCTGTTTACCGCCATCTCTCTTAAAATCTGAACTACAGATGTTTTGGTGTTGTGCTCTACTGTCACATGTTGGTGTTGTGCTCTACTGTCACATGTTGGTGTTGTGCTCTACTGTCACATGTTGGTGTTGTGCTCTACTGTCACATGTTGGTGTTGTGCTCTACTGTCACATGTTGGTGTTGTGCTCTACTGTCACATGTTGGTGTTGTGCTCTACTGTCACATGTTGGTGTTGTGCCCGCCGTTAACCCCCCCCCCCCATGAATAAATCCATTGAATTATGTCAACAATGCCTCTCCCCCCCCCTCGCGCCTAAAACATTTTACCTCTTAATGAAAGTAACCATCACCTACGTAATCGATTATTTTAGTGTATTCTCTTATCACATTGTATGTCTGTAAATACAAAGTATTGATCCAATGTGATCCCAACGTCATGTGTTGCACCATCTCTATATATCATCTCTATACATCATCTCTATACACCATCTCTATACATCATCTTTATACATCATCTCTATACATCATCTCTATACATCATCTCTATACATCATCTTTATACATCATCTCTATACATCATCTCTATACATCATCTCTATACATCATCTCTATACATCATCTCTATACACCATCTCTATACATCATCTTTCTCTATACATCATCTCTGTACACTATATCTATACGTCATCTTGAGAGCCGAGTCAAACCCGTTTGTTTGTCGGTCTGGAACTGACATTCTTGCCAGAGGGCAGTTGGTCATCCCAACAAATTTTAGCTACGGAACTATTCTTACAGTGCTGTCCCGTGAGTTGTCTTGTATTAGAAGTGGACAGACAGACAGATATATATCTTGTCAGATCGGTGTGCCTAAACATTGTCAAATGTAAAGTAACAACTCACATAAGATATGCCTCCCCCCCCCCCCGCATACTCTAGTACTGCATGCCATTGGTTTATTTTGTGTTATTAGTTTTTTTAAATTCTCTTCTGTTTCCGGAAACTTTAAGAATTTTGTGTTTTGCTCGTAACTGAAAACTTTTATTTAGAGACTTTTTGAATACTGTTTTAACAACAAATCGCAAATACAGTAATCAGGGCAGAAGACTATTCCTGGTCCACCCTCCACCACTCCCACCCCCCAGAAGCCCTGCAGTTATACATCTACAGACACTGTCAACCGTGTGTTCAAATGTAACCTCTGTAAAAAAAAAAATGATGAAATTTCTCTCGAAATCTCTCAATTAGCCAGAGCCGTAGCTAACAATTGTGGCGCCCTGTACAAGTTGTAGTTTTTGTTTTGCGCCATCCCATCTCTATCAAAAGTGCACAAATATATAATGTAATAGCGCACTTTTGGCGCCACTCTCTCCTTCGGCTCCCTGTGCAACCCCACAACCCGCACCACCCTTACTACACTTCTACATGTCGCATCCAATAATGATTAAGTAAGATTGACAACCACCATTTATAATTTTCAAATGATCGAAATCTCCTGAGAATGTCAGATAACAATTGTCCTATCGATATTTGGTCAGAATTGATTGCAAAATAAGTGGGCAACAAAAATAGCTACAAACATGGTGTTAAATCTTTCAAATCTTAAATTTCAATAATTTAGTTAAAATCCAACTGTACAATGTGTAATGCTTGTTTTTTTTTTATTATTTAATATGATTCTATTAAATGCGATTAAAATATTTCATGATAGAAAATTTCTTTTTATGAAAATAATATGTGAGCTAGAACCTGACCTTATTTTTAATATTAATTCCAGTGTTAGAACCAAGGGAAGTAATTCATTTATAGTATCCAGCCTTAACATTTTTATTCATTACTTCCCTTTAACGTCACTAAAATAATTTGTATACGTGTATCTCTATTAAATAAAAAAATAATGTAACCATATTCGTTATACTTTGGGAAGTTTCTATAGTAACTATTATAATTACAACTGTAAATTAAATACACTTTGTAACCATCATTTTAGTTTTAATTTTTTGTTAAGTCCATTATTAGATGACGCCTTTGTCTTTTAGTTTAGATTTTTTTTAAGATCCCCCTAATGGGACAATTTTATGGGGCAGGTGGACAGTCCAACATCCAACACTTGAAACTGGCAGGTGGACAGTCGAACATCCAACATGGCACATTCATTCGTCCCCCAAAATATCCTGCCCCCTAAAAGCTATTTGATTTTTATTTAATTGCCCGTCTTTCATTTCCTACACCATAGCCTGGAGTACATTAGCTATAAAGGTCATGGTGCAAGAATGGCAAACTCACAACACGCATGCCAATCTTGGCACTGAAATGTTAAAATATTTAAAAGAGAATCAATTAAAAAAAATTATGTCATAAATGTTGATATATAAACACAAGGTACTCGCACGCAGAATTTTTTTTTTCATTTGCTTTATTTTTTATACGCGCGAACAATTTAGTTTTAATTATCTTCATTAATAAACACTTTGATAAAATCCTGTTAACCAACTATAGCCATGTCCCGAACATTCACGGGAGATCTAAACCTGAACCTCCAGGAAAACTGTTGCGCACTGTACACTATCCGTCTCTCGAACACCGTGTGAGCTGTAGCTAAGTAGCTCACTATTTATGTATGCATGTAATTATGAATACTGCCAGTGGCGTCACTAGGGAGGTGCGGGGGGTGCGGACCGCACCGGGTGACACCCTCACAAGGGGTGACACCAAAATGCAAAATGTCTAGTTTTAGGCCTATATTCTTATTTTGTAATTTAAAATAATTCAAAGCCGTATTTAATTTTTAAAAATAAATAAAAATATCTCCGATTATTAAACAGCAAATGACTTTATAAGGCTTCGACAAAAATTAATGCCAAATATAAAAATATCTCCGATTATTAACAGACACTGCGTACTTTTTATTATTAATTATTTTAATGAAATTATTGGTATACTTGCACTGACCTATAGATATCAATTATTTATTCTTCTATTGTCGTTGTAAATTTATTTATAAATTTTGCTAAGAATGCTGTATGTCTATGGGGTGTCATGAGAGGGGTGACACCATGAGTTACCGCACCGGGTGACACCAACCCTAGTGACGCCACTGAATACTGCTTTAATTATGTATGTAATAATTACTTTTTTAATTCACAATTGTAATTACTAAAAATGTTGTCCTCAGACCTTGGGACATATCACGACAAACGAGTCTGACCTCCATAGATTATGATGACGACTATCCACCATGTATGGAGGAATCGGAAAACTCCGAAAGTCTGGCGGAATATAACGAGGATGTCCGAGGTAGAGATGACGTTCTCCCGTCTCCCCCCTTCTCTCCAAAGAACTGGGCTACGTTTGACGAGTATGACGATGATGATGACGCGGCAGACAGTGATGGTTCAATACGTAAGTTCTAACATTACGATGTAATCTGTGTGTTTAATTACTAGGTCAAACGTGGGCTTAGGTTGAACATATAAACACAGGTTAAACTGTATGTTTAATTAATTAGTCTAACGTGGGCTTAGGTTGAACATATAAACACATGTTAAACTGTATGTTGAACATATAAACAAATGTTAAACTGTATGTTAGTTGAACATATAAACACATGTTAAACTGTATGTTAGTTGAACATATAAACACATGTTAAACTGTATGTTAGTTGAACATATAAACACATGTTAAACTGTATGTTTGATTAAAAAATCATACATATGGTTTATTTGTAAATATGGAACTGAATATTCGATTAAAAAATCAGTCGTAGACTTCAGTTGGACATATGAATCTGTATGTGTTATTAACAGACATAAGAAGTGACTCATGGTGTCCCTTGACTTGTATATTTGTCCCAGTAATGTGCAATACATGGTGGCATTTATATATAACAAAATATTATTTGATAAAACCAAACATTTTGTGTATATGGAGTTTTATTAACAATGAGATGGACCTAAGAACAAACCTATGTGATGCAGCCCTTTTGATTACTACCCATGATAGACTTTTGGTCTATGGAGGCCCTTGTGATTACTAATCATGATAGACTTTTGGTCTATGGAGGCCCTTGTGATTACTAATCATGATAGACTTTTGGTCTATGGAGGCCCTTGTGATTACTAATCATGATAGACTTTTGGTCTATGGAGGCCCCTATAGTTACTACCCATGACAGACTTTTGGTCTATGGAGGCCCTTGTGATTACTACCCATGATAGACTTTTGGTCTATGGAGGCCCCTATATTCATTGGACCACTGGGCTATAGCCGTCATGTGCCCATGCATTATCACGGCCCACAAAATAAAGTGAAAGTCACAGTAAATCATTTCAAAGCCCTCATGGGCACATAGCGACAAGTCATTTCATCCACTGTGTGCTATGTCAGGTTCAATATTCAGTCGTCAGAACAGTTAACTTTCAGGCAGTATGAACTCAAGAGGAAATTACAGTTTGACCTGAGTCTAAATCATAGCGTCTCTCTCTCTCTCTCTCTCTCTCTCTCTGTCTCTCTCTCTCTCTCTCTCTCTCTCTCTCTCTCTCTCTATCTATCTATCTACTTTCTGTAATATAAACGGTAACGGTATTTAGATGGCATTTGACTGACGAGATCTTAAAATAAAAATTTTAAACATAGTTGAATCACATTTTTAAAAAGTATTTAATTTATACAAGTAACATTATTAAAATCCCTTAATGTTTAAAAGAAATTATTTCAAGAAATAAAGATGAGTTTATAGCAGCTGTTCTCAATTCCTTGGGGTAGGGGTATCACCGATTGAGAACAGCTGGTTTAGAGCACAAGAAATAACAAGTAGATGGAACAGAAGCAAAGAAAACAACATTGCAGCATTATTTATTTATTTTTTTGCGAATTTATTCCAAATGTCATTTATTTCTTCGACATTACTTCTCGCGACTTGAATTATTCATCACTCCATAGAACAATATTTTTGACATCACTTCTTGTAACATCCCTTCTTGTGACATGACTTTTTGTGATATCACTTATTGTGACATCCATTCTTGTGACATCACATCTTGTGACATCACCTACTAATTTCGAAATCTTTCTTATCATACCATCAATACCGACATCATTTCTGATGACACAAATTCTTTTTTACTTGAGTTCTTGTCTTGATTTCCACAGACTACACAGAAGAACACAGACAACGTGCCCCAAGACGCCTGCAGCGGTCTAAGGTAAGACAACGTGTTTGTTCTGTCATGACATAAGAATGATAATGTCATGTCCTGCACCTGTCATGTCCTCCAGAATACGTAGCTGCCATCTAACGATCTGATGTGCTATTTATTTATGTTTTAATACGATCGATGCTGGGGTCCAGTTTTTGTGAAAACAAAAACAATCAATAGTTGTATATGATTGGCCTCGGGTTGAAATGAGTACATTGTTGTCATTGTCAAATCAATCTGTGGCAAATGTAATTATCCAAGTCTAGGAAATCAATGTGTCTTGTGTACCTGGGTGTCATGTTGTTAATACAATCATCGGTCGGTATATACATGATGTGTTGCTTATAACAAATACCATCATCGGTCGGTATATACATGATGTGTTGCTTATAACAAATACAATCATAGGTCGGTATATACATGATTTGGTGCTTATAACAAATACAACCATCAGTCGGTATATACATGATGTTTTGGTCATTCGACAATGTTCTTTTATCACAAAATTTAATAGGGAGTATCTTAAAAAAAATTATTGACTCTTTTGTATAGAACTGAACTACTTTACATTTTTTGGCGATTAACTGGCCTATTTGTTTATGTCTACGTATACACTGACCTATTTGTTTATGTCTACGTATACACTGACCTATTTGTTTATGTCTACGTATACACTGACCTATTTGTTTATGTCTACGTATACACTGACCTATTTGTTTATGTCTACGTATACACTGACCTATTTGTTTATGTCTACGTATACACTGACCTATTTGTTTATGTCTACGTATACACTGACCTATTTATTTTACTCTATCATCACTTATACTGACCTGGTCTGACATACGCTGACCCAGCTAATTATGTTTCTAATGTACGTAGATTTCAAATTATATGATGTAGCTTATCCCGTTTACAAATACAATATATTGGTTTAACTTAGCTGACTATGTCTACAAGTAGTGACCTGTCTGATGGTCGAAGTGTTTCTTACAGCCTCCCTCATCATCTATTTTACCTTATTTACTAATTAAAGACAAAGAAAATATTGCTGATAATTATTCTTTATGCCTAGAGTGTCAAATCTCTAATTATTATAATCTTTGTACATTTAAAAACTATCTGAACATTAACAAGAAGAATCTTGTAAAGAGATATTGAATTTATAATATAAACCCAGCTTTAAAAAATGCACTTGTTCTAAAAAACTCATTATTGAAATTGTATATCTAAAAAAATCATCCTAACTTAATATAGAGATTAAAAAAAATTACAAAGTTCATACAAAGTAATTGAAATCACTTAAATATAAAGTTTTAAGTTGGTTTATTTGACTACAGTTACACCGGCCTCTGTGAAATTTATGTTAGTTGAAAAAAAAAATATTTTAATCTTCATAAAGTAAAATAAAAAGTTCGTTTCCTTTCAAATGTTTATAATCACTTAACAAATTATGAATCGGAAGTTTAACAAGTTCACATGAAGTCATGTTAATGAAGATATATTAGTTGGAAACATATCCCGAGGGTTAAACCCAGCCATGGGCGATTTATGGCCAGCAGGCCAAGTAAGGCCAGTTAGGCTGTTTGACCTGGGCCGCGCTTGTCTCTTCTCCGTTTGTTCACTCTGATGACGTTTGGATTTGACCTATATCTGTTCATATAAACCATGGATATCTAGATATAACACCAGGATAGACAACCAAACAAAATTTCATTCTAGCCGTGTACGGTTTAGGCTGAGGCAAGGGTTAAACAAAGTTGCACTATTATATACATGCTTGTTTGTTTTCGTTCGTCCATTGTTTATTCGGGTTTTATTTTGTGTTATTACTGTTGTTTTTCTAAAATTTCTCTTTTTCTCGGTAAAATTTACGTATAATAATTGTTTTGGTTTATAAATCTAATTTTAAATATAATAAATAACTAAGAAAATGGTCAATAAGTGTTCTGCATACGGATGCAAAAGTGGATATGACAGTGTTGAAAAAGCGGAAAGTAAAGGAGTTTCTTTTCATTCGTATCCATTAAACAATGTGGAATTATGTGAAAAATGGATTAGAGCTAATCCTTGCCAAAATTTTCAGCCTGGGAAATATTCAAAAATGTGTTCGCTCCATATTTTTTCAGAATGCACCATCATACTTATCAACTCCGAAGCACCGTAGAACAACAATGAAGTCTTCGTCATCAGCTCAACAAGAAGTTGTTGAAAATCAAATGATGAAGTTGGAAAACTTGTTTAATGAAAATGATGTCATAAACAAGTTATCTTTAGTTGATCTAAAAGAAAAATTACGTAAAGAGAAAATACCTTCTGGATATCAACTCCATATTCAAAATGAACATTTATATATTTATTTGTTGGAATTTCAGAATAACATTTTGTTTATTAAATCATCAATTTCAATTTCAAAATCATTCGACTTATCACTACATCACAAAGGAAAACAATTATCTAAATCATTTTCAAACGATATTTGTTCTTTCAATTTGGAAACAATGAGTCAGTTGTTGAATTTGCTTGCTCGTTTAAAATGTTTTGATGAAACTCCATTTCATGAAACCTTTGATGAGATCAAGCAAGAAGCAAAATCAAATTTGAAAAAAATGATGACTTTTTATGAAGATTCAAATCCTGTTTTTCAACAAATACAATTTCTTGTCGATCAGTTGAAATTGGTGGGGGTGAACAAACATGCGAGAACATACACACCACAAACCATTGTTTGGTCATATCTGGTATATGCATCAGGCACTGCATCTTACTCTAAAATATTGGAAAGTGAAGTTTTGAACCTGCCTTCAATAAACACTTTAAAAAAACTAACAAGGCGAGTAAATGAAAAAACAGGGCTTGATAACACAAGTTACCTCACACTTCGTGTTAGCACATTAAACCAGCTGGAAAGAATGTGCACAATCATAATCGATGAAATATATGTGGCCTTGCTAATTGTTGCAAATATTTGATGAGTGAGACAGACTTGAAATTCATCCTCCTTGGTCATCTGCAGTCGGACCCCATAGAGTTGAGATTTGGATGGTTGCGCCAAATGTCAGGGGGCAAATATTTTGTCTCAGTTCGGCAAGTTGCAGATAGCAACACCAAGATAAAAATGATGTCTCTGTTAAGTCATTCAAAATTGAATATTAGCGAGATCGATGATTTCATTGATGATGTTAAAAGCTTGCCAGCTGGTACGGATGAAAATGTAAATGCAATTTTAGATTGTTTAAAAATTTCAGAAAGCCCTAATGACGATGAAGCATCAACAATATATTATGTTGCAGGAGCAATTGCACATTCCATCATTCATCAGAATAAGTATACCAGCTGTAGAGAAATATTAGTCGATGAAAAATTTAAAGACATTGACGAATTAAGATTGAAAAAGCTGGATGTTTTTTTGAACGATGTCAACAGAGGAGGGCTATTGAAGCCATCTGAGTACACCTTCTCTACTTGCCTACAAAATTGGAAAGTATTCAATTCATTGAAAAGATCAGCAAATAGTCTGAAACTATTTCTAGGACAAACAAACAAAAAAAATGTGTTTGTTAAAATTGTTGATAGAGTAACAATTGATGAGTCATTGCTGATTGAAGAAAATGTTTGTAATTTCAATCATAATTTAAAAGAACTTATTTCTGTTAAATTTTTTAATTGTTCGTCTAAAAATTATGTTAAGCAATTGAATGAAACGGTTCATGAAAACCCAATGAAAAATCGAAAAATAAATAAATTGACAAAATAAAGATTTTAAATTAAAAAATTTGTTATTAAAAGTTTTCAAACTTTAATTGCGTTTGTGTTTATTTCATAAAAACATAAGTACCAAATATACAAAACTGCTATTAAACATGAAGACTAACGCTAAACACTAAAACGTATTTTTTAAAATATTGGTTGTCCTTCCTGATGCTATATCTAGATTTCCATGATATAAACACTTCATCCAATGTCGTTAGTATTTGACCTATTTTTTTGTTCATCTAAATCAGTGGTCTCGAAACTTTTTTCTCTCAGCGGACCGGTCTACGTTTGATAATTTCACCGCGGCCCGCTGGGAAAGGGGGGAGGGGGGGTGCGTTGATTGTTTTTTTTTCATATTAGCTCCCGGCTAACCTCACCTCACCATGGAAAGTCGCACTAACCCGAGATAAATAACACGACATTAGATTACAAGGAAAAAAAATTATTGGGACGGCCCCGTATTATTTGATCCAATGACCGGTACCGGTCCGCGACCCGGGGGTTGTGGAGCCACTGATCTAAACATTCCATCCAAATGTTTAACGGTACAGCGGTACTGCAGCCCTTCTTAAAATTAACAAACCAATGTACCCGACATCCAAAAAGTTTTTTTTTTCTCCTGCTGATTAACAAATTACTCAAGTACCAGAATCAATACTTTCTGTTCAAAGAACTAGTTACAGACTTTGAGAATAAATACAAAGTTTATAATGTTTCCACCTGATTCCATCACCAGTTTTCTCCCTGTAATTTCTCGCTTTTAATAATTTATCCCAACCCTACCAGTCTATCAAGACGCTTGCATCACTGGATTAAATTCTCTCCCCTTGACTGCACCAGCTGGTTTGTTCCCCCCCCCCCCCTTGTGTATGTGCGTAAGACACAGAGGTTTAGAAATTGTTTCGTCGTTTATCAAATGTATTGGTTGAAAATCAAAGCCAGTGCTGCAAAGAGGCGTTTTAAACAACAGACCTGGAGGACAAATTGCACAGACCCTCAGGACACAGACAGGATTCACCGTTGTATAGTATTGGCATAAGAAGATTAGAATTTTGTGTTTCAATTCTGAATTCCAGAAGGGTGGCCCATAATTAAGTTAAAAGAACTATTCTGAGTTAAATAAATCGTGTAAACAAACAACTTTGATTTCTTGTAAACAAAAGTAAACGTTCCTTGGATATTTCTTTAAATGACTCAAAGTTATATTGCGTGGTCATTGACCAAAAGATGTATTATATAGTACTATCATGACTACTATGATGACAAACATTTTGATGTAGGGTTAATCTCATGATTTGAGACAGTACTCTACTGATACTATGTTTGAGTGACATCATGATGTGTAACAGTACTCTACTGATACGATGTTTGAGTGACATCATGATGTGTAACAGTACTCTACTGATACGATGTTTGAGTGACATCATGATGTATAAATGGCATCAACATGGCTGTGGCCTCAGGAGTGAGAAAACAACAGTGGATGGACTGATGCTAAAATGATTTTCACCGCTGGTCAATCAAGTGTAAACAATTTCCGGTGGCTTCCTCCCCCCCCCCACGCCAATCTGGGATCTGTCCACATCCACCACTAGATGATCATATTAGGATGTCCAATATTTCTCAGGTGGCCAGTTAATATACCCACCCCTTGCACAAGATCGATAACTGAACATGTATAGAATGTGTCCTGTATACATGTATAGACTGTGTCCATTATACATGGATAGACTGTGTCCAGTATACATGGATAGACTGTGTCCAGTATACATGGACAGACTGTGGATAGATTAAGTTCTGTATACATTACGTTTATTTCATGTCACTATGGTGTTGCTACAAGACATGGTAAGATAAAAAATAAACAAGAACACCCTCGAGACTGGAAATGAAAATGTAAAATAACGTTTATTGTCAAAATAACAAAAAATATGACTTTGCTTTGCTGGTTGTTGCAGTTCTTAAATGTTTTTATGTTAAAATCTCATCAACTATCGGACCGATTGATTTGTCGACGTATTTCATAAACATTACAATTAGAGACGATTCTCTATGGTCTAGTGCAGGAAAATTCGAAATATGTTCCAATGTTTATGATGGAGGTCTTGGGGGGGGGGGGTGACACCCTGAATTTTCCGCACCTGGCGACACCAACCATAGAGACGCCACTGCTATTATAAAGAGATGAATAAAAATGAAGTCATAAAGTAGTGCATGACATAAATTTTTGACGGCTCATTTTGACTTTTTAAAAATACCAATACTTCCACAGCTGAATGGATGCGGTAATAATTTCATGTACGCTCAATGTTGACAAAATCAATAATGGATAGACAGTTAACGGCAAAATTAATGTTATCTCAATCAGCATCGCGTCATTTAGAACCAAGAACGTTTGCATATACATACATATATATATATATGTATATATATATATATATATATAATATATATATATATATATATATATATATATATATATATATATATATATATATAATCTGCCACACCAGACAGGAAATTTTACTTCCAAGATGTAAAGAGACAATTTTAAAGATTTAAAAATATGACGTTATCATTAACATAGGTTGGTAGCATTATGTTTGCCATTATGTAGGGCCAGTAATAAAACTATGTATATAGGTATATACTTGTGCAGTGTTGTTGATAACATCTTAGGGGCCGTCCTTAAAAATACTTAGGTCACCCTAACGGGATCCTTTAAAGACGTCACTGGTCTATAAATTGATGATATTTTGTGCTGGTCTACTCACGTTGTTAGCTTTATACATGTATTCCTTTACTGACTATACACCTCTCACTCAAAAGTCATATCTTGCATGCTCGTTCTTTACTTTTTGGGGGCCCTAGGCGAAAGTGTGGTTTGGGCCCCTTGTAACAGCTAACTTTAGCTGTCAACGCCGCTGCTTGAAATCATGGGATTACTTTCACTATTTGAACCAAGGCAACCCCTGTTAAATTATTTTAGTCCTGCGCCTATGAAAGTGCCCATATAAACGTCTGCTGGGGGGCCCATATGTAGTGGGAGCCCTAGACACCCACCTGCGTTTCCTGTCCATGAGAACGCCTCTGTTATCTTGTATAATACAAGTTCAATAGTACATTTGCATCTCAGGTTTTTATGCACTAACCACAAATTATGGTATTACAGACTTGTATATTCCAACAGTTACGTATTAAACCTGTATTACCATACTTGTATATTCCAACAGTTACGTTTTAAACCTGTATTACCATACTGGTATATTCCAACAGTTACGTTTTAAACCTGTATTACCATACTTGTATATTCCAACAGTTACGTATTAAACATGTATTACCATACTTGTATATTCCAACAGTTATGTATTAAACCTGTATTACCATACTTGTATATTTCAACAGTTATGTATTAAACCTATATTACCATACTCGTATATTCCAACAGTTACGTATTAAACTTGTATGAAATTAACATGAGCCAGCACTAATTCCGTTGGGAATCTGTTTATTTTGTTTGTAAAGTAATCAGACGCAAAGGAGAGGAAAATGTCTACCCATCCATGTAATGGCATCTTCACATTAATGACGCAGTGACTCACGTAAAGAAACGTTTGCTTTGAGATTACGTTTCACGGTAAAACGTGTATCTAGTCTTATTGATACCTCAGGAAGTTGATGAATACGTTGGATTGATCCATGGAACAACTTATTGAAACAGTTTCAGTAGCAGGAAAAGATGCAATTTATATTAATACTTCAGGGAGTGTGTAACTTGAACTGATACGTCGAGGAGCTGAAAGGTCACAAATGGCTATTCACTTGTGTGTGTCGTTGGATCAGATTGCTTTTCAGAATTGCCTCTTTTTTCCCCACTCACGGTACATCGCAGGCTGGCATCATTGAAATGTCAGATGTCATCAGCTGTTTCAACAAATGTCAAGGTCATAAGATGTCGATTTCTAGAAGTGCATGCATGGAGCCAAAGTGGGATCTAAATTGAGAAGTTTGTATTGGTTCTGTATTGGTTCTGTATCAATAACAAAAAAGTGTTTTTGAGTGAAATTGAAATTTCTCTTGATCAATAATATAATGTTGATGTGTACACTAGTTCTCGGTATTATAGGGATATTATCCTACTTGTCTAGGGATAAAATTACCCTACTTGTCTTTAAGTTTAAACAAAAGGATCCTATCTGTCTGGGGATAACATTATCCTACTTGTCTTTAAACAAAACTATCCCTCTCTGCTGACGAAAACAAATATTTATTAAAAATGTTAAACACAATAATCCTGTTTTTTTTTTTTTTAAATTTAATTTTACCATCTAAAGATGAACGAAAATGTAATTATTTCTTGATGAACAATATAACACTTTTTATTTTTTTTTGTTAATTGTGTCGACGCAGATAGTAGCTGCGTGATGTATCTGTTGGTTAGGTCAGAACCTGAACTTGATTGATGGTCACCGTATGTCCATTTTATTTATTTTAAATAGTTAAGAGAGCATCGGACTATAAGAAATAGAATATTTCTAATTCTCCGAAACGGTAATTGTTTAAAATTCAAAAAAGTTTGTTTCTGTAAAAGTAAATGATGTAATTTTAATGTGGTGTATGGAAACTGAACAATGTTTTCTCCCTCTATTTATAATTTCAAAAAAAAAAAAAATTACAAATATTTCTCACATCTTTGGTCTAGAATATTTTTGTATCCATTCAGGCCCGGGTAGTAAAACTATAATATGACCAACTTGTTTACAGCCATAGTCAATACATTGGTTGGTGTGTTGCTTACAGCTGTGTTAGTTTATAAGAATAATTATACCTGTACCTTGTTTACCATCGTTGGAAACATGGCTGTCATTGTGAATTTTATAGTTCACCTAAATTAGTTCATATAAACACTCCATCCAATGTCATTATAAACACTCCTTACAATGTCATTTGTATTTGACAGAAGTTGGTTCACATAAACACTCCTTAGAATGTCATTTGTATTTGACATAAGTTGGTTCATATAAACACTCCATACAATGTCATTGTGAATCTTATTTTTTGGTTGTCATGGCAAATCTTATTGTTTGGTTGTCATGGTGAATCTTATCGTTTGGTTGTCATGGTAAATCTTATTGTTTGGTTGTCATGGTGAATCTTATTGTTTGGTTGTCATGGTGAATCTTATTGTTTGGTTGTCATGGTGAATCTTATTGTTTGGTTGTCATGGTGAATCTTATTGTTTTGTTGTCATGGTGAAGCTCATTATTTTGTTGTCATTGTGAATCTTATTGTTTGGTTGTCATGGTGAATCTTATTGTTTTGTTGTCATGGTGAAGCTCATTGTTTTGTTGTCATTGTGAATCTTATTGTTTTGTTGTCATGGTGAATCTTATTGATCGGTTGTCATGGTGAATCTTATTGTTTGATTGTCATAGTAAATCTCATTTGTTTCATATTAAGTGTTACATCAGTTCAAAGTTTTGTTTCCTACAACTGGAAAAAATAAAGATTGAAAATTATAATGGATTTTGCGAAAAACATTTACCTAAAACAATTCATCAATAGATACCTTTGAAAGTGCTGACGATGAATTGATACTTCGTGAGTCAACATCTTTTACACATTACACACACACATTGTATTGAGAGCAGTACCTATGGAGAGGCTAACTGGTCATCTCTCACGCTCACAGCCTGGCAGAACTTTTATTTTTCCAGCCCCAGTGAAATGTATATAATTTTATCAGGTCCACGGGCTAAAGTATTTAAATTCTGGGGCTCGGGGGCCCAACTATCAAAGAGCCCGACATTATCATACCGGTGACCTTAACAGCATTCTCGCCAAGTAAAAAAAAGACCTTTGATGAGGGCCCATAAAAATTTGGTTGAGTAAGAGAAGGTCTTATACAAGAGATTCTATTGGACTGACTAGTACTGTTGGTACTGTGGGTACTGTTGGTACTGTTGGTACTGTGGGTACTGTTGGTACTGTGGGTACTGTTGGTACTGTAATACTGTGGGTACTGTTGGTACTGTTGGTACTGTGGGTACTGTTGGTACTGTGGGTACTGTGGGTACTGTTGGTACTGTGGGTACTGTGGGTACTGTGGGTACTGTTGGTACTGTAATACTGTGGGTAATGTTGGTACTGTTGGTACTGTTGGTACTGTGGGTACTGTGGGTACTGTTGGTACTGTGGGTACTGTGGGTAATGTTGGTACTGTGGGTACTGATGGTACTGTGGGTACTGTGGGTACTGTTGGTACTGTGGGTACTGATGGTACTGTGGGTACTGTGGGCACTGTTGGTACTGTGGGTACTGTGGGTACTGTTGGTACTGTGGGTACTGTTGGTACTGTTGGTACTGTTGGTACTGTGGGTACTGCTCTAGTCTCAGATAATAACTGGACCTCGATTTTTTTTAAGTTGCTGAACAGTTCCTCTTGGGTATTAGTGATTGACCAAATGTGCTGCCTGGTCAAAAAATGCAATTTGTAGAATGACCAATGACTCGTTTAGTCACAAGGAAACTTAACCATCTTTGATTGGTCATTTGCCTTTTTTTGTGTTAGTTGAAATGTTCATGACTGTAGGATGTGGTGTGTTTATGTGGAATAGAGTGGATAGATTTATACAGAGACTTATTGTGGAATAGAGTGGATAGATTTATACATAAACTTATTGTGGAATAGAAAAGGATATATTTATACAGATACTATATTGTGGAATAGAGTGGATAGATTTATACATAGACTGTAATGTGGAATAGAGTGGATAGATAAATATACAGACTGTATTGTGGAACAAAGTGAAGAGGTTTTATACACAGAATGTATTGTGTGAAATAGTGAATAGATGTATAAACAGAATGTATTGTTTAAGAAAACTGAGTCGAATATTTCTTTTCTAAAAAGATTCTTAAAAAAAAAGATTCTTTATCTTGGTGGGGCTCTGCTAATTTAATTATTTACTAATGATGATGGACTATTTATTTTTTCAAAAAGAGGGGGCGATAGGCGACACGCGTTTGAGAATCCGTGATTACCTAATCCGTGATTACCTAATCCGTGATTACCTAAGCTTTACCATCCATCTACGCAGATATATCGGCACTTTGTTAACTTTCTTGATTCAATAGGAAATATTTTGTCTCTGGCCCGCTGATAGCACATATAGATGGCACAATGGACATCTTATATTGAGGTGAACTACACTGTCACAGACTTGATATCAATAACCAACGACAGTTTGACTTACTGGATGACACATAATATCATCACGCTAGATGACAAATGCCGTGTTACAAACAAGTCGTCCAGTTGCTACTTGCCAGGTTTCCCTATCCAACACAGCTCACCATGTTGTGAAGATCCTACCACTTGAAAACTTTCGACATGTCAACTCTTGAGTGGTTTCCCTTTTAGTTAAAACTTTTTTAACAATATCTTGTGGACAGAAGAAAGAAGAGTGATCCAGTTTTATTTCAGTAGTCTGGAGATATATAGTTTTCTTTTTCTAGTTTGCCAACTCATTATATTTGTATTATTTATCTAGAAACATCTAATACTTTGTTTTATTTGAGAATTAAGTTTGGCATGGACATATATTTGTTGAAAAAAAGTTGTTATTTTAATCAAACAGTAAGTCGTTCTGTAATATTACTTGTAATGAATTCTTCACACAGCGTATAATTTAAAAAATTTGTGTGTTTGCTTTATACTAATTCAATCTATTTGCCCAGTACTTCCGTTGATTAATGATAAATCTAATTGTATGCATACAACTTTTTTATCAAATCGGCAAAATAATGATGCATCAAATAACATTTTCCTATTGTCAAGACTTACGGTACATGTAGTTCACTAAAGAGACTTACATTATATGTAGTTCAAGACAGAGACATACATTATATGTAGTTCACTAGAGAGACTTACAGTATATGTAGTTCACTAGAGAGACATACAGTATATGTAGTTCACTAGAGAGATATACAGTATATGTATTTCACTAGAGAGACATACAGTATATGTAGTTCAATATAGGGACATACATTGTATGTAGTTCACTAGAGAGACTTACATTATATGTAGTTCACTAGAGAGACATACATTATATGTAGTTCACTAGAGAGACATACATTATATGTAGTTCACTAGAGAGACTTACAGTATATGTAGTTCACTAGAGAGACATACAGTATATAAAGTTCACTAGAGAGACATACAGTATATGTAGTTCACTAGATAGATATACAGTATATGTAGTTCACTAGAGAGACATACAGTATATGTAGTTCACTAGAGAGATATACAGTATATGTAGTTCACTATAGGGACATATTGTATATGCAGTTCACTAGCATTCACTAGAGCGACATAAAGTACCTACAGTTCACTAGAGGGACATACAGAACTTGTAGTTCGCTAGAGAGACTACAGTACCTACAGTTGACTATAGAGACATACAGTACCTACACTTCACTATAGGGACATACAGTATATTTAGTCCACTAGAGGGACATACGGTATATGCAGTTCATTAGAAGGGCATACAATACCTGTAGTTTGCCAGAGAGACATGCAGTACCTACAGTTCACTAGAGGGCCACACAATATATGTATAGTTCACTAGAGAGACATACAGTACATGTAGTTCCCTAGAGCTCACTAGAGAGACATACAGTATATGAAGTTCACTAGAAGGACATAAAGTACCTAGTAGTATGTAAAACTATTTGTAAATATTCAAGTTGTTGTCTGTTGTACGACACGTACTTGAACCCACGCCTCCCACCAGATGCCCACAACAGACAAGAACTAATTACTTTCAGCAAGTTGAGATCCCCTCTGTTTTTAATTCAATTCAATTCATGGTGTATTTGAGAACTTGGCGGGAGACTTGTTAATTCTCTGAAGCTCGCATCATGCTTGGACCTAATGATACATGTATGTTGGCTACGTCTGGACCGAATGATACCTGTGTATTGGTTACGTCTGGACCCTCCATCCAGAGAAGCAACTGGTTTTATGTTGTGTCTGTTGTCTTACAGATCCTCCATTTGAAGTCTTCACCATTTTCTAATAACTAGTCAGGTTGATCGTCCTTGTTTCATTTGCTATTTTTTCTTCAAATATCGATTTGGGATTAACATCAATAATTGAGTGTAAGTTTCTGATATAAAAAATTTATCAATATCTGGTCACAATAATTGACAGTATAGTTTTACATTTTTTTTTTATTTTACGTGCAAAATACATTTAAATTTAATATTATAATTTATAACAGGTTCTTCGAGCACATTTTAAAGTGTTTTGTTTCCTGATTGTGTTATGTACATAGTCCTATGTGTCCAGTCATTGACCGGTATGTACATAGTCCTATTGTCCAGTCATTGACCGGTATGTACATAGCCCTATGTGTCCAGTCATTGACCGGTATGTACATAGCCCTATGTGTCCAGTCATTGACCGGTGTCTATAGCCCAATCAACACTTTTCATCTTCGAGAAATCAAAAATTTTAATATTGAAATCAAATAGCTTGTCGTCCTTCGGTCTTTACCAAATAAAGATAAAATAAAGTCTTTGTACAGTAAGTGGTCAAATTGTGGTCAAACTGTGGTCAAATTGTGGTCAAATTGTGGTCCAACTGTGGTCAAATTGTGGTCCAACTGTGGTCAAATTTTGAAGTAGATGTTAGAAAACAGAGGCGTTTATTTGAACAAAATCTAGTGGAACAGCTAAAGAAAAAACAAAAAAAAACTTCAACAAACAATTCGGTCGACTGTCTTGACATGTGAAAAATAGTAGTAATATCTCTATATACCGTTAGTTCTGGTCCTTGTTAGTAATATCTCTATATACTGTTAGTTCTAGTCCTTGTTAGTAATATCTCTACATACCGTTAGTTCTGGTCCTTGTTAGTAATATCTCTATATACTGTTAGTTCTGGTCCTTGTTAGTAATATCTCTATATACCGTTAGTTCTAGTCCTTGTTAGTAATATCTCTACATACCGTTAGTTCTAGTCCTTGTTGGTAATATCTCTATATACCGTTAGTTCTAGTCCTTGTTGGTAATATCTCTACATACCTTTAGTTCTGGTCCTTGTTAATAATATCTCTACATACCGTTAGTTCTAGTCCTTGTTAGTAATATCTCTACATACCTTTAGTTCTGGTCCTTGTTAGTAATATCTCTACATACCGTTAGTTCTGGTCCTTGTTGGTAATATCTCTACATACCGTTTGTTCTAGTCCTTGTTGGTAATATCTCTACATACCTTTAGTTCTGGTCCTTATTAGTAATATCTCTATATACTGGTAGGCATATTTCTATATAGCCTACTGGTATATATATTTCTATGTAGCCTACTGGTATATATATTTCTATATAGCATACTGGTATATATATTTCTATATAGCTTACTGATACATATATTTCTATATAGCTTACTGGTACATATTAGAGAGCTGCACGGGTTTGGGATTCGCGGGACTCCCGCGGGATTGGAAATAAATTTATCGGGAGTTCCATGGGATTGGTTTTGTTTTTGCGGGAGTCCCGTGGGTTTGGGTTTTGTTTGAGTGGGACTCTCGCAGACTTCTGATGAATCAATCAAATCGCACGGATGATCTTGGGATGATGTGTGATTATGATACACACCTAGTTCAGGGCCTTTCCTTGACATTCTTGGTATTTAGGGTCAAAACATCATTAGCAATAATATAACTACACATGTTTACGATTCAGGCGATACCGTTTGCGACTAGGTTAGACAGGTTAATTCTCATACTACCGAAAGATGAAAATCGTCATTTTGTAAAGTTGACACGAAAAAACACCCAATATTAATTATTTTTAATGTAATAATGATACTTATTGTGACGAGCTAGAGTAGATTTAGAGACAGAGACTATCCCCTTTGACGTTTTAATATAATAGATATCTAAGAGTTAGGAGTAATACCGATAAGGGTGATAAGGTGACAGACGACTTAGGACAAGGTGGGGAAACAATAGAATAGTAGACAGCAAAGGTGTGAAGACCGAGAGGCGACGTCTGACAGGCTAGTAGGGTTAACTATGACGACCAGCTGACGCTCCTAGAACGATTAGATAGTTAGGAAAATACTGAAGGGATTGTGACGTACTTAGGGTAATTAGGGCACGGACGTTGGGGTATAAATAGGGGCTGGATTTGGACGTTAGTTAATTAAGAGACGTTAGGAGAAGTTCGTAGTCATGAGGAGGTAGAGAAGAGAGATAGTTACAAGTCATAGTGAGGAGAAGTTCGTAGTTATGAGGAGTTTTAGAGATCTCTAGTTAGTCAGAGTTGAGGCAGAGTGAATTATTGAAGTGTATTCATTTATGGACTTTTGTATTCTGATGAATTTCTGATGTACATTTATGTAAATAAATCGTTGTACTAACAACGCCTCGAGTTTGATTGGTTTTTGAGTTGTGACAAAGGAGCGAGCAAATAAGAGTGAAACAGACAGACATACTTCTAATTCTACAAGTGATTTGAAGGTCATGGTAAAAAGCGTTTCAGAAGACATTATTGCCACTTCTTCCATGGATTTCTATAAACAAATTTTTAAACTATTATTTATGAGTTATAGAATATTTTTTGATGGGAGCGGGTGGGGTTGGGAAAAATTTTCGCGGGAGCGGGTGGGGCTGGGAAAAATTTTCGCGGGAGCAGGTGGGACTGGGGGGAATTTCTTTTGGGAGCGGGTGGGACTGGTTTTGAAAACGCGGGAATGGGTGGGACTGGGTGTGATTTTGACTCCCGTGCAGCTCTCTAGTACATATATATAGTTTTCAGTATGGTGACAGACTTTAAATTCCTATCAGCCAATGAAATCAATTCATTCCCTCCTTCCCCATCTTCTATGACTTAACAGTCTTTAGTCTATCACTGTATTTAGTAGGGAGCGATCGCTATCGGTATCGGACCGATATTGGCACTATCGGTTAATATCGGATCGGCCGATTGTTGTAGGGAGCGACCGATAGTCGAACCGATATTGACACTATGGGTTAACTGTCGGACCGGCCTTTTTTTGGCTACCGATACATTGTTTTTTTTTTCACAACAGAGTTGCAGAAAAGAAAATCAGTAAATAACCCAATTCTATAACCAGATCAGAAAAGATTTTAAAAAAAAGGAAAAAAAAAACCCGTACAAAGAAATTGTCACGTATACATCAGAGATACGACCTTGAAACAATAGGATTGGCATTTCTTAATTCTAATGTATGACCTTGAATGATACAATTAGTGAACATCTGTGCGTATTTTTTGTTGGGATGGGAAGTTGGGGGGGGGGAACACGTGGGCGAAGTGTCACGAAACATGACAGGGAAGGGGTAAGCATGGGTTGACATACGTCATTAGCTGTATTAGCACGAGAGAAACACGTGTTTGGCAATTGGCATTGTTGTTGCTTAAGGGGCTGTCCATTAATTACGTCAACAAAATAGGGGGGAGGGGGGGGGTCAGAAAATTTTTGACAATTGTTGACAAGGGGGAGGGGAGGGAGGTCAAGAAAAGTTGACGTCAACAATGTTACTTTTTAAATTTAATATAATTACTTAATAAATAGGAAAATTAAGCAGCGTTTGTAGTTCTGTGTTACACACTCGCTTAACATTCAGTATTTTAATTAAACTAACTATATTCCTATTAATTTTGCCACATAAACATTTTGGAAGCCACCTTTTTAGGGGGGGGGGGGTAATCAAATGTTGACGTATTTTTATAGGGGGGTCTCGGAAAGTTTGACAAGTTGTTGACAAGGGGGGGGGGTAAAAATCGCCAAAAATTTGTTGACATAAATAATGGACAGCCCCTAAAAATAAAATATCGGTATCGGTATAGGTAAAAATGCTGGGGGAAAATATCGGTATCGGACTATCGGTAAAAATGCATTTCGGTCGCTCCCTAGTATTTGGTCTATCACATTCTTTAGTCTTTTTCAGTATTTAGTCTATCTAATTCTTTAGTCTATCACATTCTTTAGTCTATCACAGTCTTTATTCTACCCCATTCTTTAATCTATCACATTCTTTAGTCTATCACTGTGTTTAGTCTATCCAATTCTTTAGTCTATCACATTCTTTAGTCTATCACATTCTTTAGTCTATCACAGTCTTTATTCTACCCCATTCTTTAATCTATCACATTCTTTGTCTATCATAGTCTTTAGTCTATCCAATTCTTTAGTCTATCACATTCTTTAATCCATCACATTCTTTAGTCTATCACTGTATTTAGTCTATCACATTCTTTAATCTATCACAATCTTTAGTCAATCACATTCTTAAGTCTATCACATTCTTTAGTCTATCACAGTTTTGAGTCTATCCGATTCTTTAGTCTATCACAGTCTTTAGTCTATCCGATTCTTTATTCTATCCCATTCTTTAATCTATCACATTCTTTAGTCTATCACTGTATTTAGTCTATCACATTCTTTAGTCTATCACAGTCATTAGTCTATCACATTCTTTAATCTATCACAGTTTTGAGTCTATCACAGTCTTTAGTCTATCACATTCTTTAGTCTATCACATTCTTTAGTCTATCACAGTTTTGAGTCTATCACAGTCTTTAGTCTATCACATTCTTTAGTCAATCACATTCTTTAGTCTATCACAGTTTTGAGTCTATCTGATTCTTTAGTCTATCATAGTCTTTAGTCTATCCGATTCTTTAGTCTATCACATTCTTTAGGTCTATCACATTCTTTAGTCTATCACAGTTTTTAGTCTATCACAGTCTTTAGTCTACCACATTCTTTAGTCTATCACAGTTTTTAGTCTATCACAGTCTTTAGTCTATCACATTCTTTAGCCTATCACAGTTTTTAGTCTATCACAGTTTTTAGTCTATCACAGTTTTTAGTCTATCACAGTTTTTAGTCTATCACATTTAAGTCTGATGAATTCCTCTAAATTTTAATTGGTTGCTGAATAGTTTGTATTGACTTTGTGTTCTACTCGGGGAAACTTCCTACTTTATAAGTGATTAGCAGTGATGGCACTTTTATTGTATCATCTGAACAGTTTTATGTCTTGTTGATACTGGAATAGAACAATCTCTTTTATTGTAGACTAAATTGTTGATCCTGGAATAGAACAATCTCTTTCATTGTAGACTAAAGAAAACATATTTATGAACCATAAGTAACAATTATAAAACTATGGTGACGTCAGTTGGTCCAGTGAGTCTTGTGAAATAACGACAAAATGGACTTTGTTGAGGTCAGGCTTAGAAATGGATCTAAAGTTCGCGTGCCAAAACAAGTTAACCTGGATGTACCTCATAGCTTCCGGCCAAATCCCCAGCGATCTTTTTTACAGCTGCGTCAGAGAAAAGCCTGGTCAGAATATATTAAGGTAAGTCCAGCTGCACACACACACACACACAGATTCACTCACTCTCCTTGTACTACAATACTAGTTCCAGCTGCACTCACCCCCAGATTCACCAACACCAAGCACCGGATCACACTTCTCTGATGCTCTAGCACCAACACCCAGCACCGGATCATGTTCATCTGATGCTCTAGCACCAACACCAAGCACCGGATCATGCTTCTCTGATGCTCTAGTACCAACATCCAGCACCGGATCATGCTTCTCTGAGGCTCTAGCACCAAAACTTAGTACCGGATCATGCTCCTCTGATGCTCTAGCACCAACACCTAGCAATGCCCCACATACTCATTGAATTAGAAATAAAAAACTGTACAGTAATAAAACCACAATTTATAGTGTCCTCTGAACACACACATTGCAGAATATTATAAAACATATTTAATTATTGTTTACATTTCAAGCAACTTAATGAAGTTCTTTATTGATCTTTTTTTTTTTACTAAAAAAACTTAATACCAAAGGAAGGGTATTGTAGACTTAAAACCTAATTTTGCTTCCAAACTGGATAACTTACCATGTGTGTATATATATACAACTCTAGATCTAGTTACACCCATATGTACAGTAGCTCCAGCTACACCCACAAACAGAATTACTTTCAATTCACAATACCTGTACTCAAGTGTACCATATCTCAAAGCCGAGTATATTTCCACATCGCTATCTTCGCATTTGAGTGGTAAACAGTGCAGCGACATCAAAACTAAATATCACACAAAATAACTTCATGTATAATCAAACATTGGCATCAAGTATCTGAGCATTACAATTACACATAACAAACAAATATACAGTAGACATCAATTGTCTGAACATTACAACTACGCATAACAAACAAATATACAGTAGACATCAAGTATCTGAACATTACATCTAGAGTATCTGAACATTAAAACTACACATAACAAACAAACATATAGTAGACATCAAGTGTCTCAACATTACAACTACACATAACAAATAAATATATAGTAAACATAAACAATCTGAACATTACATCTACACATACCAAACACATATATAGTAGACATCAAGTGTCTGAACATTACATCTACACATACCAAACACATATATAGTAGACATCAAGTGTCTGAACATTACATCTACACATACCAAACACATATATAGTAGACATCAAGTGTCTGAATATTACAACTACACATAACAAACAAATATATAGCAGACATCAAGTATCTGAACATTACAACTACACATAACAAACAAATATATAGTAGACATCAAGTGTCTGAACATTACAACTACACAAAAAAAACAAATATATAGTAGACATCAAGTGTCTAAACAGTACAACTACACATAACAAACAAATATATAGCAGACATAAACAATCTGAACATTACAACTACACATACCAAACAAATATATAGCAGACATCAAGTGTCTGAACATTACAACTACACATACCAAACACAAATATAGTAGAAATCAAGTGTCTGAATATTACAACTACACATAACAAACAAATATATAGCAGACATAAACAATCTGAACATTACAACTACACATAACAAACAAATATATAGCAGACATCAAGTGTCTGAACATTACAACTACACATAACAAACAAATATATAGTAGACATCAAGTGTCTGAACATTACAACTACACATAACAAACAAATATATAGCAGACATAAACAATCTGAACATTACAACTACACATAAAAAGAAATATATAGTAGACATCAAGTGTCTGAACATTACATCTACACATATCAAACACATATATAGTAGACATCAAGTGTCTGAATATTACAACTACACATAACAAACAAATATATAGTAGACATCAAGTGTCTGAACATTACATCTACACATATCAAACACATATATAGTAGACATCAAGTGTCTGAACATTACAACTACACATAACAAACAAATATATAGTAGACATCAAGTGTCTGAACATTACAACTACACATAACAAACAAATAAATAGCAAACATAAACAATCTGAACATTACAACTACACATAACAAACAAATATATACCAGACATCAAGTGTCTGAACATTACAACTACACATAACAAACAAATATATAGTAGACATCAAGTGTCTGAACATTACAACTACACATAACAAACAAATATATAGTAAACATCAAGTGTCTGAACATTACAACTACACATAACATACAAATATATAGTAGATATCAAGTATCTGAACATTACAACTACACATAAAAAACAAATATATAGCAGACATCAAGTGTCTGAACATTACATCTACACACACCAAACACATATATAGTAGACATCAAGTGTCTGAATATTACAACTACACATAACCAACAAATATATAGTAGACATCAAGTGTCTGAACATTACAACTACACATAACAAACAAATATTTGTAGACATCAAGTGTCTGAACATTAAAACTACACATAACAAACAAATATATAGTAGACATCAAGTGCCTGAACATTACAACTACACATAACAAACAAATATATAGTAGACATCAAGTGTCTGAACATTACAACTACACATTATAAACAAATATATAGCATACATCAAGTGTCTGAACATTACAACTACATATAACATACAAATATATAGTAGGCATCAAGTATCTGAACATTACAACTACACATAACAAACAAATATATAGTAGACATCAAGTGTCTGAACATTACAACTACACATAACAAACAAATATATAGCAGACATCAAGTGTCTGAACATTACAACTACATATAACAAACAAATATATAGCAAACATAAACAATCTGAACATTACAACTACACATAACAAACAAATATATAGCAGACATCGAGTGTCTGAACATTACAACTACACATAACAAACAAATATATAGCAGACATCAATTGTCTGAACATTACAACTACACATAACAAACAAATATATAGTAGACATCAAGTGTCTGAACATTACAACTACACATAACAAACAAATATATAGTAAACATCAAGTGTCTGAACATTACAACTACACATAACAAACAAATATATAGCAAACATAAACAATCTGAACATTACAACTACACATAACATACAAATATATAGTAGATATCAAGTATCTCAACATTACAACTACACATAACAAACAAATATATAGTAGACATCAAGTGTCTGAACATTACAACTACGCATAACAAACAAATAAATAGCAAACATAAACAATCTGAACATTACAACTACACATAACAAACAAATATATAGCAGACATCAAGTGTCTGAGCATTACAACTACACATAACAAACAAATATATAGCAGACATCAAGTGTCTGAACATTACAACTACACATAACAAACAAATATATAGTAGACATCAAGTGTCTGAACATTACAACTACACATAACATACAAATATATAGTAGATATCAAGTATCTGAACATTACAACTACACATAAAAAACAAATATATAGCAGACATCAAGTGTCTGAATATTACATCTACACACACCAAACACATATATAGTAGACATCAAGTGTCTGAATATTACAACTACACATAACAAACAAATATATAGTAGACATCAAGTGTCTGAACATTACAACTACACATAACAAGCAAATATTTGTAGACATCAAGTGTCTGAACATTAAAACTACACATAACAAACAAATATATAGTAGACATCAAGTGTCTGAACATTACAACTACACATTACAAACAAATATATAGCATACATCAAGTGTCTCAACATTACAACTACATATAACATACAAATATATAGTAGAAATCAAGTATCTGGACATTACAACTACACATAACAAACAAATATATAGTAGACATCAAGTGTCTGAACATTACAACTACACATAACAAACAAATATATATCAGACATCAAGTGTCTGAACATTACAACTACACATAACAAACAAATATATAGCAAACATAAACAATCTGAACATTACAACTACACATAACAAACAAATATATAGCAGACATCGAGTGTCTGAACATTACAACTACACATAACAAACAAATATATAGCAGACATCAAGTGTCTGAACATTACAACTACACATAACAAACAAATATATAGTAGACATCAAGTGTCTGAACATTACAACTACACATAACAAACAAATATATAGTAAACATCAAGTGTCTGAACATTACAACTACACATAACAAACAAATATATAGCAAACATAAACAATCTGAACATTACAACTACACATAACATACAAATATATAGTAGATATCAAGTATCTGAACATTACAACTACACATAACAAACAAATATATAGTAGACATCAAGTGTCTATACATTACAACTACACATAACAAACAAATATATAGCAGACATCAAGTGTCTGAACATTACAACTACACATAACAAACAAATATATAGTAGACAACAAGTGTCTGAACATTACAACTACACATAACAAACACATATATGGCAGATATCAAGTGTCTGAACATTACAACTACACATAACAAACACATATATAGCAGACATCAAGTGTCTGAACATTACAACTACACATAACAAACAAATATATTGCAAACATAAACAATCTGAACATTACAACTACACATAACATACAAATATATAGTAGACATCAAGTGTCTGAACATTACAACTACAAATAACAAACAAATATATAGTAGACATCAAGTGTCTGAAGATTACAACTACACATAACAAACAAATATATAGCAAACATAAACAATCTGAACATTACAACTACACATAACAAACAAATATATAGCAGACATCAAGTGTCTGAACATTACAACTACACATGACAAACAAATATATAGCAGACAACAATTGTCTGAACATTACAACTACACATAACAAACAAATATATAGTAGACATCAAGTGTCTGAACATTACAACTACACATAACATATAAATATATAGTAGATATCAAGTATCTGAACATTACAACTACACATAAAAAACAAATATATAGCTGACATCAAGTGTCTGAACATTACAACTACATATAACATACAAATATATAGTAGACATCAAGTATCTGAACATTACAACTACACATAACAAACAAATATATAGTAGACATCAAGTGTCTGAACATTACAACTACACATAACAAACAAATATATAGTAGACATCAAGTGTCTGAACATTACAACTACACATAACAAACAAATATATAGTAGACATCAAGTGTCTGAACATTACAACTACACATAACAAACAAATATATAGTAGACATCAAGTGTCTGAACATTACAACTACACATAACAAACAAATATATAGTAGACATCAAGTGTCTGAACATTACAACTACACATAACAAACAAATATATAGTAGACATCAAGTGTCTGAACATTACAACTACACATAACAAACAAATATATAGCAAACATAAACAATCTGAACATTACAACTACACATAACATACAAATATATAGTAGATATCAAGTATCTGAACATTACAACTACACATAACAAACAAATATATAGTAGACATCAAGTGTCTGAACATTACAACCACACATAAAAAACAAATTTATAGCAGACATCAAGTGTCTGAACATTACATCTACACACATCAAACACATATATAGTAGACATCAAGTGTCTGAACATTACAACTACACATTACAAACAAATATATAGCATACATCAAGTGTCTGAACATTACAACTACATATAACATACAAATATATACTAGACAACAAGTGTCTGAACATTACAACTACACATAACAAACACATATATGGCAGATATCAAGTGTCTGAACATTACAACTACACATAACAAACACATATATAGCAGACATCAAGTGTCTGAACATTACAACTACACATAACAAACAAATATATTGCAAACATAAACAATCTGAACATTACAACTACACATAACATACAAATATATAGTAGACATCAAGTGTCTGAACATTACAACTACACATAACAAACAAATATATAGTAGGCATCAAGTGTCTGAACATTACAACTACACATAACAAACAAATATATAGTAGACATCAAGTGTCTGAACATTACAACTACACATAACAAACAAATATATAGCAAACATAAACAATCTGAACAATACAACTACACATAACAAACAAATATATAGCAGACATCAAGTGTCTGAACATTACAACTACACATGACTAACAAATATATAGCAGACAACAATTGTCTGAACATTACAACTACACATAACAAACAAATATATAGTAGACATCAAGTGTCTGAACATTACAACTACACATAACAAACAAATATATAGCAAACATAAACAATCTGAACATTACAACAACACATAACAAACAAATATATAGCAGACATCAAGTGTCTGAACATTACAACTACACATAACAAGCAAATATATAGTAGACATCAAGTGTCTGAACATTACAACTACACATAACAAACAAATATATAGTAAACATCAAGTGTCTGAACATTACAACTACACATAACAAACAAATATATAGCAAACATAAACAATCTGAACATTACAACTACACATAACATACAAATATATAGTAGATATCAAGTATCTGAACATTACAACTACACATAACAAACAAATATATAGTAGACATCAAGTGTCTGAACATTACAACTACACATAACAAACAAATATATAGCAGACATCAAGTGTCTGAACATTACAACTACACATAACAAACAAATATATAGTAGACAACAAGTGTCTGAACATTACAACTACACATAACAAACACATATATGGCAGATATCAAGTGTCTGAACATTACAACTACTTATAACAAACACATATATAGCAGACATCAAGTGTCTGAACATTACAACTACACATAACAAACAAATATATTGCAAACATAAACAATCTGAACATTACAACTACACATAACATACAAATATATAGTAGACATCAAGTGTCTGAACATTACAACTACACATAACAAACAAATATATAGTAGGCATCAAGTGTCTGAACATTACAACTACACATAACAAACAAATATATAGTAGACATCAAGTGTCTGAATATTACAACTACACATAACAAACAAATATATAGTAGATATCAAGTGTCTGAACATTACAACTACACATAACAAACAAATATATAGTAGACATCAAGTGTCTGAACATTACATCTACACATAACAAACAAATATATAGCAGACATCAATTGTCTGAACATTACAACTACACATAACAAACAAATATATAGTAGACATCAAGTGTCTGAACATTACAACTACACCTAACATACAAATATATAGTAGATATCAAGTATCTGAACATTACAACTATACATAAAAAACAAATATATAGCTGACATCAAGTGTCTGAACATTACAACTACATATAACATACAAATATATAGGAGACATCAAGTATCTGAACATTACAACTACACATAACAAACAAATATATAGTAGACATCAAGTGTCTGAACATTACAACTACACATAACAAACCAATATATAGTAGACATAAAGTGTCTGAACATTACAACTACACATAACAAACAAATATATAGTAGACATCAAGTGTCTGAACATTACAACTACACATAACAAACAAATATATAGCAAACATAAACAATCTGAACATTACAACTACACATAACATACAAATATATAGTAGACATCAAGTGTCTAAACATTACAACTAAACATAACAAACAAATATATAGTAGACATCAAGTGTCTGAACATTACAACTACACATAACAAACAAATATATAGCAAACATAAACAATCTGAACATTACAACTACACATAACATACAAATATATAGTAGATATCAAGTATCTGAACATTACAACTACACATAACAAACAAATATATAGTAGACATCAAGTGTCTGAACATTACAAACACACATAAAATCAAATATATAGCAGACATCAAGTGTCTGAACATTACATCTACACACACCAAACACATATATAGTAGACATCAAGTGCCTGAACATTACATCTACACATAACAAACAAATATATAGTAGACATCAAGTGTCTGAACATTACAACTACACATTACAAACAAATATATAGCATACATCAAGTGTCTGAACATTACAACTACATATAACATACAAATATATAGTAGTCATCAAGTATCTGAACATTACAACTACACATAACAAACAAATATATAGTAGACATCAAGTGTCTGAACATTACAACTACACATAACAAACAAATATATAGCAGACATCAAGTGTCTGAACATTACAACTACACATAACAAACACATATATAGCAGACATCAAGTGTCTGAACATTACAACTATACATAACAAACAAATATATAGCAGACATCAATTGTCTGAACATTACAACTACACATAACAAACAAATATATAGTAGACATCAAGTGTCTGAACATTACAACTACACATAACAAACAAATATATAGTAGACATCAAGTGTCTGAACATTACAAACACACATAAAATCAAATATATAGCAGACATCAAGTGTCTGAACATTACATCTACACACACCAAACACATATATAGTAGACATCAAGTGCCTGAACATTACATCTACACATAACAAACAAATATATAGTAGACATCAAGTGTCTGAACATTACAACTACACATTACAAACAAATATATAGCATACATCAAGTGTCTGAACATTACAACTACATATAACATACAAATATATAGTAGTCATCAAGTATCTGAACATTACAACTACACATAACAAACAAATATATAGTAGACATCAAGTGTCTGAACATTACAACTACACATAACAAACAAATATATAGCAGACATCAAGTGTCTGAACATTACAACTACACATAACAAACACATATATAGCAGACATCAAGTGTCTGAACATTACAACTATACATAACAAACAAATATATAGCAGACATCAATTGTCTGAACATTACAACTACACATAACAAACAAATATATAGTAGACATCAAGTGTCTGAACATTACAACTACACATAACAAACAAATATATAGTAGACATCAAGTGTCTAAACATTACAACTACACATAACAAACAAATATATAGCAGACATAAACAATCTGAACATTACAACTACACTTAAAAAACAAATATATAGTAGACATCAAGTGTCTGAACATTACAACTACACATAAAAAACAAATATATAGCAGACATCAAGTGTCTGAATATTACAACTACACATAACAAACAAATATATAGTAGACATCTAGTGTCTGAATATTACAACTACACATCACAAACAAATATATAGTAGACATCAAGTGTCTGAATATTACAACTACACATAACAAACAAATAAATAGTAGACATCAAGTGTCTGAACATTACAACTACACATAACAAACACATATATAGCAGACATCAAGTGTCTGAACATTACAACTACACATAACAAACAAATATTTAGTAGACATCAAGTGTCTGAACATTACAACTACACATACCAAACACAGATATAGCAGACATCAAGTGTCTTAACATTACAACTACACATAACAAACACATATATAGCAGACATCAAGTGTCTGAACATTACAACTACACATAACAAACACATTTATAGCAGACATCAAGTGTCTGAACATTACAACTACACATAACAAACACATATATAGCAGACATCAAGTGTCTGAACATTACAACTACACATAACAAACACATATATAGATCATGATGGTCTACACAAGCAGCGAGTCTTTACACTTGGCACCCACTCAATTATTTATATCAAGATGACCTCGATTGACTGTTGACCTTTCTCTATTATTTAGTCAGTTCACAATCTTTTTTTGAACCATCCCCACAGTTATTAGTCATTCAGTCCACAACTCCTTTATCTGGTCATTTCTTTGTCCACCCAGACTACATAATTGTAACTACCACCCCCTTCTATTAGTTTAATTATACGTAAGCATTCATTATGCTATTTGATCTATGTACCAGTATATTCTGACATAAAATTAGTAAGGAAGGTTCAAAGGATGAATAAGAGGAAGGTTCACAGGAAGGTTCACAGTAAGGTTCACAGGATGTATAAGAGGAAGTTTTACAGGAAGGTTCACAGGAAGGTTCACAAGCAGCGAGTCTTTACACTTGGCACCCACTCAATTATTTATATCAAGATGACCTCGATTGACTGTTGACCTTTCTCTATTATTTAGTCAGTTCACAATCTTTTTTTGAACCATCCCCACAGTTATTAGTCATTCAGTCCACAACTCCTTTATCTGGTCATTTCTTTGTCCACCCAGACTACATAATTGTAACTACCACCCCCTTCTATTAGTTTAATTATACGTAAGCATTCATTATGCTATTTGATCTATGTACCAGTATATTCTGACATAAAATTAGTAAGGAAGGTTCAAAGGATGAATAAGAGGAAGGTTCACAGGAAGGTTCACAGTAAGGTTCACAGGATGTATAAGAGGAAGTTTTACAGGAAGGTTCACAGGAAGGTTCACTCAAATTATGTCACCCATTGTTTATGTGCTATCACAATAAGTAACACGTTTTAATCTTTGTTTGTTCCTGGGTACAATGTGTGTTTTCCTAACCCATTATGCCTAAAATAAAAGTAAATGGCCATTGTTAAAAAAAAAAAAACAACGTTGCCTCTGTGATCAGGATGATATTTTGAAATTCTGCTATTTTCGAGAAAATTCTCGATTTGCATTCGTTGCTGAGTAAACATCTAGAATATTATTGAACTGCTATAATTTTCCAGAATAATCTACACCTTTAAAGAAACTTTTTAGAACTTTCTAGAACGTTCTCTGACTTATAATAGTAAAGCACAGGTGAGGGATCAACCATCTTCAGGAGATAGCAGCAAGTCAGACAGCGAGGAAGACTTGATGATCCAGATTACGATTCGACAGATGCGGCTGATAAGAAAAGGCCAAACTTCCCTAACCAGAAAGACGTTAACGATCTGACGAGATACATTGGTCTTACCAAGTCCAGTGATAAACTTCTGACATCCAGGCTAAAGCAGTAGAACTTGTTGGATGAAAGCGTGCAAGTCACAGTCCAGAGAAAGTGTCGCCAAACATTTTCCATCTTCTTCAGTCGGCAAGATGGTCTGTGCTTGTGCAAAAAAGTGACAGGTCTATTCGAGGCTATAGGTGTGACAGGTCTATTCGAGTCTATAGGTGTGACAGGTCTATTCGAGGCTATAGGTGTGACAGGTCTATTCTAGGCTATAGGTGTGACAGGTCTATTCGAGGCTATAGGTGTGACAGGTCTATTCGAGGCTATAGGTGTGACAGGTCTATTCGAGGCTATAGGTGTGACAGGTCTATTTGAGGCTATAGGTGTGACAGGTCAATTTGAGGCTATAGGTGTGACAGGTCAATTTGAGGCTATAGGTATCACACGTAACCCGAGTTAATGGCACCTATTCATAGACAGCTCATTCCGGAGCCTCAAAGTTGTGCTGATTCACAACGGAAACAACTCCATGTAGCTCCATATCAAAGAGGACAACTCCCTGTATCTCCATAAGGCTCAGACTGTGCATATCAAAGAGGACAACTCCCTGTATCTCCATAAGGCTCAGACTGTGCATATCAAAGAGGACAACTCCCTGTATCTCCATAAGGCTCAGACTGTGCATATCAAAGAGGACAACTCCAGTGTCAATAATTTTCTGATGACTATGGATGGGAGGTCATCTGAGACTTCAAGGTGGTGTCATTCAAGGTGGTGTCATTCAGGGTGGTGTCATTCAAGATGGACCATCAGTGCGGTTGAACACAATTTACTTGTTTCCATCTGAGCATAATTAAAACTCTTTTATCTGTGTTAAAAATATCAAAGTATGTGAGTATGTAGAATATATGTGAGTCTGTAGAATATATGTGAGTATGTAGATTATATGTGAGTCTGTATAGTATATGTGAATATGAAGAGTATAAGTATGAAGAGTATATGTATGTTTAGTATATGTGAGTCTGTAGAGTATATGTGAGTATGTAGAGTATATGTGTGTCTGTAGAGTATATGTGAATATGTAGAGTATATGTGAGTATGTAGAGTATATGTGAGTATGTAGAGTATATGTGAGTATGTAGAGTATATGTGAGTATGTAGAGTATATGTGAGTATGTAGAAATTAAATTTGTGACGCTTTTATTCTATTTATACTTTGGTAGTTTTCTTTATTCTTGGCCGCAATAAGAAAATCGTGTTAAGTTTGGTCGCAGATTAAAAAGTGTTCCCTTAGTCGGCGTAAAATTTCACAACTACTTCATTATGTTGTTAAAGTTATAATTTTCGCTGATACGTTATTGTAACAATACACCATGGTGTTGATGTAACAACTTTTGATCTTAAACTGTAGTTACAATACACCATGGTGATCATGTAATAAATGTAAATTTTACACTACACTACAGTTACAAAACACCATAGTGTTTATGTAATGACTGTTGATCTTACCCTGTAGTTTCAATACACCATAGTGTTTATGTAATGATTTCTGATCCTACATTATTGTTACAATACACAAATATTCTCATCCTTACATCTTCAGACAAAAACTAAACACAGAATCACCTCTTACTTATCCTATTAGTGATCCAAAAGTTGACTTATTAGTGTGAAGATTCAAACTGACAAATTATTTGTATGTTCAGTGTCAAGTTTGGTTCGGGTGAAACAATTTACCTGCTGCAAGCCATCACCTAGTCGTTTCACGTGCAGGACTTGCAGGTAGATAATAAAACACTGCATCATAGTCAATTAGTCCCCGTACAACTGTCAGTGACTACACACACACACACTGCAATATGTATCCAGTGTGTTACACACACACACTGCAATATGTACCCAGTGTGTTACACACACACATTGCCAAATGTATCCAGTGTGCCTGAACTTTAGTGCCAACAAAACAAGGCCACATGGCCCATACAAACATGTTTAACGCTAGTCACAGAGAAATATACATTTTATGTAGTTATATAGTTAATGACTTGAGTGAATCTAGACACAGCTAAAAAGTTCATGCCATATAATACAGACACACGTTGATGTTCATGCCATATAAATACAGACACACATACATGTTCATGTCATATAATACAGACACACATACAGACTCACTCACAGATAAATGCATGCACACACATACAGACATATCATCACCCACACACAGACACACACAGATATTGAAACACATACAAACAGACTTACTTAAATTACATTTACTAATACAAACACACAAATAGTTACACCATAAATGTCACACACACACAAACCATATTCACAAGCACACACACATTATATACACACACAAACACACACATCAAATGTAAACACACAAAATCATATGTACCTACACATACAAAAACCGTATACACACACAAACGATATTTACACACACAGACACATACACACACACAAACCATGCACATACAAATACCATATATATTGATACATACGCACTTTCATCACATGTACAAATACACCACACAAACGCGCATACTGCCGAATATGTAATGTGTCTGTCTCTGCCTGTCACACATACACACACACACACACACAGACCGATACTGAATGAATGAAATAATCTGGTGTATTAAATCATTGGCTAAATTGGAAATTCCCAATAATGTGAAGAGATTGCCTCGTGTTGAAATGATGTGAGAGATTTATGATCAATGATAGATTAGATGTGTTTATGTTTCAGATAAAGAATACAGAATCTATGAATAATAGAAATAGAAAAGAGACACACACATACACAAGCCACACACACGCACACGCACACACACACACACACACACACACACACAATGAAGCAAAGAAAAAGAAAGCCGTTGAGATAAAAGAAACAAATTGACAAAATAAAAATAAAAAACGTAAATCGATTTGTCGTATAACGAATTGTTTCCTTTTTTTTTTTAAATTCTAACAAACTGTTCATATTGTGTAAACTGAAATTCCCCAAAGAACACGATCAATGACTCGGCTCTGTTGGAACAATTTGTGTGAGTGGTGTTGTAACACGTGCACACATTCGATATCACCATTCCGGTGTGAGTACTACAGTGTTGTCAGTGAGTGCTGGCATCCTGACATCTACACAGAGTCAGACAACAAGCTCCTGGGACGGTATCTTCCCTCCCCCCCCCCCCCAAATCTGTCTTTCTTGTTATGGGTATTGTTTGTTAAACCATCTGCCGTTCTTATAAAGCGTGTTAAACTGGTTCCAATGCAATTGCACCTAACAAAATAATATCTTTGATATTTACTTTGGTTTGTTTAATATACATTTTAGATTTGATTTTATTTTAAATGTACACAAAGATGTAGAAGTGAATACTAAAATGTAGGCTGGATATAATCGTACACAAAGATGTTTAAGTTAACCTCACACTTGATGTCTCTACGGATGTAAATTGTTTATCAGCATGTGAATGTAAAATGTTTATCAGCCTGTGAATGTAAAAAGTTTATTAGCCTTTGAATGTAAAATGTTTATCAGCCTGTGAATATAAAAAGTTTATCAGCCTGTGAATGTAATATGTTTACCAGCCTGTGAATGTAATATGTTTACCAGCCTGTGAATGTAATATGTTTACCAGCCTGTGAATGAACACCCAAATGACCATCGATATCATACTTGGTCATTTTACGGACGAAATAAAAGACAAAGTCATTTCGTCAGCTGTAGATTTAATAAATCCAGTTATTGATAGATGATTTAAATATAGTATCTGTACAGGAATTTACTATTTCATTGAACAAACATTTGGAATAAACAACAAATGAAAGCAAAATGTTTACATATAAATAGGTCACAAGCAATTCATGCTGATATTTGGATTGAAAACATATGGCATACTTCTATTAGTATGACAAACACATACCTTATAGGACAATATTTCAAACACAAATCAAATAGTACAATACTGCAATCACAAACCAAATAGTACTAGATGACAAACACATAGTACTTTATGACAAACATATAGTACTTATATTACAAACACAAATTTCACTGTACAAATATTGCAATCACAAACCATACAGTTCTAATATTACAAACACAAACACTTATAATTACATTACAAACACCTACATTTATATTACAAACATTTGTTTAGTGCAAAGTGTACATTCATGTAAGTGATATTTTATTTTGTTCTGTCTACAGTTTTTGACCTGGTATACTTGATACTTTAGAAGTTGAGAACAAACAACATAGTTATTTATTATTAAACGGAACTTCGTTTGATCTTGACAACGGACACAACATGGGTGGGACTTACAGGGGGATCGGGGTATTTAGGGGAGGGAGGCCCAGAACGGCCAGTCACAAGAAGAAAGCGACAATCATAAATATTGCCCGGGGGTGGGGCCGATAAGTTTTTTTTTTAAAAACCGTTACAATGATGGGTAGTGGACCAATACACAGCCAAGAGATACATTACTAGCAGACCCGTACCTGGGTACATTACTAGCAGATCTGTACCTGAGTACATTACTAGCAGACCCGTACCTGGGTACATTACTAGCAGACCCGTACCTGGGTACATTACTAGCAGACCCGTACCTGGGTACATTACTAGCAGATCCGCCCATAGGTTTTAGATTCCCTACACTGGACACATGGTGTTTCCTTATTGAGTTAGAGTGACCGAATGTCTGTAAGTTTTCCAAACATTGACTGAATGAGTTTGTCTGTAAGAGTTCCAAACATTGAACGAATGAGTTTGTCTGTAAGAGTTCCAAACATTGACTGAACGAGTTTGTCTGTAAGAGTTCCAAACATTGAACGAATGAGTTTGTCTGTAAGAGTTCCAAACATTGACTGAATGAGTTTGTCTGTAAGAGTTCCAAACATTGAACGAATGAGTTTGTCTGTAAGAGTTCCAAACATTGACTGAATGAGTTTGTTTGTAAGAGTTCCAAACATTGAACGAATGAGTTTGTCTGTAAGAGTTCCAAACATTGTTCACATGTTCAATATAACATAAAGTGGTGTTAATATAAAAAAACCCGATGTCTGAGAGGAGAAACATTGAGGATTGTCGAAAATTAAAAAAAAAAATCTACTACCTCTGGGTTCTTTAAGTGTGGGGCACGGGACGGTCACTTGCCCTAGTTTCATCCCACCACGGCCGCTACTGACGGGACACATGGTGACGCCTGAAGGTAAAAAAAAAAAAGGTCAATCGTTTTCTCTTTTAAAGTGACGGAGGGTGTAGGATAGAACACCCCCAAGGTGTGACGGAGGGTGTAGGATAGAACACCCCCAAGGTGTTAGTGCGGCCACTGATAACATCAAGTTTGGCAAGAATACCTACTGACTAAACCTATACACACAATATGTGTTACAGTATACGATTCTTGTTTGAAGGAGTGGTTGTGGGGTGGGTGGGAGGGCAGCATTAGGGTCCGGTAGGTGGTTGCGTACTTAACCTATGTCTTAAAACGGTCCTGTTTACAAGGCATCGTATGACCATCAGGACAACTTATTAAGATTAATATTTTTTGTTCCAAGAGAACAGTCGCTAGACATATCCCTCAGCAACGTCTAAACCCATCGGTTGCTCTGTCTTTAAACACGGTGCGGTATCGAGAACTTGATAGTACCAGCGACACAAGCTGTTATCATAATCTTGATGGAGCGACTGACACCAATTGTTATCATAATCTTGATGGAGAACACCGACAATCATTCTCCGGGAACATGCACGCGCCTCAATACAGCTGATCTAATGTCAAAGGTTAATGGCCTCTGAAAGATTAAAACCTACTCAAGCTTGTTCCTCCCACACACACCATCTCTCTTTTATGGCAGACCGAGCGAGTCTAGATGTATGGTGTCAAATGGCTGTTAAATTGTCACACTAGCGATTCTTTTAATTCCCCACAAGCCGACAAGGTATTGATAGACATCATACATAGTTGCAAGCAGAGACAGTGTATTGATAGACATCATACATAGTTGCAAGCAGAGACAGTGTATTGATAGACATCATACATAGTTGCAAGCAGAGACTGTGTATTGATAGACATCATACATAGTTGCAAGCAGAGACTGTGTATTGATAGACATCATACATAGTTGCAAGCAGAGACAGTGTATTGATAGACATCATACATGGTTGCAAGCAGAGACAGTGTACTGATAGACATCATACATGGTTGCAAGCAGAGACTGTGTATTGATAGACATCATACATAGTTGCAAGCAGAGACAGTGTATTGATTGACACCATACATAGTTGCAAGCAGAGACAGTGTATTGATAGACATCATACATAGTTGCAAGCAGATACAGTGTATTGATAGACATCATACATAGTTGCAAGCAGAGACTGTGTATTGATAGACATCATACATAGTTGCAAGCAGAGACTGTGTATTGATAGACACCATACATAGTTGCAAGCAGAGACAGTGTATTGATAGACATCATACATATTTGCAAGCAGATACAGTGTATTGATAGACATCATACATAGATGCAAGCAGAGACTGTGTATTGATAGACATCATACATAGATGCAAGCAGAGACTGTGTATTGATAGACACCATACATAGTTGCAAGCAGAGACAGTGTATTGATAGACACCATACATGGTTGCAAGCAGAGACAGTGTATTGATAGACACCATACATGGTTGCAAGTAGAGACAGTGTATTGATAGACACCTTACATGGTTGCAAGCAGAGACAGTGTATTGATAGACACCATACATGGTTGCAAGTAGAGACAGTGTATTGATAGACACCATACATGGTTGCAAGCAGAGACTGTGTGTTGATAGACACCATACATGGTTGCAAGTAGAGACAGTGTATTGATAGACACCATACATAGTTGCAAGCAGAGACAATGTATTGATAGACACCATACATGGTTGCAAGCAGAGACAGTGTATTGATAGACACCATACATGGTTGCAAGCAGAGACAGTGTATTGATAGACACCATACATGGTTGCAAGTAGAGACAGTGTATTGATAGACACCATACATGGTTGCAAGTAGAGACAGTGTTTTGATAGACACCATACATGGTTGCAAGTAGAGACAGTGTATTGATAGACACCATACATAGTTGCAAGCAGAGACAATGTATTGATAGACACCATACATGGTTGCAAGCAGAGACAGTGTATTGATAGACACCATACATGGTTGCAAGCAGAGACAGTGTATTGATAGACACCATACATGGTTGTAAGTAGAGACAGTGTATTGATAGACACCATACATGGTTGCAAGTAGAGACAGTGTATTGATAGACACCATACATGGTTGCAAGTAGAGACAGTGTATTGATAGACACCATACATGGTTGCAAGTAGAGACAATGTATTGATAGACACCATACATGGTTGCAAGCAGAGACAGTGTATTGATAGACACCATACATGGTTGCAAGCAGAGACAGTGTATTGATAGACACCATACATAGTTGTAAGTAGAGACAGTGTATTGATAGACACCATACATGGTTGCAAGTAGAGACAGTGTATTGATAGACACCATACATAGTTGCAAGCAGAGACAATGTATTGATAGACACCATACATGGTTGCAAACAGAGACAGTGTATTGATAGACACCATACATGGTTGCAAGCAGAGACAGTGTATTGATAGACACCATACATAGTTGTAAGTAGAGACAGTGTATTGATAGACACCATACATGGTTGCAAGTAGAGACAGTGTATTGATAGACACCATACATGGTTGCAAGTAGAGACAGTGTATTGATAGACACCATACATGGTTGCAAGTAGAGACAGTGCATTGATAGACACCATACATGGTTGCAAGTAGAGACAGTGTATTGATAGACACCATACATGGTTGCAAGCAGAGACTGTCTTATGCAGCGGCTCTCAAACTTTTGTATTTTTGAGACTGTACCTAGCGTGGGCGAATGTGTCCTCGGTTACCCCCAGCGAATAATTGTGCTGATTTACATAATGGAATGTTCTTACCTTTCTAATGTGATACTTGCTCACGTGGTTTGGTGATAACTCACGCAGCAAACTGGCGACATTCTTAATGCTTGGTCACGTGGTTTGGTGATGACTCACGCAGCAAACTGGCGACATTCTTTAATACTTAATCACGTGGTTTGGTGATGATTCATGCAGCAAATTGGCGACATTCTTTAATACTTGGTCACGTGGTTTGGTGATGACTCACGCAGCAAACTGGCGACATTCTTAATGCTTGGTCACGTGGTTTGGTGATGATTCATGCAGCAAACTGTCAACATTCTTTAATACGTGGTGACGTGGTTTGGTGATGACTCACGCAGCAAACTGGCGACATTCTTTAATACTTAATCACGTGGTTTGGTGATGATTCATGCAGCAAACTGGCGACATTCTTTAATACTTGGTCACGTGGTTTGGTGATGATTCATGCAGCAAACTGTCAACATTCTTTAATACTTAATCACGTGGTTTGGTGATGACTCACGCAGCAAACTGGCGACATTCTTTAATACTTAATCACGTGGTTTGGTGATGATTCATGCAGCAAACTGGCGACATTCTTTAATACTTGGTCACGTGGTTTGGTGATGATTCATGCAGCAAACTGTCAACATTCTTTAATACTTAATCACGTGGTTTGGTGATGACTCACGCAGCAAACTGGCGACATTTTTTAATACTTGGTCACGTGGTTTGGTGATGACTCACGCAGCAGACTGGCGACATTCTTTAATACTTAATCACGTGGTTTGGTGATGACTCACGCAGCAAACTGGCGACATTCTTTAATACTTAATCACGTGGTTTGGTGATGATTCATGCAGCAAACTGGCGACATTCTTTAATACTTGGTCACGTGGTTTGGTGATGACTCACGCAGCAAACTGTCAACATTCTTTAATACTTAATCACGTGGTTTGGTGATGACTCACGCAGCAAATTGGCGACATTCTTTAATACTTAATCACGTGGTTTGGTGATGATTCATGCAGCAAACTGGCGACATTCTTTAATACTTGGTCACGTGGTTTGGTGGTGATTCATGCAGCAAACTGTCAACATTCTTTAATACTTAATCACGTGGTTTGGTGATGACTCACGCAGCAAACTGGCGACATTCTTTAATACTTAATCACGTGGTTTGGTGATGATTCATGCAGCAAACTGGCGACATTCTTTAATACTTGCTCACGTGGTTTGGTGATGACTCACGCAGCAGACTGTCAACATTCTTTAATACTTAATCACGTGGTTTGGTGATGACTCACGCAGCAAACTGGCGACATTCTTTAATACTTAATCACGTGGTTTGGTGATGATTCATGCAGCAAACTGGCGACATTCTTTAATACTTGGTCACGTGGTTTGGTGATGACTCACGCAGCAAACTGTCAACATTCTTTAATACTTAATCACGTGGTTTGGTGATGATTCATGCAGCAAACTGGCGACATTCTTTAATACGTGGTCACGTGGTTTGGTGATGACTCACGCAGGAAACTGGCGACATTCTTTACACTCTTTTTCTTGTTTTTATTTAACGAAAATTATATGTCGCTGCGTCGTATCCCTGCATCACCTTTCACGTACCCCTTGGGTACGGTTGAGAACCGCTGTAATCTTATGGACAAACTTGGCCAAAATCTATAGCCACCACTGAAAAAGTGAGTTCCTTCAAGTATTAATTCCTGTTTGATGCAATGCTAAAAGGACCCCGATGGTTAGTTTAATATAAAGCCCACTATCATCCATCTCTCCCTGGGTCCTCCAAGTAGGCGGGAAAAGCTCTGGTTTCTAAAGTTATACAATAGGGTTCAAAGGCTTAAATATAGATAATTGTAGATACATGACCAGCTCGAAGCACCGTAGTTCTTACAGAAGCAACTGGCATTTGAACAAATCGCTACTCTCTACAACCGCCACGTTATTGCACTAGCGGGAACTCTTCGGTTCTTCGGTCTCGTGAGAAATCGGAAAATCTCGTGTGATTTTTTTTTTGTTTGACATCAGAAACGAATTTCAATGTATGTCATGGATTGTGATTGTTGGACTATAAGTTTTTAGTTAATCTTCATTTGAGTTAATCTTCATTTCCTATTTTTTTGTGGTTGTTTCTTTGCTTTATCTCATTCGTTTTCCACACTTTGGATTAACTCCCATACAGAAAAGCAATTGGTGGAAGTTTCATATTTTCCTAACATGTGTAAGTCATAGGAGTTTCAATCATTAATGAACCAAAAGTGTTTAATCTTTTTGTGCGGAGATTTAGTTTGTGTGTGTGTGTGTGAGTGTGTGTTTGTGTGTGTGTGTTTATTCATTATTATGTTCTTTAATTTGAGTTTAACTATTGGCTAATTGTAGATAAATTGGCAGAAACAATTGTGTAAATAAGTTATTCAGTTTCAATCTTCTGCTGATTTTAAGTTAAAATAAATAAATTAATTAATCAAATAGCAGAAAAAAATAGAAGATAACAAACAAATAGTATGCCACTCAAAACGTGTTAAATGTTAATTTTTATTAACTTTTGTTTTTATAATGTGCTTTAGCTGCCAACTCGTCATATTGTCTCCGTATTACAGCAACCACCAAGTAGTCACTTTATAGTTGTTTTTATTATCTCATTGGTGGATCAGAAGGTGAAATATTCAATTTGTTTAGTCTAAACTTTGTTTCAATTGGTTATTGTTTCAACTGGTTATTGTTTCAACTGATTATTGTTTCAATTGGTTATTGTCTCAACTGGTTATTGTTTCAATTGGTTATTATTTCGATTTGTTATTATTTCGATTGGTTATTGTTTCAATTGGTTATTGTTTCAATTGGTTATTATTTCGATTGGTTATTGTTTCAATTGGTTATTGCCTTAACTGATTATTGTTTCAATTGGTTATTATTTCGATTGGTAATTGTCTCAACTGGTTATTGTTAGTTTTCATGAATTATTTTATTTGTATGAAAATAACACAGGACCGTTTATAGGTTATTGCGGTTATGGGGTAGCGCCCCGGGGGATAGCTAATTTGCCACCAGCCAAGAGCAAGTACCATTTACGGTGCTCCCTGGGCGACATCAGCAATAGTTTCGCCGCCCGTTGAAGTAAGTCTTTTATTACTTTTTGTGACAGTAACTTAAAGTAAGTAAACCTTACACGGAGTTTAATTGTTTTAAGTTTACGTTTTTGTCTACAAGTTAACTGTTTCACCGACAGCCTTCACCTTTACGGTAAACGGTCATTATGATGTACTCAAGTAACGCGGGTCCACACATCCATCTACCATTTCCCACACCTATACCTACACACACACATACAAATACATCTTTGTGTTGAGTTCGGCCATGGAAATCTAGATATAGCATCAGGAAGAACAACCAATATTTTAAAAAATACGCTTTAGATTGACACACAATCAAGTGTTTAGCGTTAGTCTTCATGTTTAATAGCAGTTTTGTATATTTGGTACTTATGTTTTTATGAAATAAACACAAACGCAATTAAAGTTTGAAAACTTTTAATAACAAATTTTTAAATTTAAAATCTTTATTTTGTCAATTTAATTATTTTTCGTTTTTTCATTGGTTTTTCATGAACGGTCTCATTCAATTGCTTAACATAATTTTTAGACGAGCAGTTAAAAAATTTAACGTAAATAAGTTCTTTTAAATTATGATTGAAATAAAAAAATAATTTCTTCAATCAGCAATGACTCATCAATTGTTACTCTATCAACAATTTAAACATTTTTTTTTTTATTTGTTTGTCCTAGAAATAGTTTCAGACTACTTGCTGATCTTTTCAATGAATTGAATACTTTCCAATTTAGTAGGCAAGTAGAGAAGGTGTACACAGATGGCTTCAATAGCCCTCCTCTGTTGACATTGTTAAAAAAAAATCCAGCTTTTTCACTCTTAATTCGTCAATGTCTTTAAAATTTTTATCGACTAATATTCCTCTAAAGCTTTTATTTTAAAAATTATGTTATCATAGTATATATATGAAAATGTAGTAAATTGAAAGGGCTTTTTAACAATATATGTTTGAAAGTGATATTATTATGCAAGTATTTTATTATTTTTAAAAAGTTTAGATGAAAAAAATAAACAAAAATAAATAAATTAAACAATTCACAAACACAAAGAAGAAAAAAAAAATCATTATGATTCATTCCAATAAAAGTTACTTTTTATTAAACTACATTCAATTCTCTGTGTGTAGGATATTTTTGAAGACATTATATTCAGAAAAAAAAATTAATTAATTAAACAATCCACAAACACAAAGAAGAAAAAAAAATTCATTATGATTCATTTCAATATAAGTTACTTTTTATTAAACTACATTCAATTCTCTGCGTGTAGGATATTTTTGAAGACATTATAATCAGAAACAAAAGATATTTAAACATTTCTAAAAATGATGTGTTTTAACAGAAAAAGGACCAAAAATCTGCTGGGATCAACATTGACCATGCAACAAGAAAAATTCAAAAATATAAATCAAAGTTATAAAAACTAACATTCTAATGTCTATTGATAACAACAAAGCTCAATTTCAGTATGTTTTATAACTTTGCTAAAAATATTTTACAAGATTAGTGTAACTATTATACCAGCTTATGATAATTTTTCATAGAACATTATATTTATTTATCAACTGGTCACTCTTATCTACACCCCCATATATTTATTGTAATCCTGTATTATGGTTGGTTGGTCAACAGTAAGTTCCTAAAATTTCCCATTTACTTAGTCTGTCATTTAAATGTTCCAAATCCATTTACATTATGCATAGTGGACATAACCGAAACAGTTTTATTGTCCCTCTATCATACTGTCAATAACTCCCTTTCTAACTCATCTCATATCCCCTCTTTTAGATTTTTTTTCAAAGTCTTTTATATTTTTCAAAGATTGGGGAATACCTTTACATGTCCTAAGAATAGTTCCACATGCTCCTACCCCTAAATTCCATAGATCTTTAGACAATTGTATCGTAGTATAAAAACTATCGACTAATAATTTATACCCCTCTTTAGCTAAAGATTTAATTAATTTCATTACCACCCCATATGCCAATCCAAAAGGCCCATTATCCTGTTTACCTAAATATAAATGAAAATCATAAGTATACCTAGAAAGAGAATCAGCTAATACCCATAACTTCATTCACCACTTAGTCGGCTTATCCCTTATGTACTGCCTAAAAATATATCTACCTTTATTTCTTATCATTCTTTAATCTATTGATATATCTTGGTAAGGCTGAAACAATTTTATACATTACAATCTAATAAAGTTAAAGAAAAAATGCACTTTACATAACTTGTTGGTTTTGTCTTCAGTTTGAGGATTAGACACCTTTAGAAAGCTCATTATAGATTTCAATCTATCACGGAACATAAAAGCTCTGGCCCAAAGTCCATTGTATAGTGATTTAGTAGACCAGAAGCGGTCAATGTTCTGAGCTTGAACAAGTCCAGCATACATGATAAGTCCACAGAATCTGTAGAATTCATCTGGTGTAAGATCAAACCAGCCTTGGTAAACACAAGGTTTTGTAGGTCCATAATGTCTGGCATTACTATTATTAGTCACAAATATGATTACTAAGTCCAAAGTAAAATAAAGTTTTAAAAATGCCACTGCATTGCAGAATTTCCTAATGTCTTCCATTGTTTTAGCTCCTCCGAGTTGTTGAATGCCTGGATCCCTCTCAGGAAGAAAATTCTTTGGTGGTTCTGGTAATATGTCATTCTATTCATTCATATCATCATGCCATATGATCTGGGGGATAAAAAAAAATATGACAATATGTAAAGAAAACCATAAATAAAAAAAAAATTCAGCTGATTTATCGAGCTACAATTAATTATTTTATCATGATGAAAACAAAATATCATCAATACAGATATGTAAATATTATGTAAACTTTAGTTTTTTTTGTGTTTACGAAATAACAGTAATTCTAGCGGTAGAGAACTAAATAAATAATATTTATACATAAACCTTTATATAATAAAATATAAATCTTTATACTTTTCTCTTATTTTATAACTATTCCCACATTTTAAGTTCTAAAGAATAAATAAATGAATAAATAAATAAACATAAAGATCATTAAGACAAAGTCAAAGCATGTTGGTTCAATACTTACACATGTGAGTTTGGAAGTGTTGAAAACTTGAATTAAAACTAATATTTTCAGCTTCAAAGTCATCTGAAGAAGTAATGAGCTCCCAAGTTTCATCTTTGTCACTTGAATCAAGTTTATTTTCCTCTAAATAATCAGAATCTGAGTCCATTTTAGTGTAGACGAAGTAACTGATAAAACGTAAACAAATCAAAATGGCTTTCGGTGGGTCACCTGATAGCGTTGTTTTATGTACGAGAAATTGTTGTTAAAATAAAAATTGACAATTATTTTTTAGTAGAAAGTATTTAGAAAGCATTTTTTTTAAATAAAAATATTATACTAGACATAAAAAGTCACATTTTATTGTATGCCGTCTGTTGGGCTTTAATCCTTGCGTCAGCCTAAACCGTACACAGCTAGAATGAAATTTTGTTTGGTTGTCTATCCTGGTGTTATATCTAGATATCCATGGTTCGGCCTTGAGTGAAGTAACGTAAACGAATGTAACCGTTCCACGCAGAAATGTGTACACGACGTCTGTGTGCATGAATATAAACTATCACATGTTGGAACCCTGCTGATTGGATAGCCAAAAGTATCTCTTTCCATCTAGTAGTGTGTGTGTGTGTGTGTGTGTGTGTGAAGTCCCTATAAGGGTGAGATGAAATCTCTTAGATCCTTTAACCCACTAGCGGGACGGTTTCACCCCCACCATAACCGATAGAAATGCACCACGGGATATATAGCGGCGACTTTAGCCATGACCTGATGTATCCTTCAGTCCTAACCCTCAGGTCAACAGTCGAGCGGTTTGCCACACGACCATCCGTCCCCAGGTCCATCTAATAGTAGATTTGATCCTCTTGAAGTGTGTGCTAGTGATGCCCCGGTGAGGATTAGATGAAATCTCTTAGATCCTTCAAACTAGTAATTGCCATGGAGGCACCACGGGAGATGTAGCGCTGACTTTAACCGTGACCTTAAATATCCATTTGGTCAGCCTTGGAGATCAAACCAGGGACCTCGGGTCGACAGTAGAACGCTTTACCGAATGACCATCCGTCCTCTATCCATCTTAAAGTACCTCTGTCCACTTTGAAGTATCTTTGTCCGTTTTGAAATATCTTTGTCCATCTTTAAGTATCTTCGTCCATTGTGAAGTATCTTTGTCCATCTTGAAGTATCTCTATACTTTTTGAATTATCTTTGTCCATCTTGAATTATCTTTGTCCATCTTGAAGCATCTCTGTATATCTTGAGATGCGTTTACATTGTATGAAATGGCAGTTCCTCTAATATAAGTCATTGTGACCTATAAAGTTCAGTTTAAGTTTGTAAGTCAGATGTTCTCAAACTTGTCTCGTGTCGTGCCCCCTGCCCCCCCCCCCCATATTTTTTGTTCGAGATATACCTCTTGACTTATCTGATCAGTTGACTTATCTGATCAATTGACTTATCTGATCTATTGACTTATCTGATCTATTGACTTATCTGATCTATTGACTTATCTGATCAATTGACTTATCTGATCAATTGAATTATCTGATCTATTGAATTATCTGATTAATTATCTGTTCAATTGACCTATCTGATCTATTGACTTATCTGATCTATTGATTCCATTGCGTTTTCTCCCAAATCGCCCACTATCGACATTTTATATGACGGATAACTAGGTAAATATAAATGAAAATTACTCTTCAATTTTTAGCGCATTTTCGAGAAGTCGAATGCGCTATTGTCTCCGTCTCGTCCGTCTGTTCGTCAGTCCGTTACGCGATCTGACCTCTGAGGGCTGGGCATCAGTATTTCTTAGGGTACCGTTTTTTACTATATAAGCTATATTAATAATTATGTAATTTTCATGGCGCCATTCTACAGCTTATACATTGCGATACGAGAATAAGGGCCCAAGGGGCCCCAAGATTATCTATCCCCCTAACATATATTTGGTTTGATTAATTTTGGTCATGCCCTCTGTGAGCTGGTCATCAGTGTTTCTTAGGGTACCGTTTTTGTTTCGAATAAAATTAATGAAATTTATTGTATCAATGTAGATGTTATAGGGAATTCCCTGTGGTGGCGCACCAAATGAATGAATTGAACGGAAGTGAAACATACGTACTGATGCATAACACGAAAATGCTCTAACACGTCCTGTGTCCAGAATGGAACAGGCTTAAGAAGCTGGGTTTTTTTTAAACTGTAAGTTATCATACACTTGAAAATAGCCGGTCTAATTTTACCGCATTCTCTGAGGTAATTGTGCCTTACTGTGTATTAAGTGTTTTGGTCACATACTCACCCGTGGCACGGAATATCAATAAACATGTCTGGAATCAAATCTGGAATCACATCTAATCTAGCTCATTCATTTATAAGAAGAAATTTATTTCATTGAAATTTATCAGTATTAAAATAATATATAAGTGTTGTATATGTTTAGGTATGTTTACGGTAAAAAACAACAACACTGAAATATAATAGATAAACTCCCGCCTATCCCGGTGGTGTCTGGGACCAGCGTAAGACGCAGGACAGTAGGCGCTGAATACCTACTGTGTAACATAACATACACATAACATTACAGATCACAGACAGTTACACACTAAAACACCAGCACAGAAATAACAAAGCCATTCTCAAACACACACAAAGTCTTACCATCATACAGATACATAAGTACTGACCACCAGGCACACACAAAGTCTTACCATCACACAGATACATAAGCACTGACCACCAGCCACAGACAAAGTCTTACCATCACACAGATACATAAGCACTGACCACCAGGCACACACAAAGTCTTACCATCACACAGATACGTACGCACTGACCACCAGGCACACATAAAGTCTTACCATCACACAGATACATACGCAATGACCACCAGGCACACACAAAGTCTTACCATCACACAGATACGTACGCACTGACCACCAGGCACACATAAAGTCTTACCATCACACAGATACATACGCAATGACCACCAGGCACACACAAAGTCTTACCATCACACAGATACATACGCACTGACCACCAGGCACACACAAAGTCTTACCATCACACAGATACATACGCACTGACCACCAGGCACACACAAAGTCTTACCATCACACAGATACATAAGCACTGACCACCAGCTACAGACGAAGTCTTACCATCACACAGATACATAAGCACTGACCACCAGCCACAGACAAAGTCTTACCATCACACAAATACATAAGCACTGACCACCAGCCACAGACAAAGTCTTACCATCACAGTGATACATAAGCACTCACCACCAGCCACAGACAAAGTCATACCATCTCACAGACACATAAGTAATGACCACCTGCCACAGAAAAAGTCTTACCACCACACAGATACATACGCACTGACCACCAGCCAAACACAAAGTCTTACCATCACACAGATACATACGCACTGACCACCAGGCACACACAAAGTCTTACCATCACACAGACACATAAGTAATGACCACCAGCCACACACAAAGTCTTACCATAACACAGATACATACGCAATGACCACCAGCCACACACAAAGTCTTACCATCACACAGACACATAAGCACTGACCACCAGCCACACACAAAGTCTTACCATCACACAGATACATACGCACTGATCACCAGGCACACACAAAGTCTTACCATCACACAGACACATAAGTAATGACCACCAGGCACACACAAAGTCTTACCATCACACAGATACATAAGCACTGACCACCAAGCACACACAAAGTCTTGCCATCACACTGACACATAAGTACTGACCACCAGGCACACACAAAGTCTTACCATCACACATCTAATACACACTGAAGTAATAAAACTGATACATTGAGTGTTCCGCGCTTTTGAACACCAAATGGTACCGTTTATTTTACAGCTGTTTAAGGACACACAAAGAATTTGATAACCTCCTAACGTCAGTGCACATATCTTAAATACGTCGATAGGTGTGGAACTCAATTATCTAATTAAGTGGATCTCAAACGTATATGATTTTCGACCCATTCATTCATGCCTCATCGATTTTCGCGACCAACTGTACACAAAGAAATGTAGAAAAGCTGATATGTGTATGTATTAAGTAATTGTTCATTTGTGGGCTACCCACTGTACACACATCTCGTCCACAACTCTTTGAGAACCAGAGGTTTACTTACTAGTTAATACTTTTACACCTCGGTACCTATATAAACTGCTTACCTGCATCAACCAGATGAGGACTAGTCTCTATTCTCGGTAGCACTAGCTTCAAATTTCTCGTGTGCTGATGAATATAGGTGTGTGTGGTTCTAACTGCCTTTCACTTATATCTATCTATCTATCCCTCTCTCGCTCTCTCTCTCTCTGTATATATATATATATATATATAGTATATGCACACTATGTCTGTACTGTAGGGATATAGAGCAGTTCGTTTCGATGGCGCTAGCTGTCCGTCTGTACGCCCAAAACATTAACTTTGTACAATATAAGCAACTTGTGTTATCCATCTGTTGATGAGCCGAGATTATGTATCCCCCGACATCTGCCGTGTGCAGCCTCCCTCCACTTACCCCCTCACCCCCTCCCCTGTAACACAATACATAAGAGCTACGATAAGACGACCGTTAAAATGACGTCAAATCAAGACATTTTTATATTTCCTACATAGTGGCCTCCCCTTTATTCAAGAGTATCGCCCGGTTCAGTGGTAAGGTAAAAGATATCGGTTAAATAAATAAATAAATAAAAAAAGAATTGTTTGCGTATAAATTGGAATAGAAGAATGACATTAGTGCCAGGTAGCAGGGATCTGGTCAAGCCAAAATTAAAATTAGAACTGAGTTCAGTTAACCAACAAAAAAAAATAGAAACTTGAGAATCAGAAAAAAAAAAATTCCACTGGAAGTCTTGCAAAAAAAAAAAGAAAAGTGAATGAGAGTAAAAGATAAAAAAAGAATATTTTTTTAATATTAAACTGGATTGTGTGCGATATTGCTGATATTTGTGGCAATATATCTGGGGGTATTTTATTTTGTTGAAATCTGGCAGCTGGTCTAAGTTTCATATACACGTATCTCTACTGTTGTTTACTACATGATGTCTTACATATCTCTACTGTAGCTCCCTACACATGCCTTACATATCTCTACTGTTGTTTACTACATGATGCCTTACGTATCTCTTCTGTTGTTTACTACTTATGCCTTACATTATCTCTACTGTTGTTTTCTACACATGCCTTACATTATCTCTACTGTTGTTTACTACTTATGCCTTACATTATCTCTACTGTTGTTTACTACTTATGCCTTACATTATCTCTACTGTTGTTTACTACTTATGCCTTACATTATCTCTACTGTTGTTTTCTACACATGCCTTACATTATCTCTACTGTTGTTTACTACTTATGCCTTACATTATCTCTACTGTTGTTTACTACTTATGCCTTACATTATCTCTACTGTTGTTTACTACACATGCCTCACATTATCTCTACTGTTGTTTACTTCATGGTTCAACTGCCTTATATTATCTCTACTGTTGTTTACTACATGATGCCTTACATATCTCTACTGTTGTTTACTTCATAGTTCAACTGCCTTATATTATCTCTACTGTATTGACCAATAATTTCATTCATAATTAAACAAAGATCTTTTCAACTGTAATGTTACGCCGGGCATTGTTATTTAACAAGGTGAATTAGTACAGCCGTAATAAAATACAGACGTGTTGAATACAGTTGTGATTATTACATGTGTGATGATTACAGTAGTAATGAATACAGTTGTGATTATTACATGTGTGATGATTACAGTAGTAATGAATAAAGTTGTGATTATTACATGTGGGGTGATTACAGTAGTAATGAATACAGCCGTGATGAATACAGACTTGTTAAATAGAATATTGGAAAATTAAAAAGTATGATCGTCAGTTATCAGCTGGTTTATAAAACCAGGATAAAATGGTATCACTAGGACTGGCTAGATAATGACCAGTCAGTTGTTCCATTGATGTATACTGGAGACAAGGCGCTACATTATATGTTCTGTGAGGTAGACACTTGGAACTGTGTAGACACTTGGAACTATGTAGACACTTGGAACTGTGTAGACACATGGAACTATAGACACACGGAACTATATAGACACACTGAACTATGTAGACACATGGAACTATGTAGACACACGGAACTATGAAGAAACAAGGAACTATATAGACACACGGAACTATATGGACACACAGAACTATGAAGAAACATGGAACTATGTAGACACATGGAACTATATAGACACACGGAACTATGAAGAAATATGGAACTATGTAGACACATGGAAATATGTGTCTACACAATCGACATACGGAACTATTTAGTCCAACTAAGATTGATGTAGACACATGGAACTATATAGACAGCTGGAGCTATGCAGCGGCGTAGACACACGGAGCTATGTAGAGGCGTAGACAAATGGAACTATATAGATACATAGAACTATGTTGACACATAGAAATACTTAGACCCAAAAGACACATAGAATTATGTAGACACATAGAACAATGTTGACACATAGAACTGTGTGGACACACGGAAATATGTAGACACTTGGAACTTTGCAGACGTATGTAGACACATAGAACTATGTAGACACACGGAACTATGTAGACACATGGAACTATGTAGACACACGGAACTATGTAGACACATAGAGCTATGTAGACACACGGAACTATGAAGAAACATGGAACTATGTAGACACACGGAACTATGTATAAAAGATAGACCTTTGTAAATACAGGGAAATGAATAAGGAAGGCCCAATAAATACAGCTTTATTTCGGGGCTGCATGGAATGAAAGCAAAATGTTTCCATGCGCTGTCCTTAAGGTCTTAAAATAAAATTTAAATTAGATAAGACCATACCAAGGCTAAGAAATATTTTTAGACATGATTTTTGAAAATAAACATTATGGGGCTAATTTTCAAAGTAACAACATAGTTTTCTGGTTAATCTACACATTCTATTTGTGTTTATCGATTTTTTAATATCAGTGTAGATTAGTTCAAAATGATAATTGGTTAAGTGGCTAAATTAGGTTTTCACAAATGATACAGGCACAGAAATAGCTCATGAAACCATCGAGTCTCATACAGTACTTTCACTTCTATCATCATGTCCTTGTTTACGTCAACACAACTTTCTATCCCCCCCTTCTCAGTACACGAGTAGGCTCAATGATCAAACAATATCCACTCACCCCTCTCGGTTCCCTACTACACCCTCCCCCGCCCCCGCCTCCCCCGCCGCCTTTCAAATCAAATTGTTCAATTGCTGGGATAACTGAACTCACCTTTTTAAATTGATCAGTCGAAATATGTTTTTTTTTTCCCTTAAAGCCAGGAATTGAAACTCGAAAATAAAATTACATTTCTTTTTCGGAAATGTTTTTTTTTTTCCAAACCATAATAGAATCTGATTGTTGGATTGATGGGAAACATTGCGGTGATCAGAACTCAAACGGAAGTACTCCACAATCATTCAGTCTGCTAAAGATCAAGGAAGTGCTGAGAAGACCCCGAACGAGATGTTGAATTACATTCCAAGTCACATTATTTGAAATGTCGTTTATTTCAAGTTTTTTGAATGAGTTTCTTTTTAATATTTTTGTTTTCTGGGTTTTGTGGTGTGCATCAAGTTCATAAACAAGTCTGTGTTCAATTTATGGTGTGCATGAAGTTTATAAACAAGAATGTGTTCAATTTATGGTGTGGATGAAGTTTATAAACAAGTCTGTGTTCAATTTATGGTGTGCATGAAGTTTATAAACAAAATAAGTTAGTGTCCATCTGTATTGATGTAATTCAGAGTTGACACACTGTAGTTGATCAACCGTCATAACTGAGGTCGCAGTGACCCAGGACAAAACCACAGAGGACATAAGATACCGGGCGTTGCAGGAATTTTAGTTTGAAGACTTGAATGTCTGGAGGTCTGTAGATCATCGCCAGCCAGACAGTTTGATTCAGACTAATGCCCCCCCCTCCAATCAATACCTATCTTCACAAATACATTTATTTCAGTTTTTGTTGAGATCATGGGAACAAAAGTTAAATACCCTAATGCCCTTTAAAATGTTCCATTGTTCTATAGAATTTAATAGGTTGTGAGATTGTTCGGTAGTTTGTTTACAGTTTTGTTCTTATAACCGTGATATACATGTTATACACCGTGACATACACGTTATACATCGTGACATACATGTTATATACCGTGACATACATGTTATATACCGCGACATACATGTTATATACCGTGACATACATGTTATATACCGTGACATACATGTTATATACCATGACATACATGTTATATACATGTTATATACCGTGACATACATGTTATATACCGTGACATACATGTTATATACCGTGACATACATGTTATATACCGTGACATACATGTTATATACCATGACATACATGTTATATACATGTTATATACCGTGACATACATGTTATATACCGTGACATACATGTTATATACCGTGACATACATGTTATATACCGTGACATACATGTTATATACCGTGACATACATGTTATATTCCGTGACATACACATTACATAACATGGTATACATGTTATACACTGTGTTATACATGTTTGAAATATAAAGGCTGTTACTTGTTTATGAACTTACTTGTTCATGTTTGTTTACATTTCTGTGGTTTTTCTGGGTTCCTTGTTTTGCTTGAAGTTTGATGGGTAATTAATAAAAGGAGTGTTTGGTGTAAATGTATTTGAGAGTCACTTGACCTTGTCTAATGTTATGTAGTTGGGTTATTCCCGTGATTGTACAGGTGGAAGATTCCATGAACTCGATCATATCAGGTTGAAATAGATAACTGACACGATGAAGACGTCCAATACATGTAACAGGTCAATGAATTGATCTCTAGTGTGACGTGTTGAGCGATTTGCCTGTTGGTTACACAGTGTACCGGAACAATCGGGCAAACATTTCTGGTCCTCATTGCACCTGATTACACAGGTGAAATAGGTATGTCTGTAATCACAGTTATCACGTAGGTACATACAGACTGACTCACACAAACACACATTCTCTTACATGATCGCTCGCACGCTAAGAACCTGTCCACCAGTAGCATAGCGCCAACTGTTTCCATGACAACGTAATTATTCAAATCACTTTTGTGATGCATTCGTCTGATATCTTGTCATGGTTTCACTGTTCAAGTAATATTTACATGGCCTGTCTGATATTGTTCAAGTAATATTTACATGGCCTGTCTGATATTGTTCAAGTAATATTTACATGGCCTGTCTGATATTGTTCAAGTAATGTTCACATGGCCTGTCTGATATTGTTCAAGTAATGTTCACATAGCCTGTCTGATATTGTTCAAGTAATGTTCACATAGCCTGCCTGATATTGTTCAAGCAATGTTCACATAACCCGTCTGATATTGTTCAAGCCGGACGTCATCTTCTGTCTGAACTCGTGTCCAGCAATTACTCTGTTAGTGTAGTATTGACGGATTCACCTGGCCATCTGTAATGCTTAAATACAATGAATTGTCAGAATCTTTACATACAAATTCAAAGATAGATGGATCTATTACAGGATCTGTACTATAGCAAGACATTTTAATATTTCTAATATGAATCATGTCTGGGCGTACTCCAGTAAAAGAATACTTTAGATCAACAACATTGTATAGACTGTCAGATCGACAACATTGTATAGACTGTCAGATCAACAACATTGTATAGACTGTCAGATCAACAACATTGTATAGACTGTCAGATCGACAACATTGTATCGACTGTCAGATCAACAACATTGTATAGACTGTCAGATCAACAACATTGTATAGACTGTCAGATCGACAACATTGTATAGACTGTCAGATCGACAACATTGTATAGACTGTCAGATCGACAACATTGTGTAGACTGTCAGATCAACAACATTGTATAGACTGTCAGATCGACAACATTGTATAGACTGTCAGATCGACAACATTGTATAGACTGTCAGATCAACAACATTGTAGAGACTGTGCAACTGTACATATGTTTGGCCCTAGACAAAAGTAAAATAGGCAAATGTTTATTTTTTGCTCCAGGTAAAGTTATCTTTAAGGGCCATAATAAAAGTTACAAAGTTAGAGGGCTCTAGTAAAATTTACATTAGATGGCCCTAGTAAAATTTACATTTAGATGGCCCTAGTAAAATTTACATTTAGATGGCCCTAGTAAAATTTACATTTAGATGGCCCTAGTAAAATTTACATTTAGATGACCCTAGTAAAAGTAGTAACTTTAGGGTGCCTCGGGTCATTATGCTGTCAAGGCTGCCCATTCGTCAGTCTTTGTACCTTAACAATCCTAGTAGCATGGTCACCTATGAGCCCCTACTAGCTGTTAAAACATATCTATAGAGGAGCTACAGTCATATAAATACATACAAACACATATACGAACTGATATGCACACATATACACATAATTACAGAGACATAGACTTACACACACACACACACATATATACAAGCACATATACTAACACAAACACACGAGTAAACTACAGTTTTCGTTACAACTCAATATGTACTCTGTGTGCTCTGTAAACCTGTCCTGCTGCTCTACTGACTTTGTTTACATACATTCATTTTTGCTAAAACCGGAAGTTGACAAAGGCTCGTTTTTTTTTTCTCTCTCCTGCATTTCTAAGTTTTGTAACTTGAGACAGACAACAAATTTTACATAGAGTTGCATTGACCTGGCTGAATGGTTAGAGTGGGATTGTAAATATTGTCTCCCCCCCCCCAAGTGGCGCAACCAGGGAGGTGTAGGGGGGGGGTCTTGAGCCGCCCCCCCCCCGACCAAATCATCAAACATATTTTACTATATAAACTGTCTTTTTTTTTATATGTGAGCCCCCCTCCCCCCCAGCATTTTTTTTCTATATGTGAGCCCCCTGCAGCATTTTTTGCTGGTTGCGCCACTGCCTCCCCCCCCCCCAACCCTCATATTGTACCACACAAACAAAAAAACACACTATCTGAAGCAGAATGACATATTTTCAAACACAAATCTAATAAAACTTAGCTTGTGAATTAAATTTCATACACATTTTTGAAATTCTTTGAAATTCAACCTTCTTAGAAACATCCTTTGCTTGTTTTCTGTACTTGAAATAAGTTTTGTTTACTTTGTAAAATATGTGTCTGTCTGTTTGATTATATCATCTTTGTGAATTATTTGTCTGTCTGTTTTATTATATCATCTTTGTGAATTGTTTGTCTGTCTGTTTTATTATATCATCTTTGTGAATTATTTGTCTGTCTGTTTTATTATATCATCTTTGTGAACTATTTGTCTGTCTGTTTTATTATATCATCTTTGTAAACTGTTTGTCTCTTTCAATCTATTGTCAGTGTTATCTATTTGTCTATTTATCTGCTTCAATATATCGTCATTTTTAACTGTTAGTCTGTTTGCTGTATTCCATTATCAAGTACGCTGAGACGGTCGTGGTGTAACAAATCATCTGGTGGTCAAAGACGACCACATGTGGTGCAATCATGTTGTTTACAGCCATGTTGGTCCATGATACCATTAATCTATTTTTGCTCCGGGGCTAACCCTATCTCTGTTTTGTTGACGTCCCGATGCAGATGTCATGATAGCTTAGTGTCTCCAGGATCCTGACGAGTTATAAGTAGGGAGCGACCGATATGCCTTTTTACAGATAGTCCGATACCGATATTTTCCCCCAGCATTTTTACCGATACCGATACCGATATTTTATTTTTAGGGGGCTGTCCATTATTTATGTCAACAAATTTTTGGCGATTTTTACCTACCCCCCCTTTGTCAACAACTTGTCAAACTTTCCGAGACCCCCCTATAAAATTACGTCAACATTTGATTACCCCCCCCCTAAAAAGGTGGCTTCCAAAATGTTTATGTGGCAAAATTAGTAGGGATATAGTTAGTTTAATTAAAATACTGACTGTTAAGCGAGTGTGTAACACAGAACTACAAACGCTGCTTAATTTTCCTATTTATTAAGTAATTATATTAAATTTAAAAAAGTAACATTGTTGACGTCAACTTTTCTTGACCTACCCCCTCCCCCTTGTCAACAATTGTCAAAAATTTTCTGACCCCCCCTCCCCCCTATTTTGTTGACGTAATTAATGGACAGCCCCTTAAGCAACAACAATGCCAATTGCCAAACACGTGTTTCTCTCGTGCTAATATAGCCAATGACGTATGTCAACCCATGCTTACCCTTCCCTGTCATATTTCGTGACGCTTCGCCCACACGTAAGTCTTGTCCCCCCCCCCCCAACTTCCCATCCCAACAAAAAATACACACAGATGTTCACTAATTGTATCATTCAAGGTCATACATTAGAATTAAGAAATGCCAATCCTATTGTTTCAAGGTCGTATCTCTGATGTATACGTGACAATTTCTGTGTACGGGTTTTTTTTTTCCATTTTTTTAAAATCTTGTCTGATCTGGTTATAGAATTGGGTTATTTACTGATTTTCTTTTCTGCAACTCTGTTGTGAAAAAAAACAATGTATCGGCAGCCAAAAAAACGGCCGGCCCGACAGTTAACCCATAGTGCCAATACCGGCTCGACTATCGGTCGCTCCCTACAACAATCGGCCGATCCGATATTAACCGATAGTGCCAATATCGGTCCGATACCCATAGCGATCCGATTATCGGTCGCTCCCTAGTTATAAGTATCCTATATGGAAACATAGACTACATGGACAGTGTTTATATTGTTTCTAAATTAGTATCATCACTAGGTATCCATAGTGCGATGGTCAAGAAAGGGCTAATATAGCCATATATTAGAGGTTACACTGTATTGATGATGGAATTTAAACATATATATGTATGTATGTATGTATGTATGTATGTATTTATGTATGTATGTATGTATGTTAGGGTGCATCACCACAATAGAGGAAAAAATTGATTGTTTGTTTTTGAGCTGTCTATGTTTCTAATTTGTTCTAATATCATTAATAATAACTTGAGTAAAATATTTTTCAAATCAGAGTTGATTTAGAGGTCGCCCCTGTGTCCATGTGTCCTCCCTGCTTATCAACAACTTTTTCTGAGCGTGCAGCTAAACAAACTTTGATATAATTATATCACTTTCTACGCAATGTTCTCATTTTTATTTTGGCCCACTCTGTATATCCCGCGACCACTATAACTACTCTAGTGGTTACATAACTAACGCCCATTTAGTCCACTCGAGTTGTGCGATACAAGTTATGGTGAGTCGTGAAAACAAAATTGTTGTCGGTGTTTGTTGCGAAGGGTCAAAGGGTAAAATAACCAATGGCTCAAAATTATATTTCATCGGTCGGCCATGGAAACTGTATAACGTGGACATTCAACCTAACTCCATGTCTAATTAAAATTAGACGCGTCATCAATTTCTGGAATAGAGTACAACAACTAACAACCTACAACTTGTATTAATGCACGTTGGCCAGCTAGAAGTGCACCCTGACTTGATGTTCTCAACACTATGATATAATCAAGAGAGAACAACTCTGTGTATCGCTAGTCAAGACCTGAGAGTTAAGTGCCCCTGTGTCTGCAATATTGATTTGCCCTTTGGCTGTACCCCGCACGTGTTGGCTTCGAGTAAAGAGAACTTGCCTTTTCCCCTCTTTCTAAAATTAAAACATACTATAAAAGTTTTTTTTCGTGATTCTATTCCCTAATGACCTTTTCTTTTTTACTCTACAGCGAAATAGTCATTTAAATTATAATCGTCATAGGAATTTTTTTTTAAAAGTATACAACTATTGAAAAGTTAAGTTGAATGAAATGATACGCACACATAAAAACATGCATACAGTAAAATATCGGTTTATTACCTTAGATACAGCCAAACATCAGTTTATTAGCTTAGATACAGCCAAACATCAGTTTATTAGCTTAGATACAGCCAAACATCAGTTTATTAGCTTAGATACAGCCAAACATCAGTTTATTAGCTTAGATACAGCCAAACATCAGTTTATTAGCATAGATACAGCCAAACATCAGTTTATTAGCTTAGATACAGCCAAACAACCAGTTTATTACCTTAGATACAGCCAAACATCAGTTTATTAGCTTAGATACAGCCAAACATCGGTTTATTAGCATAGATACAGCCAAACATCGGTTTATTAGCTTAGATACAGCCAAACATCGGTTTATTAGCATAGATACAGCCAAACATCAGTTTATTAGCATAGATACAGCCAAACATCGGTTTATTAGCTTAGATACAGCCAAACATCAGTTTATTAGCTTAGATACAGCCAAACATCAGTTTATTAGCTTAGATACAGCCAAACATCAGTTTATTAGCTTAGATACAGCCAAACATCAGTTTATTAGCATAGATACAGCCAAACATCAGTTTATTAGCTTAGATACAGCCAAACAACCAGTTTATTACCTTAGATACAGCCAAACATCAGTTTATTAGCTTAGATACAGCCAAACATCGGTTTATTAGCATAGATACAGCCAAACATCGGTTTATTAGCTTAGATATAGCCAAACATCAGTTTATTAGCTTAGATACAGCCAAACATCGGTTTATTAGCATAGATACAGCCAAACATCGGTTTATTAACATAGATACAGCCAAACATCGGTTTATTAGCATAGAAACAGCCAAACATCGGTTTATTAGCATATACAGCCAAACAGTGGTTTATTAACATATATACAGCCAAACATCGGTTTATTAACATAGATACGGCCAAACAGTGGTTTATTAACATAGATACAGCCAAACATCGGTTTATTAGCATAGATACAGCCAAACATCGGTTTATTAACATAGATACAGCCAAACATCGGTTTATTAGCATAGAAACAGCCAAACATCGGTTTATTAGCATAGATACAGCCAAACAGTGGTTTATTAACATATATACAGCCAAACATCGGTTTATTAACATAGATACAGCCAAACAGTGGTTTATTAACATAGATACAGCCAAACATCGGTTTATTAGCATAGATACAGCCAAACATCAGTTTATTAGCATAGATACAGCCAAACATCGGTTTATTAGCATAGATACAGCCAAACATCGGTTTATTAGCATAGATACAGCCAAACATCAGTTTATTAACATAGATACAGCCAAACATCGGTTTATTAGCTTAGATACAGCCAAACAGTGGTTTATTAGCTTAGATACAGTAAAATATCGGTTTATTAGCTTAGATACAGCCAAACATCGGTTTATTAGCATAGATACCGTCAAACATCGGTTTATTAGCATAGATACAGCCAAACATCGGTTTATTAGCACAGATGCAGCCAAACATCAGTTTATTAACATAGATGCAGCCAAACATCGGTTTATTAGCATAGATACAGCCAAACATCGGTTTATTAACATAGATACAGCAAAACATCAGTTTATTAGCATAGATGCAGCCAAACATCGGTTTATTAGCATAGATACAGCCAAACATCGGTTTATTAGCATTGATGCAGCCAAACATCGGTTTATTAGCATAGATACAGCCAAACATCGGTTTATTAACATAGATACAGCCAAACATCGGTTTATTAGCATAGATGCAGCCAAACATCGGTTTATTAGCATAGATACAGCCAAACATCGATTAATTAGCATAGATACAGCCAAACATCGGTTTATTAGCTTAGATACAGCCAAACAGTGGTTTATTAGCTTAGATACAGTAAAATATCGGTTTATTAGCTTAGATACAGCCAAACAGCGGTTTATTAGCTTAGATAAAGTAAAATATCGGTTTATTAGCTTAGATACAGCCAAACATCGGTTTATTAGCATAGATACCGTCAAACATCGGTTTATTAGCATAGATACAGCCAAACATCGGTTTATTAGCATAGATGCAGCCAAACATCAGTTTATTAACATTGATGCAGCCAAACATCGGTTTATTAACATAGATACAGCCAAACATCGGTTTATTAACATAGATACAGCAAAACATCAGTTTATTAGCATAGATGCAGCCAAACATCGGTTTATTAGCATAGATACAGCCAAACATCGGTTTATTAGCATAGATGCAGCCAAACATCGGTTTATTAGCATAGATGCAGCCAAACATCGGTTTATTAGCATAGATGCAGCCAAACAGTGGTTTAATAGATGTGCTCTCAATCAACAGAACTTGTTTATCTCTAAACTCGTATATATAATTTGTTCCAAATAAATTAAAATCACTCTAATGCTTATATGTTTACGTTTTAAATTTGAGTAATTGAATTGAACAGTAGTGATTAGTCACATAATCGATTCTTTCTGTCGAATCATTGTATTGTTCTATAATCTGTGATATAAACAGTGAAGCCATTCAAATACTTGATTTTACCTTCTTTATAAAAATAGCTCGGAAATGTCATATAGCGTTCGTTACTTTTATATGTCTTCCTTATTATATAGATAAAACATTTGTAAAAAAGAAAGCTTGAAAAAAGAACATACACGTACTTTTATGATAATGTACTAAAAAGTGAAATAAAAATTCAAAATGTCCTTAGTATTAGATCAAATACACATGTTTAGAAATTATATTGACTGGTAAAGTTTGGGTTTCAATATGGATGAACTAATAGTAGCAGTGAATCGAGTTACTTTAGTAAACAATGCACACTAATACACATGTTACATTTACTAGTATAGCGTGTTGAGGCCAAGCATGGAAGAGCAGAACCATGACTCAGTTCAGAAAACTTGAGATCCGCGATACTCTACCGGTGGTACGCCACCACAAAGGTCAAAGGTATTGCAAGGGTATGCAGCGACAAAGAAGTGCCCAAATATCGGATCATGAAAATAATTACATTTATTCGCGAACCGTATATGTGAGACTTGCACGCGTACATACTTCAGCAAACCTTTAGGGGTTACAGTCGTTGAACAATACTGAGAAACGGTCAGTGCCGTAGTGAGCTCAACCCGCGCCCGGGGCACAATACATTGTTAGTACCCCTAGCGCCCCACCCCCACCCCGTTCGAAAAACGAAAAATAATATTAAATGTAAAATATACCATTTGGTGCGCCTTTGTGAATAGCGCCCGGAGCATGATGCCCTTCCCCCCTTCCCCACCCCTCACTACACCTCTGGAATCGCTGTTTGAGGTCAAATAAATCTCGTCAGAATCGGCAACAAGTACGTATTTACTTGTATTTCAAGACTTTGCACCAGTTAAGAGTTCATTGAAACAATCAATACATTGCTCGTATTATCAAGGCGAATTGTCCCCCCATTGATATCTTAGCTGAAATGACTAGATAGACAACATTAAATAAACATTCATCACTTATTGATCATGCCTCTATCGAGTATGTAACACTAGAGTACAAGCCAGCTCATCAAATAGCCTTGGGTATGATCACTAATTAATAACCCGACTCCACAAAATTACAGTTTAGGTTCAAGGGTGTAAGCAGTCTGTGTTATTTCTTCCTCTCGCTGTTTGCCTGCCAGGAGACCGGAATATTTCTGTGTTCAACGAAAATCCCAGTTTTCCTCGGGATGCAAATTGATTTTTTATGTGTATGTCGGCATGTTATCATTCAATGCAGAACATCTTTTGGCACCCACCCACTCCTTTCTACATACCGAGTCTGCCGGCGAGCTTTAAAGTGAGAATTTGTTGACCTGATGTGATGGGGAGGTGGGCGGGGGGGGGGGTAGCAGGGAGAGGACAGGGTAGTTCTTCGTTGTTGTTTTTTTTGCAACTTTAATTTAAGCTGGTGCGGATTGAACACTAAATCATTCGCGTCTAAACACAGACAACTAAACACAGACGTCTAAATACAGACATCTAAATTACTGCATCCCTGTTTTACTGTCTGTTTATTTAACTCATGTTTACATTTCAATATTTCTGTTAGTCTCTTTACGTGTATCTGTTATTGCCATTCAGTATCTGTGAGTCTGTTATTGTGTCTGCCAGTGTGCGACGATTGTGATTCTGGTTTCTCTTTTTCTGTAAGTCTGTCCGTTTCTGTAAGTCTGTCTGTTTCGTTTGTTTCCCAGAATCGTCTAGCAAAGCTAACTTAAACTCATTTTTTTAAAGTTGTGCAATTACATTGTTTTACACCAAACTGTGAAGTCTTTAATCTATCTATCTATCTATCTATCTATCTATCTATCTATCTATCTATCTATCTATCTATCTATCTATCTATCTATCTATCTATCTATCTATCTATCTATCTATCTATCTATCTATCTATCTATCTATCTATCTATCTATCTGTCTGTCTGTCTGTCTGTCTATCTATCTATCTATCTATCTATCTATCTATCTATCTATCTATCTATCTATCTATCTATCTATCTATCTGTCAGTCAAGGCCAGATTAATAAGAACACACATCCATATAAATAATTGCACAAGTCATAATTGTTGAATTCAAAGCACAAGAACTTTAATCAAAAGAATATAGCAAGTCCCTCCGAACAAGATCCCAGTACAATATCATCTTCTAATGAACACTGACCGCCAATAATTACGTAACTGACTGCGTCTACTTTAATAGCTGGGCCAAAGAACCACCTCACCATACAAGGGTCATCGTCTAACTGACCGTTTTTCCACTGTATGTCCTGTTTGTATGTCATGTGTGTTTGTGCTCTATGTATGACATGTGTGTATGTCATGTTTGTATGCCATGTGTGTGTGTCCTGTATGTATGCCATGTGTGTTTGTCCTGTATTTATGCCATGTGTGTATGTCATTTGTGTGTGACCTGTTTGTATGCCATGTGTGTTTATCTTGTATGTATGCCATGTGTGTATGTCATGTGTGTATGTCCTGTATGTATGTCATGTGTGTTTGTCTTGTATGTATGCCATGTGTGTATGTCCTATCGTTTGTCTGTCGTATCCAGCTGTCTCGAGGTCATTGCTGTATTTTATTTGTAAAACATTCTTATATAATTTATTGTGACGTTGTGGCACGTGACAGTTTGACATTTGAAGTCATAATAATGCTGTGATATTATGAATTAGTTAGCCCGTTGGTATTGTAAACTGTTTTTTTTTTATTCTGACTTTTTGACTGTGTTATCTCCATATGTGTCTTATTGTTTGGCTTGGTCTAACACAACCCCCAGGTCTAACACAACCCTTAGCCGTCTTTACTTCCCCAACTTAATTCAGGTAACCATTCAAAGCTGGGTGGACTTGTGGGACGACTTTGCACCAAATTTCACCTGGAAAAATTCCATGGGTCTCACTAAGGATCAAGCCCAGGATTCTCAGGCCAATAGTCGTGTATCTACACCACTCGGCCATCCATCTCACTGTTTATGTGTCTTATTGTTTGGTTTATTCCATCTGTATATGCGTCATCTATGCGACATATGTTTGTGACGTGTGCAAACACCTTGTCTGCCGTCTAAACATTAAGAGATTAAATTCTTGCTAGTTATAAGACAGTGCACTAGTACATTGCTTGCTAGTTATAACACAGTGCACTAGTACATTGCTTGCTAGTTATAAGACAGTGCACTAGTACATTGCTTGCTGGTTATAAGACAGTGCACTAGTACATGGCTTGCTAGTTATAAGACAGTGCACTAGTACATTGCTTGCCAGTTATAAGACAGTGCACTAGTACATTTGTTATGAATGGTTACGTTGGGGAAATGTCACGCTCAACAACGTTGTATGTGAACATTGTGGCCTCCAGACAATCACTTGTAGATTTATCTTCCTGTGTTTCCTTCACTCCACACAACTTACCCACCCTACAAACAGTTCCATCTCTTACACTTAGATCTTACCCCCTCCCCCTATCCTGCCGCCCCCCCCCCCCCCTTTCATCCCCTCCACCCCACAGGACACATTTTACTGTAGTGTTCTATGACATCAGATGGATCAGGTTCTTGTCCATGTTTGTCCAAAGACACTATCTCTTCCTTACGCTCCATCACATGCCTACACTGTGGCCCTGCGTCTTCATCATCGTTCATCCGGGTTTTTTTTTCTATTCATCAATTGGGCACACTCCATTCAACGGTAGGTCAACCGTCTTCTCCTTCCCTCCATCCTCTTGCCTCTCCCCCCCTCCGCCCCACCCATCCCTTCAACCCGCCCCGTTTAAATCCGTTTACATCCCAACCAAGGCTAGAGAAATAATCAACGTGTGACATTTAAATGCTCGGGGGTTGTTGTTTGGACCGGTATTTCGGTGGCCCACGGACAAAAGTTGTCCACAACTAAAACATGTTGAGTGCTAGACTGGATACAGACAAAAGGAAGACTTTATCTCAAAGCTGTTCCAACTCAGTGTTTCATTAACACTGGGATTAACATTGGTTTTTTTTTAGATATTTTTCTTACGGCTTAATTCGGGAACAATCATTAAACCCAAGATTATATTTTAGCTCTAGAAATGTTTTTTTTTATTGCCAGATTTGTTCAAAGTCCTGGTCAGTCAATTCATAGATTCTAAATAAAATCTTGTCCGCCCACCATTTGTCATATTCCACTCGCCAATTATCTCGGTCCACTCACCAGTTGTCGTGGTCCACCCACCATTTGTCGTATTCAACTCGCCAATTATCTTGGTCCACCCATCAGTTGTCGTGGTCCACCCACCATTTGTTGTATTCCACTCGCCAATTATCTTGGTCCACCCACCAGTTGTCGTGGTTCACCCACCATTTGTCGTATTCCACTCGCCAATTATCTTGGTCCACCCACCAGTTGTCGTGGTCCACCCACCATTTGTCGTATTCCACTCGCCAATTTTCTTGGTCCACCCACCAGTTGTCGTGGTTCACCCATCATTTGTCGTATTCCACTCGCCAATTATCTCGGTCCACTCACCAGTTGTCGTGGTCCACCCACCATTTGTCGTATTCCACTCGCCAATTATCTTGGTCCACCCACCAGTTGTCGTGGTTCACCCACCATTTCTCGTATTCCACTCGCCAATTATCTTGGTCCACCCACCAGTTGTCGTGGTCCACCCACCATTTGTCGTATTCCACTCGCCAATTTTCTTGGTCCACCCACCAGTTGTCGTGGTTCACCCATCATTTGTCGTATTCCACTCGCCAATTATCTCGGTCCACTCACCAGTTGTCGTGGTCCACCCACCATTTGTCGTATTCCACTCGCCAATTATCTTGGTCCACCCATCAGTTGTCGTGATCCACCCACCATTTGTCGTATTCCACTCGCCAATTATCTTGGTCCACCCATCAGTTGTCGTGGTCCACCCACCATTTGTCGTATTCCACTCGCCAATTATCTTGGTCCACCCACCAGTTGTCGTGGTTCACCCATCATTTGTCGTATTCCACTCGCCAATTATCTCGGTCCACCCACCAGTTGTCGTGGTCCACCCACCATTTGTCGTATTCCACTCGCCAATTATCTTGGTCCACCCATCAGTTGTCGTGGTCCACCCACCATTTGTCGTATTCCACTCGCCAATTATCTTGGTCCACCCATCAGTTGTCGTGGTCCACCCACCATTTGTCGTATTCCACTCGCCAATTATCTTGGTCCACCCACCAGTTGTCGTGGTTCACCCATCATTTGTCGTATTCCACTCGCCAAATATCTTGGTCCACTCACCAGTTGTCGTGGTCCACCCACCATTTGTCGTATTCCACTCGCCAATTATCTTGGTCCACCCATCAGTTGTCGTGGTCCACCCACCATTTGTTGTATTCCACTCGCCAATTATCTTGGTCCACCCATCAGTTGTCGTGGTTCACCCACCATTTGTCGTATTCCACTCGCCAATTATCTCGGTCCACTCACCTGTTGTCGTGGTCCACCCACCATTTGTCGTATTCCACTCGCCAATTATCTTGGTCCACCCATCAGTTGTCGTGGTCCACCCACCATTTGTCGTATTCCACTCGCCAATTATCTTGGTCCACCTACCAGTTGTAGCGGTCCACCCACAATTTGTCGTATTCCACTCGCCAATTATCTTGGTCCACCCATCAGTTGTAGCGGTCCACCCACCATTTGTCGTATTCCACTCGCCAATTATCTTGGTCTACCCACCAGTTGTAGCGGTCCATCCACCATTTGTCGTATTCCACTCGCCAATTATCTTGGTCCACCCACCAGTTGTAGCGGTCCACCCACCATTTGCCGTATTCCACTCGCCAATTATCTTGGTCCACCCACCAGTTGTAGCGGTCCACCCACCATTTGTCGTATTCCACTCGCCAATTATCTTGGTCCACCCACCAGTTGTCGTGGTTCACCCACCATTTGTCGTATTCCACTCGCCAATTATCTTGGTCCACCCACCAGTTGTAGCGGTCCACCCACCATTTGTCGTATTCTACTCGCCAATTATCTTGGTCCACCCACCAGTTGTAGCGGTCCACCCACCATTTGTCGTATTCCACTCGCCAATTATCTTGGTCCACCCACCAGTTGTCGTGGTTCACCCACCATTTGTCGTATTCCACTCGCCAATTATCTTGGTCCACCCACCAGTTGTAGCGGTCCACCCACCATTTGTCGTATTCCACTCGCCAATTATCTTGGTCCACCCACCAGTTGTAGCGGTCCACCCACCAGTCGTCTTGATTGATCCATGTTGTCTTTTCCCACTAGTTACTGTCATCCTTCCATCAGTTGGCCTGATCCACTTACAATATCCTGGGCTCTATAGGTCAAGAAGACAACACAATGTGCACTGATGTGTAATGTGTTGGACCAAGTCATTTTAGACAGCTGTGTAATGTTTTATGTATAAAACATAAGTATATTTTGCTTAACTTATTTAGAATTTGCTTCTACAGTTTTCAGGTGTGTTCTGTTGAGTTAATTGTCGGAGATTGCAGCTGCATGCACATTGATACATATAACAAGATTCCATCTGGATTTAGTAAATCGGACACTGATACATATAACAAGATTCCATCTGGATTTAGTAAATCGCACATTGATACATATAACAAGATTGCATCTGGATTTAGTAAATCGCGCATTGATACATATAACAAGATTGCATCTGGATTTAGTAAATCGCGCATTGATACATATAACAAGATTGCATCTGGATTTAGTAAATCGCGCATTGATACATATATAACAAGATTGCATCTGGATTTAGTAAATCGCGCATTGATACATATAACAAGATTGCATCTGGATTTAGTAAATCGCGCATTGATACATATAACAAGATTGCATCTGGATTTAGTAAATCGCGCATTGATACATATAACAAGATTGCATCTGGATTTAGTAAATCGCGCATTGATACATATAACAAGATTGCATCTGGATTTAGTAAATCGCGCATTGATACATATAACAAGATTGCATCTGGATTTAGTAAATCGCACATTGATACATACAAAAAGATCATAGCTTGATTTTACCTAATTTTGTGACCTTTTTTTTACGCACAAAAAACTGTCTTTAGAACAAGAACAAGTCAACAAGAAATATCACGTGACCAACTAGTTATTATAGTCCTGACTGACTGTGTGTATGGGGGTGGGGGGGGAGACATCAGTGATCTGATGGTCTGTGGCGTGGCTCCTGTCACGGCATGTCTACACCTTCCCTGAAGTGACAATCATAAGTCCTTGATCTATCAACCCACAGTGGAACTCTGGCGAGATGAATGGGAGACTAATTGTTGGTGTCTATATTTCTACTGGTCTTGTCAAAGCTACTGGTCTCTCACATCTAGTTAAAACGACCAAATTAAAAAAAAAAAGGTAATTTGTATGAAACCCATCCGCCGCCATTACTTCACAGGGAACAGGAAGCCTGTATAGACTCTTTGATAAATTATTTATCACATTTGTTGTCTTTGAGTCAATGGTTGACCCAGCCAATGTATCTGCCCGGGGGTATATAATCTGCCTGGGGGGTCTATAATGTGCCCGGGAGGGTATAATTTGCATAGGATTCATGAGTAATTTCTCCTCCTGGTATACAACTGTGTCGTGAATGTATGAAGTCCCTTTAAGGATGATATTATTTTAAAAACCATTAACGGGAAGGTATATATATATATATAGTACATAATGTTCATCCCTACTATAGACAACAGTGCAATAGCAATAGAGAGAACTTTTATTGTGAACATAATAAATCACTGGTTCTCATCTATGATCGAACCCGGGACCCTCAGGTCGACAGTTGCGTGAATAACAACGCTCGGCACTCCGTCCCCTCGTACAGTGTCCCACCCCGTCCCCTCGTACAGTGTCCCACTCCGTCCCCTCGTACAGTGTCCCACCCCGTCCCCTCGTACAGTGTCCCACTCTGTCCCCTCGTACAGTGTCCCACCCCGTCCCCTCGTACAGTGTCCCATCCCGTCCCCTCGTACAGTGTCCCACTCCGTCCCCACGTACAGTGTCCCATCCCGTCCCCTCGTACAGTGTCCCACCCCGTCCCCTTGGACAGTGTCCCACTCCGTCCCCTCGTACAGTGTCCCACTCCGTCCCCATGTACAGCGTCCCATCCCGTCCCCACGTACAGTGTCCCACTCCGACCCCCGTACAGTGTCCCATCCCGTCCCCTCGTACAGTGTCCCACTCCGACCCCTCGTACAGTGTCCCACCCCGTCCCCTCGTACAGTGCCCCACCCCGTCCCCTCGTACATTGTCCCACTCCGTCCCCTCGTACAGTGTCCCATCCCGTCCCCTCGTACAGTGCCCCACCCCGTCCCCTCGTACAGTGTCCCACTCCGTCCCCTCGTACAGTGTCCCACCCCGTCCCCTCGTACAGTGTCCCACCCCGTCCCCTCGTACAGTGTCCCACTCTGTCCCCTCGGACAGTGTCCCACCCCGTCCCCTCGTACAGTGTCCCATCCCGTCCCCTCGTACAGTGTCCCACTCCGTCCCCACGTACAGTGTCCCATCCCGTCTCCTCGTACAGTGTCCCACCCCGTCCCCTTGGACAGTGTCCCACTCCGTCCCCTCGTACAGTGTCCCACTCCGTCCCCATGTACAGCGTCCCATCCCGTCCCCACGTACAGTGTCCCACTCCGACCCCCGTACAGTGTCCCATCCCGTCCCCTCGTACAGTGTCCCACTCCGACCCCTCGTACAGTGTCCCACCCCGTCCCCTCGTACAGTGCCCCACCCCGTCCCCTCGTACAGTGTCCCACTCCGTCCCCTCGTACAGTGTCCCATCCCGTCCCCTCGTACAGTGCCCCACCCCGTCCCCTCGTACAGTGCCCCACTCCGTCCCCTCGTACAGTGCCCCACTCCGTCCCCTCGTACAGTGCCCCACCCCGTCCCCTCGTACAGTGCCCCACTCTGTCCCCTCGTACAGTGCCCCACTTCGTCCCCTCGTACAGTGCCCCACCCCGTCCCCTCGTACAGTGCCCCACTCCGTCCCCTCGTACAGTGTCCCACTCCGTCCACTCGTACAGTGTCCCAAATTATTACGGAAAGAAAATAATATAATGGTGTTACTGAATGTAGAAAATAATATAATGGTGTTACTGAATGTAGAAAATAATATTTGTATTGCGGGACGTCTTGAACTGCAATGCGGGACGTCTTGAACTGTATTGCGGGACGTATTGAACTGTATTGCGGGACGTCTTGATCTGTATTGCGGGACGTATTGAACTGTATTGCGGGACGTATTGAACTGTATTGCGGGACGTATTGAACTGTATTGCGGGACGTATTGAACTGTATTGTGGGACGTCTTGATCTGTAGTGCAGGACGTCTTGAACTGTATTGCGGGACGTCTTGAACTGTATTGCGGGACGTCTTGAACAGTATTGCGGGACGTCTTGAACAGTAGTGCGGGACGTCTTGATCTGTATTGCGGGACGTATTGAACTGTATTGCGGGACGTATTGAACTGTATTGCGGGACGTATTGAGCTGTATTGTGGGACGTCTTGATCTGTAGTGCGGGACGTATTGAACTGTATTGTGGGACGTCTTGATCTGTAGTGCGGGACGTCCATATCTGTATTGCGGGACGAATTTAACTGTATTGTGGGTTGAATTTGGCCCGCTGGTGTACTTGGCCTATGGCTTTTGTGTCGGATTAAGCCCCTTTGATTTAGCATCAAGTAATTTTGGTGCTTTCACTGATGCAATACATTAAACAAACTGCTTATCTATTTTTAGATCCTTATTTTTTCTGTTCACCAACTTGCTTGCTACTGAATATATTTAGTCAATAGGACTTATAGTAATTACAAAAACATCGAAGTAATTGTAGATTAACGAAACCTACAATATCGTATAACTCGTATTATCTCCACCTAGTTTGACTTGACACCTTTTTGTTTTGTGTGGTCTCTTATACAGTGTCCACCGTTTCTAGACGTGCTCAACATGTGAATAGATTTTTCATCTGCAATACACAATGTACTAACGTGTTTCATACAAGAAGTATGGAATCGGTGATACATTTATTGAATTGAATTATTTTAATGATATATTCGGCAATGACTTTTGTGGGGGTGATCTCTCTGAAATTGATTGTAGGTATGTACTTAATTTCATTATAGGTTAACCCAGTAATTTCAGTAGAACCCTTTCTTTATCCACACTTTATGCTGTTCGCCCTTCTCGCTGTGGTAATTTACTTTATGTTGTTCGCCCTTCTCGCTGTGGTCATTTACTATATGTCATTCGCCCTTCTCGCTGTGGTAATTTACTTTATGCTGTTCGCCCTTCTCGCTGTGGTAATTTACTGTATGTTGTTCGCCCTTCTCGCTGTGGTAATTTACTTTATGCTGTTTGCCCTTCTCGCTGTGGTAATTTACTTTAAGTTGTTCGCCCTTCTCGCTGTGGTCATTTACTATATGTTATTCGCCCTTCTCGCTGTGGTAATTTACTTTATGCTGTTCGCCCTTTTCGCTGTGGTAATTTACTTTATAATGTTCGCCCTTCTCGCTGTGGTAATTTACTTATGTAGTTCGCCCTTCTTGCTGTGGTAAATTACTTTATGCTGTTCGCCCTTCTCGCTGTGGTAATTTACTTTATGTTGTTCGCCCTTCTCGCTGTGGTCATTAACTTTATGCTTTTCGCCCTTCTGGCTTTGGTAATTTACTTTATGCTGTCCGCCCTTCTCCCTGTGGTTATTTACTTTATGCTGTTCGCCCTTCTCGCTGTGGTAATTTATTTTATGTTGTTCGCCCTTCTCGCTGTGGTCATTTACTATATGTTATTCGCCCTTCTCGCTGTGGTAATTTACTTCATGCTGTTCACCCATCTCGCTGCGGAATACTACTTTAGGTAGCTAGCCTCTTGTCGTCTGAACTTTAGCTAGTAAGACTGGTAATCAATATAAAACGATTGTATCTGAAATTTGTTTGAACATTAAGCACGACACAGAAATGTCTCTTGAGAGAAAGAAAGAAATGAACTTAACACTTCATTTGCCCCATTTAGGCCTAAATGGCCAATGTAACTTATATCAACATATTAAACTAATAAGTCCATTCAATAAGTCATTTTATAATCAAAACATTTAGTTTAGAGATATAATTATGTTAACTTGGAATGTGTTCCTCAAAATTTTTTTGATTATCAACTTTACCTCCGATTCCCCCACCCCTCCCCCGGGCCACCACACCTACCCAAACTGTCCTTCCTTTCTTTCCCTAAGCCAGTTTGTCAAAGATTGCAGTAAACTGGTGGGGGAAAAAAACCGTCAGTTTTGATGAATTTTGTCAACTTTGTGTAAATACTCGGTCTCCATTGGTTTCTATGGACGCCTAATATGACCAGCTTTAGAATGAAACTGTCCTGGTCGCAGCTGATCGATTTCCTTCCAGTTTTCAGCCTGTGCATTGGACAGCTCTTCATCAGCGCTCCCCTCCTCTTCCCCCGCTCCCCAACTTTCCTCAATCCGGTCTTATCGCTGCCGACAATTTATTTAGTTTTCAATATCCTAAGCCGCCTGCAAGACTCCAGTGTGATGTAAAGTTATTTATTTATAGTTTAATCAAACTAGCAAGGCAGCAAAAATAATTTTTTTTTTTTTTTCATTTAACCCAAGGTCTAACTAGATAATAAGCTACTGAATGCATCGCATTTATACAGCATAATGGCATTCAGTAGCCGCTTCTATTGGCCAACCCTCGGCTGTTATACATAAACATAATGATGATAAAGTAAAAATATAACTGCATATTACTAGTGTATTCTATTCATGTTGAGTAGCTAAAGGAAAAAAAAAATATAACGCATGACGTGAATAAAATGATGTTCATTTCAAAAATGTTTTTTTAGAACATGTCCATTAGTCACGTGACTAAATAATTGTACACAATATAATTTCTATCAGCAATTTTCTAAAGTAGCTCTTCTGTTATGGAATAAATACTTTTTGTTTTGATAATGCAAAAAGAGAAAATATCGATTTTAAGATGAAATTTTATAGTTTTATACAAGTGTAGAAGTTGGAATGTTGAACGATAACAGGCTAGGAAAGGCCGTCTTACCATTCTGGAATACTAGACCGGTTAACAGGGCTGGTTTAAAAGACTGGTTAACAGCGATTGTTTTATGGGCTGGTTAACATGGCTGGTTTTATGGGCTGTTTTACAGGGCTGGTCTGATCGTGCGTTAAGTGCTCAACTGTCGACCTAAAGGTACCTGATTCGATCTCCGGTGTGGACCGAGGAAATGTTTAGGTCTTGGTTCAAATTCCTTTCATGTCTCCCGTTGTGCCTCCATGGCCATTACACTTCCGGTTGTGGTGGTGATGGAAGAAGGGCACTACAAAACCTAAAATTTGTCCCATTTAGGTGGTCGATTTTTTTTTCGATGGAAGGTCTTATGGTAAAATGATCAATAGTCAACCTGAGGGTTCCTGGTTCGATCCTCGGTGACGACCAATGGATTTTTCCGGTCATTGTTAAAGTTCCCGCTATATCTTCCGTGGTGCCTCCATGGTCATTGCACTATCGGCCATGGCGGGATGAAAGGAGGGCATTGCAAAAACTGTCCCATTAGTGGTTTATAGGATCTAAGAGATTTCATCTCATCCTTAAAGGGACATCTTACACAGGGCTGGTTTGCTAGACTGGTATGCAGGGCTGGTTTAAAGGGCTGGTTTAAAGGGCTGGCTTAAAGGGCTGGTTTAAAGGGAGGGCTGTTTTAAAGGGCTGGTTTACATGGAGGATCTACATGGTTGGCGTACAGGGCTATTTACAAGGCTATTTTATTAGGTTGGTTTACTAAGCATGTGCTTTAGGCTGTTTTACAAGGCATGCTTACTAGGTTAGTTTACTTGGCTTGTTGAATACGCTTTTTATTAGGCTGGTATAGTTGGCTTATATACAACAGGTTGGTAAAATTGACAGGTAAAATTAGCTGGTAAAATTGACTGGTAAAATTAGCTGGCAAAATTGACAGGTAAAATTAGCTGGTAAAATTAGCTGGCTAAATTGACTGGTAAAATTAGCTGGTAAAATTGACAGGTAAAATTAGCTGGTAAAATTAGCTGGTAAAATTAGCTGGTAAAATTGACTGGTAAAATTAGCTGGTAATATTGACAGTTAAAATTGACAGGTAAAATTGACAGGTAAAATTAGCTGGTAAAATTAGCTGGTAAAATTGGCTGGTAAAATTAGCTGGTACAGCATGCTGGTTTATATGGCTGGTGCATCCAGTACGCATTCCTATTAAACCTGTTGCGAAAGATCTAAAAAATGTGCCTAAGACCACAAATTATATCAAACGTCTACGGCCCTGAAAACCTAAAAAAAAAAGGTTCTGGTAAGAGGTGCAAGGGTTTTTACATTGACATTTACGAGGAAATTAACAATTAAATTAACAATGAAGTAGACAATGAAGTTAAAAATGAAGTTAACAATTTGGTTAAGAAAGGTCGTGATACTAAAATAGTCGTTTAATTTGAGAAACAGATACTTCGACTTTGGTCTAAATCATATGGCCTTGTCTTTATTAATATCTTCAAACTGTATTACATCTTCATTAACTTTCTCAATACGTAATTTATTCTCATCTTTCTCTCCATCTTCCCTTTTTTTGATGATGACTCTATCCTCATTCGTTTATTCCCATCATGGGGAGGCTTGTGTTGATGTCTTCAGTCCCGCCGCACGGGTTCAAAAGTCTCCTCCTCTGTTCCAGATCTTCAGTAGTTAGGTCACGTCGTGGATTTAATGAGAAGCTCGGACAATGTGGACCTCGGTCTGACTGGACGGGTCAATATTTGGCCAATGTCTGTTGAATTTCTGTAATTACACTTATCTTAACGGCTTTGCTGTATATGACATCAATAGTTGATTGAGTTAAAAACAGTTATTATCTTGATATGGCGATCTCTTTCCTGATGGATCACACAGCTGCCTGGTTAGTTGCATACTTGTCTGGTTAGTTACAAAGTTGTCTGGTTAGTTACACAGCTGTTTCTTTAGTCACTAAGGTGTCTGCTTAGTTGCATAGTTGTCTGGTTAGTTACATAGCTGCCTTGTTAGTTATATAGCTGTCTTGTTAGTTACATAGCTGTCATGTTAGTTACATAGCTGCCTGGTTAGTTACATAGCTGTCCTGTTAGTTACATAGCTGTATGGTTAGTTACACAGCTGTCTGGTTTATAACACTTAGGTGGACCCAATCATTAGACTATTTACAGACTGAAATTATTCAAGACACTGTAAGGATTAGATGTTTAATCTTTTAATCCTATAAACCAATGCTATGGTGGTTTAAGTCGTGCGTCATCTTCTCCCCACCAAACATCTATGTGCAATGGTTATGGAGTTTCCTTGGAAGACGTAGGTTGTAGTCGAGAGTAACTCTAGATTTGATCCCGTTGTATTCACCATGCAGATTGGGCATACAGCTAGATCTAGACAAAGTCCCCAATCAGTTATTCATGCTTTCAGTCCTTACGCCGGGAGAAACTAAAACACAGAGCCTAGTTAATATTATTGTTGGTATTTTTACTAATCAGACAATATTGGAAGAAATAATCGAAACCATGACACTCTATGTACTTATCAGTGAAAAGGAAAACTGTGTTAATTTTTTATTTGTTTATAACTGAAGTTTATTATAAGTTCTGAAAAAATTGTTGACCATTTTCATTTAGTTTAACCTGACTGTAGTATCCGTCGGTCAGAATGTGGATACATATTTTGTTGGTCCTGACTGCAGTATCCGTCGGTCAGAATGTGGATACATATTTTGTTGGTACTGATCAATTACTAGATCGGGGGTAAGCAAACTTTTACATCGCGGGCCACAATCGTTAGACTGAAGGTCTGGGTCAGGGCAAAGGACCAAGTTTTTTTTAATGAATAAATTTGGATTAAATGTTAAATTGAATGCACTGACAGGATCAAAGAAAAAGACCGGCCGTAGTTTGTTATTGTCTGTCTAGATACTATAGGAAGAATTCAATCCATCAGAATTCCGTTATATTTGAAATATTTTATGAAGCAGACAATTGATGTCAGGCCTACATGTATAAATGACTGATCATTAAGTAAAGAAAACAATGAATACTCAACCAGTCACACCTGATATCCATGTTATAAAACAGTTCACTATCATTAGAACCTGCAATGTACTGAAAAAAAAACTTCGTACGAATCATCACATTACATTTGTTGTAAAAAAAGTAAAGTTCCCTTAGCCCTAGCGGGCAATCTGTTTCTATAACATCGGATTGTGTGGTTAGCACAACGCCCAGCCGCCTTTACTTCCCCAACTTAAAGTCAGGTACCCATTTAAAGCTGGGTGGACTTGTGGGACGACTTTGAGACACATTTCACCTGGAAAAATTCCCATGGAGGATCGAACCCAGGACTCTCAGGTCGACAGTCGAGTGTCTACACCACTCGGCAACCCGTCCCACTACATTTGTTGTAGTCATTATTTTATATCTGTTGCAGTCATTTTTTTTTTGGAGGTTATGTTCATGAAATAATAATAGGTAGATTGTTTGTTTAATTTCTTTCTCTTGTCTATCTCAATTTTCCTTTTTATCTAAATGCCATAGTTTATTGAACACATTGTTTTCTTCCTATATTTAAAGATTACTTTTTGTCCAGGGTTGGGTTCCAGTGAAATTCTTAAATTGTCTACAGGTTAGTTCATTATTTGATTGGTTTACGTGTCTATGACGTGGAACTTTTTCATCTAACAGACGCCCCGAAAAATCTTGAGTTAAATCATGACTAAACTAATAAATTGACCAACACATAGGCTAACAAGGGAACTAATTCTTTAAACTACAGCTTAAGTAGCTATTGATTTATTATCACACAACTTCACGACCATTTTCTATTGATGACAAACTGATAAATTGAAAGAAAAAACTGTAACAATTATATGACGTCATTTCAGCTAGGTACTGAAATAATAGAAAGCTACTATTGATCATTTTCAAGAAAGCTACGACATTCACGCAATGTTTCCAATGATATTAAGCCATAGCAAAATCAAACAAAATGTGCCCTTTAATTCCACTGACTGTACAAGGTCAATGTCTCCATTGTATGCAGTCATCCTAAGAAAAGGTTTTGAGAGTATACAATTTAAAAAGACGTCATTGTAAGCCCCAAATTTTAGTTCTATGACCTACATAACTCTGACACTAACTAGGGTGTGGAAATAACAGCAGAAATATTTTTGACATTTTTTTTTTAACTACGGACTTGTGAGATGAATACAATCTATAAATGTGATCGAAAACAACTTCTGAAGAACTAATAGCAACAATTATATGTTAATGCATCACAATATCTGTTTCCAGGGCTTATTGTTAAAACATAATCTCTTGATGAATCACAATGATTTTCTCAGGGGTGTTTTGTAAAAAGCATAATCTTTTTAATGCATCAACACACATTATGACAGAGTTTTCACACAACAATTATTTAATTTAACTCAATCCTGACACTGTAATTGTAAATTTGAATGCTCGGTTAAAATGTTGGATGCTTGTAATTTTATTTTACATGATAATTATAGTAGTTTCGTATAAAACATTTAAAGTGTATTCTGAAAAAAAAATAGTTTCGTACATAATATATAATTTTTATTACAATACGTTATAGATGCAATTAAAAAAAAAAACAGCTCTCTGTAAAATGCTTAAACTTTGATTGATTAAGTCAGTTCTATGTTAACATGTCCTGTTAAGTGCTCAAATATTGAACAGTACGATGGAAGAACTGGTCAAGTTATTATTAAGTAGTAACATTGAACTCAGTAATTGGTTGAAACATTTTTTTTTCTGAAGTTGTCAATATATTACAAGTGAGTTGACAGTAAATGCTGTGTCACATAGTGCAGTCTACAACTTTATGAAACATTTTATTTTTTGGATTTATAAATAAAAATAAAGGATATTCACTCCTTACAGGACACTACAGGTATTGATTCAAACACATGTGTATGATCAGAGCAGTTTAATCGTTCTTCTAAGATGAATAAAATGCAAACTACTCCATTTATCACACAATGACAATGACAAGTTTATTACGTTTATCAGTGTGTCTGAGTAAAATGTAAACTAAAGTAAAACAGAATACCTTGGGTTTAGAAAATATATATAAATTTCTAGGAATTCTATTGACTAAATATAAGTGTGGGCACCAATACCGATGTATTAACTTAGTAATGTGTAAAGGGCGGCACCGTAAATTGTACGACATTGTGGAGAAACATATTAAAATGTTTTGATCCATTTAATATTTAGAAGTCTTACAGTACCTCTTTTTATATTAGTCTGTGGTATTATTATGGGCCATTTTCGGACTACTGTAGGTGAATGTAAGGAGACAACTGTAGGTGAATGTAAGGAGACAACTGTAGGTGGATGTAAGGAGACTACTGTAAGTGGATGTAAGGAGACAACTGTACGTGGATGTAAGGAGACAACTGTATGTTGATGTAACGAGACAACTGTAGGTGGATGTAAGGAGACAACTGTAGGTGGATGTAAGGAGACAACTGTAGGTGGATGTAAGGAGACAACTGTATGTTGATGTAAGGAGACAACTGTAGGTGAATGTAAGGAGGCATCTGTAGGTGGATGTAAGGAGACAACTGTAGGTGAATGTAAGGAGACAACTGTAGGTGAATGTAAGGAGACAACTGTATGTGGATGTAAGGAGAAAACTGTAGGTGGAAGTAAGGAGACAACTGTATGTTGATGTAACGAGACAACTATAGCTGAATGTAAGGAGGCAACTGTAGGTGGATGTAAGGAGACAACTGTATGTGGATGTAAGGAGACAACTGTAGGTGGATGTAAGGAGACAACTCTAGGAGAAAACTGTAGGTGGATGTAAGGAGACAACTGTAGGTGAATGTAAGGAGGGAACTGTAGGTGGATGTAAGGAGACAACTGTAGGTGAATGTAAGGAGACAACTGTAGATGGATGTAAGGAGACAAATGTAGGTGAATGTAAGGAGACAACTGTAGATGGATGTAAGGAGATAACTGTAGGTGGATGTAAAGAGACAACTGTAGGTGGATGTAAGGAGAAAACTGTAGGTGGAAGTAAGGAGACAACTCTAGGAGACAACTGTAGGTGGATGTAAGGAGACAACTCTAGGAGACAACTGTAGGTGGATGTAAGGAGACTTCTGTAGGTGGATGTAAGTAGACAACTGTAAGTGGATGTAAGGAGACAACTCTAGGTGGATGTAAGGAGACAACTCTATTAGAAAACTGTAGGTGGATGTAAGGAGACAACTGTATGTTGATGTAAGGAGACAACTGTAGGTGAATGTAAGGAGGCAACTGTAGGTGGATGTAAGGAGACAACTGTAGGTGAATGTAAGGAGACAACTGTAGATGGATGTAAGGAGACAACTGTAGGTGAATGTAAGGAGACAACTGTAGATGGATGTAAGGAGATAACTGTAGGTGGATGTAAGGAGACAATTGTATGTTGATGTAAGGAGACAACTGTAGGTCAATGTAAGGAGGCAACTGTATGTTGATGTAACGAGACAACTGTAGGTGGATGTAAGGAGACAACTCTAGGAGACAAATGTAGGTCGATTTAAGGAGACAACTGTAGGTGGATGTAAGGAGACAACTGTTTGTTGATGTAAGGAGACAACTGTAGGTGAATGTAAGGAGACAACTGTAGGTGAATGTAAGGAGACAACTGTAGATGGATGTAAGGAGACAACTGTAGGTGAATGTAAGGATACAACTGTAGATGGATGTAAGGAGACAACTGTAGGTGGATGTAAGGAGAGAAATATAGGTGGATGTAAGGAGACAATTGTATGTTGATGTAAGGAGACAACTGTAGGTCAATGTAAGGAGGCAACTGTAGGTGAATGTAAGGAGACAACTGTAGATGGATGTAAGGAGACAACTGTAGATGGATGTAAGGAGACAACTGTAGATGGATGTAAGGAGACAACTGTAGGTGGATGTAAGGAGACAACTGTATGTTGATGTAAGGAGACAACTGTAGGTGGATGTAAGTAGACAACTGTAGGTGGATGTAGGAGACAACTCTAGGAGACAACTGTAGGTGGATGTAAGGAGACAACTGTATGTTGATGTAAGGAGACAACTGTAGGTGAATGTAAGGAGGCAACTGTAGGTGGATGTAAGGAGACAATTGTAGGTGAATGTAAGGAGGCAACTGTAGGTGGATGTAAGGAGACAATTGTAGGTGAATGCAAGGAGAAAACTGTAGATGGATGTAAGGAGACAACTCTAGGAGACAACTGTAGGTGGATGTAAGGAGACAATTGTAGGAGACAACTGTAGGTGGATGTAAGGAGACAACTGTAGGTGGATGTAAGGAGACAACTGTAGGTGAATGTAAGGAGACAACTGTAGGTGAATGTAAGGAGACTACTGTAGGTGGATGTAAGGAGACAACTGTAGATGGATGTAAGGAGACAACTGTAGATGGATATAAGGAGACTACTGTAGGTGGATGTAAGGAGACAACTGTAGGTGGATGTAAGGAGACAACTGTGGGTGGATGTAAGCAGACAAATGCCCAGGGGCCCGGCGAGTTTTAGGGGCCCGGACTGAGCTGGCCAATCAACTTATGAAAATATTATTAACAGCACGATGGGGGGGGGCCATGATAGCCCTGCACAAGGGCCGAAATTTCTATCGGTGGGCCTGGGCCTATATATATAAGAACACAACTGTTCTGACAAAGCAAGCAAAATATAATTCTAAAAGAAAATTAAAGTTAGATAAACTTGTGAATGATGTTATCATCTGTTAGTGTCAAAACTGTAATTACTTCAGCTATACTTCATATAACAATGTAACGTTTACTGTAATTACTTCAGCTATACTTCATATAACAATGTAACGTTTACTGTAATTACTTCAGCTATACTTCGTATAACAATGTAACGTTTACTGTAATTACTTCAGCTATACTTCATATAACAATGTAACGTTTACTGTAATTACTTCAGCTATGCTTTATATAACCAAGTAACGTTTACTGTAATTACTTCAGCTATGCTTTATATTACAATGTAACGTTTACTGTAATTACTACAGCTATACTTCATATAACCATGTAAAGTTTACATCAGCTATACTTCATAGAACCATGTAACGTTTACTGTAATTACTTCAACTATACTTCATATAACCATGTAACGTTTACTTTGTTATCATTCAGACCCTGGCCAGTTTTTATCTTCCTTTACTTCTATATTTTTTTTTTATTTCACGTAAAATAAAAATAAAATATTTACACTTATTATATTGTGGGAACAGAGTTGAAAGAAACTTTGTGTGTGTAAATAATACATAGTTGACCTTTGAATGAACTCACGTGAACAGTTACTCTGTGTTTGTAGACAATACAAAGTTGACCTTTGAATGAACTCACGTGAACAGTTACTCTGTGTTTGTAGACAATACAAAGTTGACCTTTGAATGAACTCACGTGAACAGTTACTCTGTGTTCGTAGACAATACAAAGTTGACCTTTGAATGAACTCACGTGAACAGTTACTCTGTGTTTGTAGACAATACAAAGTTGACCTTTGAATGAACTCACGTGAACAGTTACTCTGTGTTTGTAGACAATACAAAGTTGACCTTTGAATGAACTCACGTGAACAGTTACTCTGTGTTCGTAGACAATACAAAGTTGACCTTTGAATGAACTCACGTGAACAGTTACTCTGTGTTTGTAGACAATACAAAGTTGACTTATGAATGAACTCACGTGACAGACACTCTGTGTCATCAATAACCAATCAACAACTGGCTGCTCCCTTGAGATCAAAGACTGCATGTCAAATACACATTGGCCGTCCCATTATTGACTGCATGGGAGAAAATTATCACAGAACAATCTTTGTATTTTCATCTGTCATGGGGCGGGTAGAACAATCTTTGTATTTTCATCTGTCATGGGCAGGCTTGCGGAGCCGCCAAATTTTTTTCCGGCTCCGGCTCCCACAAATTTGACGGCTCCGGCTCCGGCTCCCTATTAAGATAGTATCACACGAGACAAAAATTTTTGTAATTGCGCCACGCAAACATGCCGCTGATAAAAAGTTATGCAAATTTTGTCGCGTTCATCCCCCATAGCAGGCCCGTAGCGTGCGGGGGGGGGGCAGGGCGTGCGGGGTAGGGCCAGGGAGGCCGGGCCCCCCCTGCGTTTTGTCTGGCCCCCTCTACTTATTTGTTCTACTTAGTAAAGCGTATTACCTGCCCCCCTGCTATTGCCTGGCCCCTGCTGTAGAATTTTCACGCTACGGGGCTGCCCCATAGTCAGGTACTTGAAAATATAAGCATGTCGGTTTTACTAAAAACAAACCATTTCAGTGCATCCAGAATCATATCATTATTTTCGACCGAGGTTTCACTAGTCACCATTTTCATAAGTAATAAAAAGTTATTTCAATGATCAAATTAGCAAATAGTAAAATGGTACATTATTTAAAATATTTTAAAGACTTAAGTATTTATATTTATTATTTATAAATTTGAAGTGACTATTCGGACCTGGGTACCAATAAACTCCGATTTTTATTCGGACCCCGTCCCAACCAAGTCTGATTATTATTCGGACCCGTGGCAAATATGCACTTAGCTTAGCTATACATAAACTTTATTATTGTTTTTTTTTATAATTGTTTGAATTGTATGATTTAATCGTTACTCAGTGTCTAGGGTTCCACTAAGCGGACTCTGTATTATTATTTTTTCGGGATCCGTCTAATAAAGTTTAAATATAGCTAAGCTTAGTGCATATTTGCCACGGGTCCGAACAACAATCGGATTTTATTGGGACCCGGGTCCGTATAGCCACATCCTTATAAATGTATCTACTCTATTTAAGATATTCTGTTTATAATAAAATTGTTAAATACAGAAAGCGACAATTTTGTTTGTAGTCTATTACAAATTCGCGGCAGCCCCGTAGCGTGAAAATTCTACAGCAGGGGCCAGGCATTCTACAACAGGGGCCAGGCAATAGCTAAGCCCCCCTGGCCCCCCCCCCACACGCTACGGGCCTGATTCGCGGTCAAATAATAAAACGAAATGACGCGTTCTATTTGTCGTCTTAGTAAAAATTTATTTTAAATGATTGATACAATTATTCTATGAAATAAAACTGTTTGAACTTTATATATAACAAAATAACAAGCCATTAAAAAAATTTCGGAGGGTAAACAAGATAAACGAACACAAAACGATTCCCCGTAAAAGATTTCTTGTGGTGATGTGCGTGCACGCTATCATTTTTAACGCTGTTACTGTTGTGGCTTTAGTAAAATAACAACATTTCAAATTGCAGGAGGCAAACAATCAAACAAATTTGGAATTTTAAAGCTAAAAAAAAAAAAATTCTGCTGTAAAAAAAACATTTGGGAGCCGTGGAGCCGCCAGATTTTTTTCGGCTCCGGCTCCAGCAAAAAGTGGCGGCTCCCGGCTTCTCGGCTCCGGCTCCGCAAGCCTGGTCATGGGGCGGGTAGAACAATCTTTGTATTTTCATCTGTCATTGGGTTGGTAGAACAATCTTTGTATTTTCATCTGTCATTGGGTTGGTAGAACAATCTTTGTATTTTCATTTGTCATGGGGCGGGTAGAACAATCTTTGTATTTTCATCTGTCATTGGGTTGGTAGAACAATCTTTGTATATTCATCTGTCATTGGGTTGGTAGAACAATATTTGTATTTTCATCTGTCATTGGGTTGGTAGAACAATCTTTGAATTTTCATCTGTCATTGGGTTGGTAGAACAATCTTTGTATTTTCATCTGTCATTGGGTTGGTAGAACAATCTTTGCATTTTCATTAGTCATGTGGCGGGCATTGATGTGGTGGAGGGTAGTATTAACAATATTTATTTCTCTACCGACTGTACGTCTGTCATCTATCTATCTATCTATCTATCTATCTATCTATCTATCTATCTATCTATCTATCTATCTATCTATCTATCTATCTATCTATCTATCTATCTATCTATCTATCTGTCTGTCTGTCTGTCTGTTTGTCTGTCTGTCTGTCTGTCTGTCTGTCTGTCTATCTATCTATCTATCTATCTATCTATATATATTTATCTATCTATCTATCCATCTATTTTTCTATCTGTCTAACCGCGTGTCCTTCTGCGTGTGTCTGTCTATCTGTATGACTGCCATTTGGTCTGCATACCGTCTGTCTTGCTATTTATCAATCTACCATATCGATCCGTCAGTCTGTAGATCATTCTGTTTGTCAGTCATCTACCAATTTATCTATCTGTATGTCTGTGTATGTAATCTTTCAATGTGTATGTAGCGGTCAATGTCAGCTAGTCGGTCAATTGCAGACATTGGTCAGCTAAACCGACCAATGGGAACATTAGCTGCTGGGTGCGACAGGGCAATGTCGAGTGCCGATGGGGAAAGTATCGTATGATAACATCAATTACGAATTTTTTGAACATTAAATCAAGATACATTTTTTTACCTGCCAGTCTGTCTCTTTCTATCTCTGTGTGTGTGTGTGTGTCTGCGTGTGTGTGTGTGTTTGTATTTATATGCCTTTCATTTTTTATCTATCATTTTGTCATGTCTTATTTCTGAGTATCGTTGTATCCGCATAACATGTTAGCTATAAACATGATGACAGTAAACGACATGTAATTCACTGGACACAAACAGTTTTCCCTCAATCAAAAATGTGTACGGTTAATTATTCCCTACGGACACTGCTGTTGGATAAGTTCTGCTTGTCTCTATGAGAGTGTGTCTCTATGTGAGTGTGTTTATTTGTGAGTATGTCTCTATGTGAGTATGTCTATGTGTAGGTGTGTCTCCATGTGAGTGTGTCTCTATGTGAGTGTGTCTGTGTGTGATTTTGTCTATGTGTAGGTGTGTCTCCATGTGAGTGTGTCTCTATGAGAGTGTGTCTATGTGTGATTATGTCTATGTGTAGGTGTGTCTCCATGTGAGTGTGTCTCTATGTGAGTGTTTCTGTGTGTGATTATGTCTATGTGTAGGTGTGTCTCCATGTGAGTGTGTCTCTATGTGAGTGTGTCTAGGAGTGTTTATTCACGAGAATGTCATTCAACTACCAGGTTGTACAAGTGGATCGATCAATATGTAATGGAGAATTCATAGTGGCCGTACCGCATCAGCTAATGAGCTGTACCTGACTTTCAGTTGAATCATTGCTGTCTCTCTCCACCCATTTCCATCTTCCCCTTCTCACGCCTACATCCTTTTTCCATTCATTCGCTTCATTGGAACCGGAAGTTGAGAAAAATTGAAACGATGACTTCCGTTTGAAAAAAAAAATAATATTATTATCGATCAAAGGTCTGGATTAATGCAACAGTAACAGAGAGGACGTAAAGAAATATTTCAGTGCCATTGTTTGTGTGTCAAACTGCATGAAGACTACTGTAGTGGAGTCACGACTGACGCCGTCGCTACTGAAAAGTTTTTTTTTTTAAAAGATGAAGAGGCGTCACTGGTAAAGCGACTGGTGTGGGCGTACACGTGAATGTCTTGCGTTCCCTGGTTCGCCCAGACCGCCCTGTCCCCCTTTGAGAGCCCCGTCAACACGGATTGGATGGACGAGGAGCCGCTTCTGGAATCCGGGGCTCCCGTCCCCATGGAAGAGCGGGGCAAGCTGACCTCCAGGCTCTCCATGCGACGTAAACTCTGGAAACAGAACCGGAAGTTGAAAAGGGGATTAACGTGTGATACTATACTGTTCAAACCACCTCCCGATCTGGTTCCGGTAAGTAAAAAAAAAAGTAGCAGACGATCTGTGTGTGTTTAAGATTACTCATTCCCTCCCCTTCACCCCCCTCCCCACCCCTCCCCCCCCCGGGGATATCACTAACCTTTATAATTCTTGGCCCCCCTGTCCCATCAATTTCTCCCGTTCATTATATTTCCAATTAATTTGTTCGCTGCACAATTTCACGTTGTGATCAATGTAATATCTTTAATTAAACACCGGTTATAAGGTTGGGAAATTTTTTTTTTTTAAACTAGGAAGCCATTATAAATTTTATGAAAATTTTTTTTTATTCTCTCTCAAAATTGTTCAGACTTTTTATTTTTTTATTAACATTAACACATTTTTAAAACATATTCCCAGCTCTCTGCACTTTCTATACATTTGTAGAAGCCAGGAATATTGCCAGGAATGATTTTTTTAAGATAAACTGTTGGTTTGAGAACACACATATTGATTCAATAAGTAAGATTTATTTATTGATAACATTTCTCAGAAATTATCTGTAAATGTTTGATTTATATGAACTAATTGAACTATATTAAATATTTCACGCCAAAGCGTTTTTTTTTTGTAGACAGGGGAACTTGGGAGCAGTGCAGGGCGCCATCTGCAATAGGGCGCCCGGTGAAGTTTTTTTTTTTATTCAATTGAACGCTTAAGGGGGAAGGGGCGAAGTAAACTTCTGCCTAGGGGGTCCTGAATACCTAGAAACTTTACATTAGTTGAGGAGTCTAGTGGCAACTGGACATTGAATTAGCCACACAATCCCGTGTAAACTTTATCTGTCCAGATTCGTTCTTATCGATAGGCAAACTAGGCAACCACCTAAAGTTGCCAATTCCAGTATCATTGTCTGTTTAATCTTGTGCTAAGTTCTCTGTGAGGCAATTTATACCAGCCTCCCCCCCCCCCCCCCGATATGGCCTTAGTATTTGAAATGGTGTGTAGATACACCGCAGACTTTATAAGTACAGTTTCCATTCCCACATACTGCACTTTAAAAATAGTATGTCACGTCCGGATATTTAACTATTTGCTCACTAGCACTAAATCCAGACATATAACTGTCACACTCACACAATGCCTATACGTGTATACTGAGGGTCAATTAAATAGTAAGTGAAATGGTGACTATGTTCTAGGTGTATCAACTCAGATCATACCATGGGAGATTACAGTTGTTCACATACAAGACTCAGTCATGTGTTGCTCAGAATGTGTCTATTATGTCTACTAGCAACCATGTTCACATGGTGTCTGAGACTACCAATCCAGAATTAATATATACTAGCTGTACCCTGCAAAACCTTTGCACAGAGTTATATCCCCTTAGGCTTGATCGGTAGGCTGGGTTATTTTTGGTTTCGGGCAGATCCGATTTTTTTATGATTGTATTTTAAACTGGAATACTGTTGTATTAATTCTTTCGATTTAACGCAGAACCCAAATCGCTATTATTTTATTAGATAAATCGACCTTAGCTACTGCAGTCTGTTACTTTTCTATATTTACCGTCTTTTATTCCAATTCAATCCATAATCTTTTCTGTCGTTTTCTCTTATCTATCCATCTCGCTCTTTGCCTTTATTACTCACTATATTCCCTGTTAGCCTAGTTGTTTCCTTGTAATATTTACTCATCTTGAGAGCCATTTTGCCCAGGAATTCATTTCCCAAACACCCTGACTACCATCACTGCCGTCCACTATCACTGCAATCTAACCAGCGACTCATGGTAGAAAGGGGGAAATCCACTTTGACTATATTGATCCGAGTGAAACTTTCATTCAGTTCTGTCATAAATTCCATCATAAAGATGTTGTCTTTGCCCCCCCGCCTCCCATACCAGTCAGAACATCATACCAACAGAATACATCCTTAATGTTTGTGTGAGCCGACACCCTGGTTATCTCACTGTGTGATATACTGCGATATGTGTCAGACATTGTTTTATATATATATATATATATATATATATATATATATATATATATATATATATATCACGGAGTTATCCAGAGAGTAGGATGAGAAGTGAGTGGTGTCCCCTGTAAGCATTAGATGGACTCACTTAGATAATATAAACAACTAATGGGTCGGTTTTCATGGTGCCCTTTTTTCATTCCCACTATAGCCAATTGAAGAGTGAGAGGAAGAAATATTTACTTAGAGAGGGGGTATATATATATATATATATATATATATATATATAGAGAGAGAGAGAGAGAGAGAGAGAGAGAGCGAGAGAGAGAGAGATTGAGAGAGAGAGAGAGATTGAGAGAGAGAGAGAGAGAGAGAGATAGATAGAGAGATTGAGAGAGAGAGAGAGAGATTGAGAGAGAGAAATTATAAAGAGAAGGAGAAAAGGTATTAAGAGAGGAAGAGAGACCTAAGGTAATATATAGATAGACAATGAGATAATTAGATAGGAATATATATATATATATATATATAAATATCGGTAATTATTCACACACTCACATAGAATCACTTTTCCTTATACAATTGTGAACGATTCATTAAAGCGAAAAAAAATAAAAAATAAATCATTTTGACTTTTTAATGTAAACCACGACTCAGGTCAGTAATGTAAACCATGACTCGGGTCAGTAATGTAAACCATGACTCGGGTATGTAATGTAAACCTTGACTCTGGTCAGTAATGTAAACCATGACTCGGGTCAGTAATGTAAACCATGACTCGGGTCAGTAATGTAAACCATGACTCGGGTCAGTAATGTAAACCATGACTCTGGTCAGTAATGTAAACCATGACTCGGGTCAGTAATATAAACCATGACTCGGGTCAGTAATGTAAACCATGACTCGGGTCAGTAATGTAAACCATGACTCTGGTCAGTAATGTAAACCATGACTCTGGTCAGTAATGTAAACCATGACTCGGGTCAGTAATATGCACCTCTGACATCATTCACCTACCTGGCTACCCTCGTGATTCTAGTTTCTCTCTTCACATTTCTGATTCCTTCTTGCATATCTGGTGGTGTGAGAGAATCAATCCAGATGGGAGATAAGCCTGTTGGTTTACAATTACCCACTATTTCGTGACTGGGCATGATCTCCCTTCTCTCACACACCCCCCTCCACCCTCGCTACCACTTCCATTATTTTGCTTTCACCAGAATATTATTGATGCTGATAATTAGATAACTATTGTTATACATATTCAGGTAATCATTATCATTTACTTTCTCAAAATAAACTCGCTTTGATCATTTGTAGAAAAAACAAACAAGCTGATTGCCTGAATATACAGTATGAGAGTGATGATAGTGGGTGGGTTCAGAAGTGAAGCACCTGTAAGGTATCCTGAAATACACCTATACCCCCACACCCAGTACTCCTAAATCCAAATTTATTATTTCAAGAACATCGGTTGAAATCAAAGTCGTTCAAGTATAGAATCAGCTTTTAATAAAGCAATATAACATAGATTCATCAGTTCTATATGAATGTATTATATATATATATATATATATATATATATATATATATATATATATACTAGTTGCAAGTACTCGGCTTTGCCTGGTTTAAAATAAGGTTTAATGTTTATTTAAGAAGCGTAATTTGACGTTTAATTACGATTTAAAATAAGACGCGTAAAAAAGGGTTTATTTGCATGCAATAAAACGGTACATTTATCTTAAAACAATGTGATACACAACATTTTTGACAGTTCCTGTCTCTCTCTCTCCCTCCCTCCCTCTTGTCCTCCCTCTCTCTTAGGCATGATTATAGCAAAAGATCTATCTATCTATCTATCTATCTATCTATCTATCTATCTATCTATCTATCTATCTATCTATCTATCTATCTATCTATCTATCTATCTATCTATCTATCTATCTATCTATCTATCTATCTATCTATCTATCTATCTATCTATCTATCTATCTATCTATCTATCTATCTATCTATCTATCTATCTATCTATCTATCTATCTATCTATCTATCTATCTATCTATCTATCTATCTATCTATCTATCTATCTATCTATCTATCTATCTATCTATCTATCTATCTATCTATCTATCTATCTATCTATATCTATATCTATCTATCTATATCTATCTATCTATATATATATATATATATATATATATAATATATTATGGCTTCACACTTCTTCTAAACCCCTTCTTCATTCATTTACCTTCCTCAAACTGTACAAATCAGGGAGCATGAAAAAACAACAACAATTCTTTATTTCTTTTTCCGTCCCTAACCCTTGCTTCTCCCGTCCGTTCAATGACACATTCACTTGGTGCGCGAATACAGGGAATGCCCTGTGCATTGATACAATTTGAATACAATAACATTTGAAGCACCCGCGCGTAAGTTCAATTCGGCTTTATTAGTAAGAAAATTAAAAAATGTATCATCGGGAAATTAAAAATGTATCATCGGGAAATGACGTCACAGAGGATTTTTATTTATAGCGACGGCGTTCCCATACCGTGATTACTTTAATACTAAAATACTAAAATAATTAATTACAATTAAACTACCCATTGAGATGGAACGAAACCTGTTTAAGAGCCTTCACCATGTAATTTTGTGTACGTGTACCAAATTTTACGTTATTTGGTTGTCTGGATCTTGAGTTATAAGGGAACAGACAGACAAACAGACAACAAATGCGTCTTATAAGTATAGAGATGTATACTATATCTATCCATCTCTCTCTATCTCTATCTCTATCTCTCTCTCTCTCTCTCTCTCTCTATATATATATATATATATATATATATATATATATATATATATATATATAAAGAAAAACAAACAAATAAGTGTGAACATTGTCATGTTAAAAAAAATGAGAAAAACTCGCGAAATGTTTTCACTCCATATAGGTGTCGTAAGATTTCCCTGTTGAGCTATACATTTATAGTGAACATCATATACTGTTAACAGGATTCCTGACCAGACATATTTTTTCAAAGATCGTCTTTAATATTTAATTTAAAATATAGGAGAGAGTTCAATCATTAAGATTAAATTTAGTTGAATTGATGACATCAAATACGATTTGAGTTTAAAAATAAACACTTGTAGCCAATTTTAAACTCTATGAATTTGTTTGTCTTCTCATTATGTCTTTAAGTGTATTGGAATAGATCGATACAACAGCACTCCTTTAATTGCTTTGTAATTCCTTGATATGCTGGTAATTAGTTATCTTATACACACACCACACACATACACCACACAAACACCACACACACACCACACACACTACACACACTACACACACACTACTCACACACACACACTCACAGACACATACGCATCAATAATCGTACATTTTTATGCAGGCCTAAGTAAGTATGTATTTATGTGTATACTATATATATATATATATATATATATATATATATATATATACATATATATATATATATATATATATATAAGTTTGTGTGTGTGTGGTGTGTGCGTGTGTGTAAGACGTTAGATTCTGAATACTATATACATATTAAGCAAAACTCACAAGTTCTCACGTGTAGAGAGTACATTGTTTGACGTTCACTGAATGCTACACTCTGTTCAGTGAAATACTTATTGCAAAGAAATGTTGGCTCTTAACCTATAATTGAACTTGTTTTATAAACTATCCAGACGAGTCTCGTCTATGACAATGACTCACGATTGAGTCACAGAGAACAAAGGTGACTGACATTGGTGCTATTAACCTATGACATACACAATACAGACACGTGTTTCTACATATAAAGAAAGAAAACAATAAGAATTATGAATTCATGTATATCTACAGTCTTAGAACTCACACAGTAAGAATTATGTACACATGTATATCTACAGTGTTAGAACTCACACGGTAAGAATTATGTACACATGTATATCTACAGTGTCAGAACTCACACGGTAAGAATTATGTACACATGTATATCTACAGTCTTAGAACTCACACAGTAAGAATTATGTATAAATTTATATCTACAGTCTTAGAACTGATTGCTCAAGTGTCATATTAACACCGAGATACACTTTTACAAACTAACGACACATATCGTGTCATAATAACGCCACATTTCATAAAATGAAACCCCTACTAGCGCCACATTTCATATTATGAGACCTGCAGTAGCGCCACATTTCATACAGTGCAACCCCCACAAACGTCACATTCTATACAGCGAGACCTCCATGTGAAAACGCCCTTTTCTTGTATAGGACAGTCAGACGAAAAACCATTATCATCATTCACATGTCATTTATGGAAGAAACTCATTTGAATAAAGTGATCGATGCGGTCCATGTCAACATATTTTTTAGTTGAACATGTCAGGTATCGTTACTGAGTCGAATATCGTTACTGTGTCAGGTATCGTTACTGAGTCGGGTATCGTTACTGTATCAGGTATCGTTACTGTGAATAACGTAACGTCCGCTCTACATACATTGACCAGTAAAATAGCAGAGTATCAATATGTGTGTAGACATACTGAACTATATTTGAAATTTTGAATTCAGTAGTTGTCTCTATATTTTGAATTCAGTAGTTGTCTCTATATTTTGAATTCAGTAGTTGTCTCTATATTTTGAATTCAGTAGTTGTCTCTATATTTTGAATTCAGTAGTTGTCTCTATATATTTCCTAATTTCTAACAAATATTTAGTTCAGCGTCTATATAGTAGTTCTGTAGAGAGTAGTAGGAGTGTGTATCTTTACGCGCGGACTGTAATGAAGGAAAAAACTGATACATTAAAGAAATAAAGAGTAAAACTTATGAAAAAAAAATTGTTGGACTAATGAAAGGTGAGATTTCCATAATTACAAGGAATAATATCGTTTGATATCAATGAGAACCGATTCACAAATTTGTATCAAGTTAAAATTACTATCAAAGATCAGCACAGAACTTGTCAACATTTATATAGTTTTTATATTGAGATAATAGTAAAAAAAAAAAAAGATTTTTCAAAAACCACACAAAACTTAACGAAGTGTCACAAGCGTCTTTGAGTGTCACATTAGTCTATCATCAGTGTACTTTAAGTGTCACATCAGTCTAAAATCAGTGTATTTATTCTAAAAATAAAAAGTGACCGGAACTCCTATTTACGTCCACAGTGTCATAACGAAATAACATTGAAAATATAGTGCAGTAAACGGTAAATTTTTGAAAACAGAAAATGGTGCCGGAAAATGGCACCAGAAAAAAAAGCACTGCCTACCATCATAAACCCCCCATAACCCTCTTATCCACTGCCTACCATCATAAACCCCATAACCCTCTCATCCACTGCCTACCATCATAAACCCCATAATCCTCTCATCCACTGCCTACCATCATAAACCCCATAACCCTCTCATCCACTGCCTACCATCGTAAACCCCACAACTCTCTCATCCACTGCCTACCATCATAAACCCCATTATCCTCTCATCCACTGCCTAGCATCGTAAACCCCATAACCCTCTTATCCACTGCCTACCATCGTAAACCCCATAACCCTCTCATCCACTGCCTACCATCGTACACCCCACAACCCTCTCATCCACTGCCTACCATGATAAACCCCATAACCCTCTCATCTACTGCCTACCATCGTAAACCCCACAACCCTCTCATCCACTGCCTACCATCGTAAACCCCATAATACTCTAATCCACTGCCTACCATCATAAACCCCATAACCCTCTCATCCACTGCCTACCATCGTAAACCCCACAACCCTCTCATCCACTGCCTACCATCGTAAACCCCATAACCCTCTCATCCACTGCCTACATCATAAACCCCATAACCCTCTCATCCACTGCCTACCATCGTACACCCCACAACCCTCTCATCCACTGCCTACCATCATAAACTCCATAACCCTCTCATCTACTGCCTACCATCGTAAACCCCACAACCCTCTCATCCACTGCCTAGCATCGTAAACCCCATAACCCTCTCATCCACTGCCTACCATCATAAACCCCATAACCCTCTCATCCACTGCCTACCATCGTAAACCCCACAACCCTCTCATCCACTGCCTACCATCATAAACCCCATAACCCTCTCATCCACTGCCTACCATCATAAACCCCATAACCCTCTCATCCACTGCCTACCATCGTACACCCCACAACCCTCTCATCCACTGCCTACCATCATAAACTCCATAACCCTCTCATCTACTGCCTACCATCGTAAACCCCACAACCCTCTCATCCACTGCCTACCATCGTAAACCCCATAACCCTCTCATCCACTGCCTACCATCATAAACCCCATAACCCTCTCATCCACTGCCTACCATCATAAACCCCATAACCCCCTCACCCACGGCCGCCTTGACCTATTTAGTAGGTCGAACCCAACAAACTTCCTATGTTACTGACCAAATGGTGTACGCTCGATCATCTCACGTCGAAGTAATGTATCAATTATTTATTTACATCCTACAGGAAACTTGTTCGCGCTAATTTTAGTTCCAAACGTTCATGGCTGAAAAAAAAATCGGACGTTCTAAGTTACGAATTGAAAGGTGTATAAAGATGTCTTGCATATGAATAAGTTTAATAGGTGTACAAAGACGTTTTATATTTGAAGAAGTTTAAAAGGTCTTGATTACATATTGAGATCTCCTCTGAAAATGTTTTGATTCATTGGAATCAACTAACAGAAATAATTGGTTATTCTCATTGTATTCTATATACTTCTCGATTACTTTTATTTCTATTTGAGAATTAAAAACTAACAATAGCTAGTAGAACATCTACTAAAATGTATTAAATGACTGTGAATCACTTAACTTTAATACTTGTCTGGGTATTTCAAAGTGGCGAGACGAAGTCCAAGACTATCTTGTCACACTATTAGGTTTGGTACTTAGGGAGAATATCTGAGCCAACACATTGTTTATATATTTGATTGTGTTTTACACCTTGTGTTTTGTCTTAGAGACAATCGTGTGCTACTAGAGACAACTCCTGTGTGTGACAGACTCTTAATTACGTCTCAGACTGAATATTTAGAAATTACTGGGGACTGACAATTCAATGTACCTCGAGTTTTGATATTTTATCTGATGAAATAATTTTAACTGCAATTTGTCTGACGTGTGGATCTGATTGGATGACCTTTAACAATTAGGTCAATTAGTTTACTATTGGTGTGGATCGTACACGTGATAAACGAATGCCTATAATTAATTTGTGTATGAAATGTTTCGCCAAGTGAAATGATTTCTAAATAACTATTAGCAGTTACAGACACACTGCTTCTTCTACTGTCAAAGTATTGTTTGTGGCATTCTACCTAACCAGTTACAGACACACTGATTCTTCTACTGTCAAAGCATTGTTTGTGGCATTCTACCTAACCAGTTACAGACACACTGATTCTTCTACTGTCAAAGCATTGTTTGTGGCATTCTACCCAACCAGTTACAGACACACTGATTCTTCTACTGTCAAAGTATTGTTTGTGGCATTCTACCCAACCAGTTACAGACACACTGATTCTTCTACTGTCAAAGTATTGTTTGTGGCATTCTACCTAACCAGTCTCTTCATTATCCATTAACTCATTAATCGGGACAGGGATCAAAACTATTTTATCTTGTTGCCATCAATAAAATCTAGTTAACTTTTCACACTAAACAGTCATTGAAATATTTTTTTTTAAATGTCGTGATAAAATTAATACACTTTGTATATATAATACAGACTTGGAAAGGAAAAAAATACATTAACGATTAAAATTATGAAGACAAGGGACAGCAAACAAAATTATATACTGTATAGAAATTTCAATATCTTTTAGAAAATTTAGATTTCATTGGCACAAATAAAAGTTGAATAAGACTACGTCATACTTTGAACCTATTTCAATGGAATATGTAGGACAGTTAACCTACTTAAGTGGAATATGTTTGACGTTGATTTCATTTCAATGGAATATGTTGGGCATTTACTTCGAGGTTTTTTTTTCTCCGTATGACAAACATCAACATATTCTATTCGTTCCTAAAGCTTCAGAAAACTCACTTCCTTCCATTTTTTTGTTAGCTGAGGAAAATGTCTGCAAATGTAGAAAATGGATTATCTGCGAATAAGCAATCACTCGATTTTTCCAGATATGCAACTTTTTTTTTTAGTGATGGCCGGGTGGGTGGAGTGTGTTCTAAGACAGAATTTGTTTTTTGGAAGTTTCTGAAAACTCTCTGTGACGTCATTGCGATTTGCATCCAACGGGGAAAAAAATCCTTGTCAAACAATTTTGTTTCTCTTCTCAAATAAAGACTCATGCCGTGACGTTAGAATTTAGATAACCTTATCTTTTCTTCATCCATATCGCGTCATTCTCTCACGCGTTTTGTGAATGGTTGACCGCTGCAGATGTGTGTGTGTGTGTGTGTCTGTTTGTTTTAGCGTGTGTCAGTGTGAGCGACCATACGAACGTGAGTGTGTTTGCGCCGGGGAAGTCTCTGTAATCATTCAGAAAATGGTCGGTTTTTGCTCTGTTATGAATTTTTGAGTGTTACTTTGACACTTTGCTTCAAATAACATGTCAATATTTGTAATGGGAGTCGAACCGTTTTCTTGATGAACCCGTTTTTTTTAAAAAGTATAACATAGGCATGGGCGTATTCAAGGGGAGCATTTGCCCCCCCCCTACATTTAAAAAAAATGTCATAAAGTTGTTATTTGCCCCCCCCCCCCCTGAAAAATGTTTGCCCCCCCCCCCTAAAAAAATTTCTAGCGACGTCCGTGGACTAACATAGGACAAATATTGACACGGTATGTAGGGTGGAAGAAAGAATAGCAAACTTATATAAACATAAGGAGTTTAAATAACATTTTTTTTTTTAAATACTGTTGTATTCCACTTGTAAAATGTTGATTATTGGTTAATTAACTGAGAAAAATAAATTAACGTATTCTCTGTCAGATTAAATTACAAGAGACAAATACTGTATGCTTAGACAATTCACATTGTGAAACAATACCGTACATTTATTTGATCTACATTTAATTTGAAATGAAGTAGCTGCTAAAGAAACACAACGCTTAACTTTGTTTATTTACACTTTTTTCCATTGTAACAATAATTACATTTATTTCCATTGTAAAAATATTTACATTTATTTCCATTGTGACAATAGTTATTTATTTCCATTGTGACGATAATTACATGTATTTCCATTGTGACAATAGTTATTTATTTCCATTGTGACGATAATTACATTTATTTCCATTGTGACAATAGTTACATTTATTTCCATTGTAACAACAATTACATGTATTTCCATTGTGACAATAATTACATTTATTTCCATTTTGACAATAGTTACATTTAATTCCATTGTAACAATAATTACATTTATTTCCATTGTAACATTAATGACATTTATTTCCATTATGACAATAGTTACATTTATTTCCACTGTAACAATAATTACATTTATTTCCATTGTAACAATAATTACATTTATTTCCATTGTAACAATAATTACATTTATTTACGAACTTACGTGTTAGGGGTGGCCGTGGACATAGTTTCGCAACCTTTTGGGTACAGAAGCGAAAAAAATTGAGAGCCGCTGAGCTAGGAGATGATGCAATGCGTTTGTTTAATATTCGGTTTATTTCGCTTTCTAAAGAAATTTTATCACTTTGTAATGCACATGTTGGTGCGCATCGGTTTTTTTTTTGGTATTTCTCACACTGGTTGAACTCATGATACATATTGAATAGAATAATCCTAGTTAATACGTATAGTGTTTTGATTGGTCCTCCAATGATGTGTGAGAATCGGGATGACTTGGATACATGAGTATCGTCATCAGTCTTACATATCAGTTGAAGCAAGAGTTGGATTTGACTAGAGTAGAGAAATAAGTTTTGACTAGTTAGCGAAGAAGTTCTAATCGTGGTTTAGATTTAGGTAAAAATTGTGTAACATCAATGAAAACTCAGACTTAACATACTCTTGAATTTAATATTGTTTGAATCGTGATTAATGAGTTGTACTTGTTGGGGTTAGGTCTGTCAGATTAATGTGTTGTACTTGTTGGGATTAGGTCTGTCACGCTACACCAATAACGCTACAATTGAAAGTGCCTCCTTCGATAAATATAACCGTTACACATTTAGATATTGTCTATAGGCAGAAGTTTTATTTTAGTTAATAATGAACTGAAATTGTGAAACACATCGGTCCATGGGGAAATAAAAACTACATATTGTGACCTGTGACTGTATACCTGTATCATTAGTACTTGCTTATATCAGAGCCCTCCTCAGGCAATTAGGCGCCCTAGGCAGTCATCTATTAGGACACCCGCCCCTTCTGCATGAACGTTTTTTTTTTAAAGTTGTTTTTTTTCTAAAATTTGGCGCCCTAGACAGCTGCCTATGTCGCCTATGCCCAGAGCCGGCCCTGGCTTATATTAAGGATCATACATGCACGGACATTAGGTAAACAAGGTGATCGTCTAGTGCTCCACTGACACCCATTCAGTACTGATTCAGTACCAGTTCTAATGGTATATGAGTTGAAGGGTACCTTGACCTAGCTCTGATCCATTTTTACATCTACTTGCCTAGGGTCCCCAAAACATATACACATATAATACATGCATTCATTCCTATATACACATATAATACATGCATTCATTCCTATATACACATATAATACATGCATTCATTCCTATATACACATATAATACATGCATTCATTCATATATACACATATAATACATGCATTCATTCATATATACACATATAATACATGCATTCATTCTTATATACACATATAATACATGCATTCATTCCTATATACACATATAATACATGCATTCATTCCTATATACACATATAATACATGCATTCATTCATATATACACATATAATACATGCATTCATTCCTATATACACATATAATACATGCATTCATTCCTATATACACATATAATACATGCATTCATTCCTATATACACATATAATACATGCATTCATTCATATATACACATATAATACATGCATTCATTCCTATATACACATATAATACATGCATTCATTCATAGCCCACCGCTGTGTTTGTCTCATTTTACATACGTCGAGTGCCACAGATCCGTGTTTTGGAGGCATCTGGTGGTGTATTCCATAGATCTGTGGGGTGGGGGGGGGGTCTAACTAAGCAAAAGTATATGTCGGGGTCCTCGTAGCACCCGATTTAATTGAAACCAGTAAAAGAAGGGGGGGCCTGTTTCAGTTGTGGGCCACTCCAGTTGTGGGCCACTCCAGTTGTCTAGTTCTCCTACCCAAAAAGAAAGGCTTATGGCGTATTATTCAGCATACAATCAAACAAGTATGTCCAGTAAACTTGAGGTCATTCAGTAGTCCAAACAGTCTGGCTGAATTCCTAATCCCCAATAAGTCAACCTGTGACTGACACCACCAAACAACAACACTGTCTGACAGTTTATGTGACTGGACTTACTCCCTAGCGAGTTAATTAAATTTGTTGACAACTCGGCGATACTTCATACATGGCTGTCCCGTTCCTCTGTTTATTTACCAACAATCTAAACAAATACTTTACACTAGGAAAAATAAGTTATTTTTTTTTTTAAATGTTAACATAATTATAAAGTAATGTTGACATACGAATCTGAACAGTGCCGGCTTTAGGTATAGGCGATATAGGCAGCCGCCTAGAGCGGCATTATTTCAAGGAGCGGCAAATTCCAGCAAAATAAAATAAAAATTAAAAATATGAAAATTAAAAATAAAATAAATGAATTTGATTCATATATAATGGAGGATCCTGCTAAATGACCAGATCGTTGTTTTCTTATTCAGCATGATCCAAAGCAGATCAAATTTGAGTCTTGTTTCCAAAAGATGAAAGTGGGAGACACTTTTCTAATTACCACTATGCACGCAAACTGGCTAACGGAGAAACTTTAAAAAGGAAATGGTTGATGTATTCTACGTCAGTAGAAAAGGTAAATTGTTTTTGCTGCAGAATATATAACAGAAGTAAATCTGCCTTAGCAACACATGGCAGTTGTGACTGGAAAAATTTGTCAAGTATATTGCAGCATCATGAAAAATCTCCAGATCATTTAACCAGTTATCATGATTGGAAAGAACTAAAAATGAGGATAACAAATAATAAAACTATTGATGACGTGAATCAGCGCCTTATAAATCGTGAAGCGAAACACTGGAAGGATGTATTAGAAGGAATAATATCTTTGGTCAGAGTACATGGAGTTCAAAATTTACCCCTGAGAGGGCAGTCTGATCGGTTATATACATCTCATAATGGAAACTTTTGAAATGTGTTGAAGTTATTGCTGACTTTGATCCGGTAATGAAAGAACATATAAGACGTATAAAATCAGATGAAATTCATGACCATTATTTGGGAAAAAATATTCAGAATGAGATCATTCAACTGTTGAGTAAGAAGGTAAAACAGAAAGTGATAAATGATCTAAAAATGCAAAATATTACGCTATAGTTCTCGATTGAACACCAGACGCCAGTCACAACGAACAGATGACAATGATTGTTAGATTTGTTACAGCAAATGAATCGACAAATGACAAACCTTCAGAAGTTTCTATCAATGAACACTTCATTGGATTCGCAGGACTTGAAAAATCTACAGGTGCAAGTATGTAGGAAATTTTACTTAAAGATCTGTCAGATTCAGGCATTTTTCTAAATGATAAGAGGGGACAGAGCTACGATAACGGAGCGAATACGCGGAATACACAATGGCGTCCAAGCAATAGTTAAAAAGCAAAATTGAAGAGCCTTTTATCTCCCATGCAATGCGCATTCGTTGAATTTGGTGGTAAGTGATGCCGTAAACTGTTTTTTGGAAGCAGTAAGGTTTTTTAAGGTAATTCAAAATATATACAACTTTTTTTCTGCTTCAACACATCGCTGGAATGCAAGGCCGTATTGCTGATAGTAACTCATAAAAAATTGACAAATATTTGCCTTTAAAAACTTGGAACAGCCCCCCCCCCCTAAACAAAATGCTGGGAACGGCACTGCTGGAATGTATTGTTAGAATATGTCCAAAAACAAATTGGCAGCAGGTTTAACTGTTAACAAGTTATACGCAACACGTTGGGAAAGTCGAGTTAATGCCGTGAAGGAATTCGATACCAAACAGTTTAAATTTACGATGCACTCGTTTCAATTGCTGGATACATTTCCCTTTCTGGACCACGTGGAACCCTGTCCCGTGCAGAAGCTAAGGGAATAGCATAAAAAATGCTCGATTTCAAGTTTATTTGGTCATTAGTGATTTGGTATGATGTTTTATTTGAGATCAATATATTTTGGAAAACATTTCAAGAAAAAGATCTTGATTTAAAAAATCTATTCAAAAATTGAACACAACTAAAACAATGCTCCAGAATTATAGTACAGATGAAGGTTTTGCCAAAGCAAATACAACAGCTAAATCATTGGCTGAAGAATTTCGTATTGAGTGCAATTTCAATACGGAAATACAAAAAAGATCTCGACTAAGAAAGAGACAATTTGACTATGAAGTTTCAGACGATCCAATTCTCGAGCCAGAAATGAATTTCAGAGTAAATTTTTTCAACCAGATATTGGATACCGCAATTCATTCAGGTAATGATCGATTTATGTACTTAACATCTCATAGCGATTTATTTGGATTTTTGTATGACATTAAAAACTGGAGATATGTGATAAAAGAGAGGTTTTCAAAGATTGCATGGACCTTCAATTTGCTTTAACATCTGAAAACGAAGATTCAGCAGACATTAATTCAACAGAACTGTGCGATGAATTATTTGATTTATCAAGGAGAATAACAGAGAAATCAAGCCCTAGAGTTTTATTAGACTATCTATGTTCAATGGGCTTGGTTGCCTAGAGTTATATTAGACTATCTATGTGGGATGGGCTTGGTTGCCTAGAGTTATATTAGACTATCTATGTGGAATGGGCTTGGATCCCTTTTTTCCGAATGCGTACGTGACATTGCGAATTTCGCTTACACTCCCGATAACAGTGGCGAGTGCAGAGAGAAGCTTTTCGAAGCTCAAACTCATAAAAACATATCTTCGTTCTACCATGTCTCAGGATCGTTTGGTTGGTTTAACTACAATATCTATAGAGAAAACGATTGCAGAAGATATGGATCTGACCGAAATAATTGAAGAGTTTGCCTCTGCAAAAGGTAGAAAAGTATATTTTTCTTGAATTCTCCTCAATCTTTTTGACGCTTAATACACATGAAATTTCATTTTTTTTAAATTTTTCATTACTTTTATTTAACTTAGCCAAAAAAAAAATTCCTAAAATATACTACGTATACTTAAAACTCTTTAACTTTTATAAAGTTGCCAAATTTTAAAAATATATTATGATAAATAGCATTTATAGAGTTTTCTTAGAAAAATGAAACTCAAAAGGGCGGCATTTTTGTCCTTGCCTATATCACAAAAATGTCTAAGGCCGGCACTGAATCTGAAGTATTTCTCAGTACTGACTTTCATTGCAAACAGGGTATAGAACCATAATATTAGTTATAGGTTATCGAACAGGTTAGAATAGAACAATAAGTTTAGCTATAGGTTATAAAACAGAGTAGAATAGAACAATAAGATTAACTATAGGTTATCCAACAGGTTAGAATAGAACAATAAGATTAGCTCTAGGTTATCAAACAGGGAAGAACAGGTAGGAGGTAATCGATCTACTGAATGATTAGTGTGATCTTAAAAAAAAAAAGTTTTTTTATACCTTCTTGATATTTGAGAGCTTTAAAAAAACATTTATGAAAATTATTTTTGAATATCTTGATGTATGTTTTCCTTTGCTCGTAAATAGCTAGTTTACAAGTCAATCCTTGATTAATTTACTCCAGTTTTGTTGCTCATTATATATGTTACCTTTTATAAAAAGTCAAAGTACATTTGTAGTGAAATTGTAATACTTTCCAATCTGTTACGTCAAATGGTAGTCATATTGTAATACTTTTCAATATAGTACGTCAATCGGTAGTCTTATTGTAATACTTTTCAATATAGTACGTCAATCGGTAGTCTTATTGTAATACTTTTCAATATCGTACGTCAATCGGTAGTCTTATTGTAATACTTTCCAATCTGGCACGTCCATTGGTAGTCATATTGTAATACTTTCCAATCAGATATGTCCATTTTAACTGATTTAAATGTTTTTATAAATGTAGCTGATTATATTTTGAAGATTTTGTTTCTAAATCTTTGATACACTTCAGTTACCAACAATGGTCTTATGTGTTGATTAAATGTAACCTTTACCTTGATCTGTTTAATTCTAGTTATTGGCCCTCATATTTTGTTCGATAAGACCGTTATAAATAGAGACAATTTAAATACATTTTAATATTCAGACTATTTGTATGTTAATATTAGATATAAATCAGAATTTGGTAGCGACATTTAATCATATAATTATGGTCCTGAAAAAAAAATATTAGGAATACAGGGTTAGGAACTTGTAACACACTTGATAACAGAGTGACCTGAACTTTGCTTCTTCACAGCTGATATCATTCAAAACTGGCGTTAAACTCGGCCACACATTGGAAATAATTGCCAACTTCAATCAGGAAATATCTTTTCTTTTAGACATCAAAGCCAGTTTACAATTTGGTTCAACTACATTATTACCTGTCTATTTCTTTGTACTTGGTGTTTCTCGGTCGATATGGCAGCAATTAACTATGTTTTTATTGACTGTCATTTATACATCTATTTAACAAAATCGAATAATGTAAATTAATTTACAACTTTATCTTATTGGGAGTGCGACAGATAAAGTAGCGCGTTGAGAAATCGATTTTAAAAGTATTGTATTGAGAAATCGATTAAAAAATGTTTGTATTAAAAAATAGATTTTAAGTATTGAATTGAAAATTGATTTTAAAAATATTGTACTTGAGATAAAGTTGTATCATATTTTTTGGTGAAATTATTGGATTGAAGTACCGATTGTTTTTAAAAAAAGATATTGTAATTTGCAAATCTATGTAATCTATTGTAAATTGGAGATGAATGTTTTTCAGTTATCTATTTACCCCATGTTAGAAACGGGTAACTCAATGTATTCATTATTTGTTTTGTTTCATTTTGCAGCCAGCGCGACGTTTAAGTTCTGGGTCCATTACAAGTGATGCTGAAAGTGAAGGAACAGAACCTGATCCCCCTGTGGTCAGGAGGGGTCGAAGGTCAGCTATTTACGAAACAAAGGTAAGACATTCTTTTACCTATCAAACACTAACACATCAGTCGATTGAATTCAAAACGAATACATTGTGAAATAAATGTTTCAAAGAACGTATGAGAAATAAACGTTCCATTCGAAAACATTTTCTAGAGAAGAGTTCCGCAAAATTCACTTCCTTACAGGCGACTTTAAAAAATGGCCACAGCATGGCCTTTTGACACAGGCCATTTTAAGAAATTGCCACATCATGGCCTTCTGACACAGGCCATTTTAAGAAATTGCCACATCATGGCCTTCTGACACAGGCCATTTTAAGAAATTGCCACATCATGGCCTTCTGACACAGGCCATTTTAAGAAATTGCCACATCATGGCCTTCTGACACAGGCCATTTTAAGAAATTGCCACATCATGGCCTCCTCCCACAACTATTTTTGGCTAAAATGAATTGCGACTTTCTCGTGAAGGCAATGGAAGCGATGAATAAAAATAAACAATATATTTATTTGATGCATTTTTACATTTTTGTTGGTTTATTTTGTCGAATTTTTAAAAAAAATTTACCAATAAATTCTCACACTAAATTATCCAAGATAATAAGACTACGAAATTTATTTCCAACATACCAATGGCCGCTTGCAGCCACTTTATTGAACACGTTTATTGCACAATCAAAATGCTATTTACTGGCCGAATTAAGTGGAGTTTGGCCGAAAATTTCTAGTTTGCGGAACACTCCTGTAGATTAATGAGTGCGCTTGCATGTGGGTTTGTGATTACTTCAGATTAAAACTGTGGCAGCTTTATGGACAGCGCCACAGCACGAAGTAGGTGTAAGTGAATAGAGCACGGTCATAGGCATACACTTTCGGTGATATGTCGAGGCTTTCTAGACAACAAATTGATGGTAATTAATATTGGAGCTGCCTTAAGGCTCTAGGGGCCCTAAACACAATGTTCACCATACAATGCCATTCATTTAAATACAAGGACTTAGGGTGGAGTAAAAAAAAAATATTTTTTTATTCTAATAGCTCAAAACGGTTGCCAAATGGTCTAAGTAGTTATGGCCTAAAATATCTTTTATGTTGTGTAACATTTACCGGTGCCCCAAAGGCCTTCAGATTTTAAAGGACACAAACTTTAAAGCATTATAACAATTTTGAATGAAATCAACATCTCAATAGTGATATTCGTAATGTTAATGTGCAAATATGAACTGCTGAACTAAATTATGTTTATGAATTAACAATTTAACAATTTACAATAAGTCAGGATCGTCGATTTTTCATAAGGCGGGAGACAAATAACATGACAGGAAGATAGTCTTCCACAAGTGCCTGTCACCATCTTTACACGACGGTTTTGTTTTAATGTCAAACCAAACATGGCCATAAACCCTTACAATATAAGTTGAAAGTTCTTGTAGATCAAATGACTGAGATATCGTTACAATATACAAAACAAAGTATCCTGTTCGCCTTTGTCAACCGGCGTGCATGAGACAATTTGCCAGGATCGCGGCGAGCAAGATCATTGGAACAGTTTGTATACCGTGGGCCTGTATACATGTGTGGTTTTAAATAATACTGTGTCTATGTCCATACATGCGTAGTTGTAAATAATACTTTGTCTAGGTCTATATATGTGTGGTTGTAAATAATACTGTGTCTATGTCCATACATGTGTGGTTGTAAATAATACTGTGTCTATGTCCATACATGTGTGGTTGTAAATAATACTTTGTCTAGGTCTATATATGTGTGGTTGTAAATAATACTGTGTCTAGTCTATATATGTGTGGTTGTAAATAATACTGTGTCTAGTCTATACATGTGTGGTTTTAAATAATAATGTGTCTAGGTCTATATATGTGTGGTTGTAAATAATACTGTGACTAGATATATACATTGCGTGGAAATGTTCTTTTAGTTCATTTTTTATTATTTGTCCAGTGTTGTTAAAAAAATATTGGTCAAATCGGCCAAATGCCGGACCTGATATGTGTATACAATTTTCCAATATAACACGTGGTATAAAATACACACACACAAGTATTGCAACGTACTGTTATGTATTAAAGTTTTTTTTTTAATCTAAGAAACTTATCTGACGAGTTTTGTTAATTAATTTTGACCCGGTTCTGGAATATCTGCCATTTTTCTGAATCCTGGGTCAATACGACCAGTTTCACACCTGCACTTAATGAATTAATATATGAACCGCTAACAACTTGCTGATTACTTACAAATCATAGCTGTCAAGCAACATATTTAACTATGAAGGAAATGAAGGATGCACCCTTCTACGGTGCATTCATTATTACAAAGTTTTACTGATCTGTTTTCTTGTTAGCATCGCGAGCCCTTAAATACGTATTTAGGCTTTAAGATATTTGTAGACATGTAGATCATTGACATCTGTGGGTCATCTGTAAATAGTGACTCGTGTTTGTAAATCATGGTTAGTAATAATTTGTAAAGCATTGGAAACATTATGCGAATAATGGATAGCATGTATATGTAAGTAATGGGTTGTGAATATCTGTCAGTCAGGGTTTTCAGTAATCTGTCAGTCATGGTATAGTGGTCCTATGTCAGTCATGGACTCATGGTATGTGGTCATCTGTCAGTCACGGACTCATGGTATGTGGTCATCTGCCAGTCATGGTTTGCGGTAATGTCTATAGTTTCCAGAATGGTGGGAAAGGTAATAACGAATATTGAAAAGGGGGAAATTTCAATTACATCTATAACCTGGGTCGTCATAAACTTAGTAACTGGTAATTTTGAAACATCTATTTCTAGACAACTATAATAAACGAAAGATCGCCATCAGGACCACTGCATGCCACTGCATACCATTACATACCACTGCATGCCACTGATATACCACTACATACCACTGCATACCATTACATACCACTGATATACCATTACATACCACTGCATACCACTGCATGCTACTGATATACCATTACATACCATTACATACCACTGCATACCATTACATACCACTGTGTTAAGGATCCCAGACGGGCCCCCAGATGTTGAGGTCCCCTTTGAGGGTATCCTTGGCTTGTTGCTAAGAGTATGAGGGCTGACTCAATGATGACTCGTATTTATATTTGTGTTTCTGCCACACACAGTCTCACCAACAATTAGACGTATAACAAATGATGAATAATCAATTCCACAAGCGTGTGTACAACACTAAGATTTGTTTATTATACAAAGGCACCAGTCCGTAATAGGGATCTGGTGACTTGTCAAAAGCAAAGATAATTCAAACTGCAGCAAATAATCCAATATAAAATGAATGATGGGAACAAATGCGTTATCGCTAGTTAATTCTCTCTCTCCCTGTCTCTCTCTCTCTGTCTCTCTCACTCAGAGACACAAAAATCGACTCGGTCACTACTCAGACCCTCCGTCGAATCTCTATTCACTAATCGACCCTCTCACTCGAGAGCCCACGGTCGAATGTCTGCGAATCTATATTTCATTCTTCATATCCCTTTCTCCCACGTGACCCTTAGCCAATCAAATATAATATAGGTTTCTTTCAAACTTTCAAATTAGGGGGTGGAGCCTAGATGAGGAGGGGGGGGGGAGAAGCACGTCGTATAGACAAAAACCTTAGTAACTGGACATCGAGCGGGTCGCTGTCCCTTTGAAGAAGCCGACCGGAGAATAGTCCGGTGGTCAGAGAATATTTCCCCTGGAATGTAACGTGTTTCTGTTACCTCCCTGCCTCGTACACCTGGCTGATGACGCAATTAACGGGGGTGGGTTAAAAGGGGGGGGGGGAACTGGAACACGGGAACGTATATTACTATACATGGTATAATATACACCTTAACGTTAGTAATATTATTAGGTTAAGGGTTGGAGTAAGGGGATCGTTTCGACATATTAGTCACAACCCGTGACACACTGCATGCCACTGATATACCACTACATACCACTGCATACCATTACATACCACTGATATACCACTGCAAACCACTGCATGCCACTGATATACCACTGCATGCCACTGCATACCATTACATACCACTGATATACCATTGCATGCCACTGCATACCATTACATACCACTGATATACCACTGCATGCCACTGCATACCATTACATACCACTGATACACCACTGCATGCCACTGCAAACCACAGCATACCATTGCATAACTTTTCCCGTAGCTACTGGGGTAAGCGTTCTATCGGGTTCATGAATAACTTACTAGCTATACATCTTCGTCCAGTATTATATATAAATATATGTTTAAAATTATGTTATGATCTGGTAGCAATGCAATGTCAGTAAACTTAGTTTTGTAACAATGTACTACCCTTAATGGGCGACTGATGGTCGATCGTTGTACAGTTTGGATTTTGACCTTTGAGTTTTGGGTTCGATCATCATTGGAATTTTTTCTCGGTCGTGACTAAATTGTTAGAAATTTCCCAAATTCCAACCAGGTATATGACCTAATTTGGGGAAGTGAGGGCGGTTGGATACTGTGCTAAACACAGATTCCCTTTTTATGTCGTGGTTACAGAAAAAAGATGAATGTACACTTTATCTGCCCGGCTGTCCTTCATGGCTGAGGAAACTTTACTTTTTACTTTACTTTTTACTTTACTTTTGCTCTTAGGTTTTGTAAACAACACTCGGTCCTTTTTTTCCTTTAAACTATGATGCGTTTTAATGTTCTACAGGGCAATGCTTTGTCCTTATGTTTGTACACAAACCTGATAATGTAAAATGATCTGCATACAATGAATCAGAAAATGTCATTCAGAGTAAAAAAAAAAAAATACCCCCTCCCCCTCCAATACGCTCTGTTACTTTCAAGCTTGTGAAGCTGGACAAAATAAACAAAATGAGAAAGCCATTGCAATGGCTAATAGCCAATCAGATTGTCGCTTGAATCAACAGTAGGAGACACTTGAAATTAGGATTTTTTTCATTATAGCCACCTTTCATTTTGTACTAAAAACTCTCAAGGCTGTTTCAAGACGACGTAAAGTAAAGAGGAAATAAAAGTCAAGATATCTCTTCTTTATATTTATATCAACTTATCCTAAAGTCTTCATCAATTTATTACAACAATTAATTCGTGATTATGATTTCGTCTATATGTATATATACATATATATATATATATATATATATATATATATATATATATATATATATATATCAACAAAATATTTGTGTATCAGAAATATTTCAAAAAATAGTTCAATTTTCATTAAAATGGGTGGTTGGCCATAAAGTTAAGACGTTAGCCGACTTGAAGTTCTCCGGTTTGATCCCTAGTGAGATGATCCCAATGTGAGTTGGTCCCCATGTGAGTTGATTCCCATTTAAGTCGAATCGCATGTGAGTTGATCCCCAAAGATTTTTATTTCCATGTGAGTTGATCCCTAATGAGTTGATCCCCGGTGAGTTGATCCCCGGTGATTTGATAGCCGGTGAGTTGATTGTGATTTGTTCAGCTCTAGACCAAGTCGTTTAAAAATAAGTACTTGACATGAATGATTGTAGGGCAAAGGAAATAGGTGATCTGTACAATCCTAGTCCCAGTGGTCCTCTTGCCCTTAAGGAAATATTATCTTACATGGCTAGTAAGATGCACAGTGGCGGTTCCCAAACTTTTCTCTGAGTCATCAGACCTTTTTTTTTAAAATGGCGACTCGAACCCATAACCCTATATCGTATGAGTAGCAAATGTTTAGATGATGAGATTCTTTTTGGGGAATGACAGACACCTTTTGTTACATCAAGTTCTAATTGAATTCAGAATGTGTGTATATATATATATATATATATATATATATATATATATATATATAAGTGTGTGTGTGTGTATTTATATTCTTCTTTGGTAATTAAACCTCATTTGTGAAATTTTTCTTAAGGCGTTTTTACTTCCGATCCAGTAAATATTAATTAGAAATTTCCTTCCATCGCTAAGTGATGAATGTAAAGGTAGGCTGACGCATGGAGATTAAATCTCAAATGAATTTCGTTTCATGCAATTAACTAAAACAAACAACTATATTATTAATGAATGCTTAAAAAGCAATTTTCTTTAATAGTTCGAATATATTAAATGTCTGAAATGGGGAGCGAAAGGAAAGAAGAGTCCCAAATCGTTTTGTGACAAATAGTGAAATATTTATATATTGATAACTTTGGCATCCTCTTGTGAAAACACATGTTTCTTACATTTTTATTTCATCTTAGCTAAGACAACTTAAAATCAACATAGGAAGGTAACATTTTCAATTTATGTCAATGTTTGTAGAACTGTGTACCACGTGCATTTACTGGGAGTCTTCGCGTGCATTGACTAGGAGTCTTCGCGTGCATTGACGAGGAGTCTTCGCGTGCATTGACTAGGAGTCTTCGCGTGCATTGACTAGGAGTTTTCGCGTGCATTGACTAGGAGTCTTCGCGTGCATTCACTAGGAGTCTTCGCGTGCATTGACTAGGAGTCTTCGCGTGCATTGACTAGGAGTCTTCGCGTGCATTGACTAGGAGTCTTCGCGTGCATTGACTAGGAGTTTTCGCGTGCATTGACTAGGAGTTTTCGCGTGCATTGACTAGGAGTCTTCGCGTGCATTGACTAGGAGTATTCGCGTGCATTGACTAGGAGTTTTCGCGTGCATTGACTAGAAGTCTTCGCGTGCATTCACTAGGAGTCTTCGCGTGCATTGACTAGGAGTCTTCGCGTGCATTGACTAGGAGTTTTCGCGTGCATTGACTAGGAGTTTTCGCGTGCATTGACTACTAGTTTTCGCGTGCATTGACTAGGAGTCTTCGCGTGCATTCACTAGAAGTTTTCGCGTGCATTGACTACTAGTTTTCGCGTGCATTGACTAGGAGTCTTCGCGTGCATTGACTAGGAGTTTTCGCGTGCATTGACTCGCGTGCATTGACTAGGAGTCTTCGAGTGCATTGACTAGGAGTATTCGCGTGCATTGACTAGGAGTCTTCGCGTGCATTGACTAGGAGTCTTCGCGTGCATTGACTAGGAGTCTTCGCGTGCATTGACTAGGAGTTTTCGCGTGCATTGACTAGGAGTTTTCGCGTGCATTGACTAGGAGTTTTCGCGTGCATTGACTAGGAGTCTTCGCGTGCATTCACTAGGAGTCTTCGCGTGCATTGACTAGGAGTCTTCGCGTGCATTGACTAGGAGTTTTCGCGTGCATTGACTAGGAGTTTTCGCGTGCATTGACTACTAGTTTTCGCGTGCATTGACTAGGAGTCTTCGCGTGCATTGACTAGGAGTTTTCGCGTGCATTGACTCGCGTGCATTGACTAGGAGTATTCGCGTGCATTGACTAGGAGTTTTCGCGTGCATTGACTAGAAGTCTTCGCGTGCATTCACTAGGAGTCTTCGCGTGCATTGACTAGGAGTTTTCGCGTGCATTGACTAGGAGTTTTCGCGTGCATTGACTCGCGTGCATTGACTAGGAGTCTTCGCGTGCATTGACTAGGAGTCTTCGCGTGCATTGACTAGGAGTCTTCGCGTGCATTGACTAGGAGTCTTCGCGTGCATTGACTAGGAGTCTTCGCGTGCATTGACTAGGAGTCTTCGCGTGCATTGACTAGGAGTCTTCGCGTGCATTGACTAGGAGTCTTCGCGTGCATTGACTAGGAGTCTTCGCGTGCATTGACTAGGAGTTTCCGCGTGCATTGACTAGGCGCCTTCGCGTGCATTGACTAGGCGTCTTCGCGTGCATTGACTAGGAGTCTTCGCGTGCATTGACTAGGAGTTTTCGCGTGCATTGACTAGGAGTCTTCGCGTGCATTGACTAGGAGTCTTCGCGTGCATTGACTAGGAGTCTTCGCGTGCATTGACTAGGAGTCTTCGCGTGCATTGACTAGGAGTCTTCGCGTGCATTGACTAGGAGTTTCCGCGTGCATTGACTAGGCGCCTTCGCGTGCATTGACTAGGCGTCTTCGCGTGCATTGACTAGGAGTCTTCGCGTGCATTGACTAGGAGTTTTCGCGTGCATTGACTAGGAGTCTTCGCGTGCATTGACTAGGAGTCTTCGCGTGCATTGACTAGGAGTCTTCGCGTGCATTGACGAGGAGTCTTCGCGTGCATTGACTAGGAGTCTTCGCGTGCATTGACTAGGAGTTTTCGCGTGCATTGACTAGGAGTCTTCGCGTGCATTCACTAGGAGTCTTCGCGTGCATTGACTAGGAGTCTTCGCGTGCATTGACTAGGAGTCTTCGCGTGCATTGACTAGGAGTCTTCGCGTGCATTGACTAGGAGTTTTTGCGTGCATTGACTAGGAGTTTTCGCGTGCATTGACTAGGAGTCTTCGCGTGCATTGACTAGGAGTATTCGCGTGCATTGACTAGGAGTTTTCGCGTGCATTGACTAGAAGTCTTCGCGTGCATTCACTAGGAGTCTTCGCGTGCATTGACTAGGAGTCTTCGCGTGCATTGACTAGGAGTTTTCGCGTGCATTGACTAGGAGTTTTCGCGTGCATTGACTACTAGTTTTCGCGTGCATTGACTAGGAGTCTTCGTGTGCATTCACTAGAAGTTTTCGCGTGCATTGACTACTAGTTTTCGCGTGCATTGACTAGGAGTCTTCGCGTGCATTGACTAGGAGTTTTCGCGTGCATTGACTCGCGTGCATTGACTAGGAGTCTTCGCGTGCATTGACTAGGAGTATTCGCGTGCATTGACTAGGAGTCTTCGCGTGCATTGACTAGGAGTCTTCGCGTGCATTGACTAGGAGTCTTCGCGTGCATTGACTAGGAGTCTTCGCGTGCATTGACTAGGAGTCTTCGCGTGCATTGACTAGGAGTCTTCGCGTGCATTGACTAGGAGTCTTCGCGTGCATTGACTAGGAGTTTTCGCGTGCATTGACTAGGAGTTTTCGCGTGCATTGACTAGGAGTCTTCGCGTGCATTCACTAGGAGTCTTCGCGTGCATTGACTAGGAGTCTTCGCGTGCATTGACTAGGAGTTTTCGCGTGCATTGACTAGGAGTTTTCGCGTGCATTGACTACTAGTTTTCGCGTGCATTGACTAGGAGTCTTCGCGTGCATTGACTAGGAGTTTTCGCGTGCATTGACTCGCGTGCATTGACTAGGAGTCTTCGCGTGCATTGACTAGGAGTATTCGCGTGCATTGACTAGGAGTCTTCGCGTGCATTGACTAGGAGTCTTCGCGTGCATTGACTAGGAGTCTTCGCGTGCATTGACTAGGAGTTTTCGCGTGCATTGACTAGGAGTCTTCGCGTGCATTGACTAGGAGTATTCGCGTGCATTGACTAGGAGTTTTCGCGTGCATTGACTAGAAGTCTTCGCGTGCATTCACTAGGAGTCTTCGCGTGCATTGACTAGGAGTTTTCGCGTGCATTGACTAGGAGTTTTCGCGTGCATTGACTCGCGTGCATTGACTAGGAGTCTTCGCGTGCATTGACTAGGAGTCTTCGCGTGCATTGACTAGGAGTCTTCGCGTGCATTGACTAGGAGTCTTCGCGTGCATTGACTAGGAGTCTTCGCGTGCATTGACTAGGAGTCTTCGCGTGCATTGACTAGGAGTCTTCGCGTGCATTGACTAGGAGTATTCGCGTGCATTGACTAGGAGTCTTCGCGTGCATTGACTAGGAGTTTTCGCGTGCATTGACTAGGAGTTTTCGCGTGCATTGACTAGGAGTCTTCGCGTGCATTGACTAGGAGTCTTCGCGTGCATTGACTAGGAGTTTCCGCGTGCATTGACTAGGCGCCTTCGCGTGCATTGACTAGGCGTCTTCGCGTGCATTGACTAGGAGTCTTCGCGTGCATTGACTAGGAGTTTTCGCGTGCATTGACTAGGAGTTTTCGCGTGCATTGGAGGTTCAAGAAATTTAGGAAAATAATAAGACTACTTTAAAAAAAATTCAATAAAACTTTTAATAAACATAAACATAAACACAAACACATTGGACATGTAAAACATTGGGTAGACCAAAGGAAAATGTTTTTTTAAAAAGGTTGTGTGTGTAAAAATGTTTTAAAAACCACTCATATACCCCAGAAACAATTAAAGCTAACTTGCGAGATAGACATGCTCATGTTTAAGAGAATCAAATCATGATTGAATCCTTGACTCAATATACGAGAATCAACTCATTGTTGAAACATGTACTCTTTACATGAGAACCAAGTCTTACTAGAAATCCTTGGCTACTAACAACATGAAACCAGTTTTATTCCAAGAAACTTGTACATTTGAAAGAGACAGACTCAAAGTTTCGTATGCAAGGTTGGACACCTTATAAACTGCAGGTCACATTTCACATAAGGTCCGGAACAAGAGAAGACGTGTTGAGTGTTTATCTGAAGGAATATGTAAAATGTATTAACCTCATCAACGGGAACTAGGAGTGGGTATGGGAGCACCGGTCGGATCAAACACCATTACTGTACGTATTTGTCACGCGGGCAGTAGTTAGCCCATCTCTGGTCTAGTGGCAGTTTCCTCTAATATTGTCTCAAGACGCATTTATGGAAATATGCTGCAATACTTTTTTTTTTTACTTTGCTGTTTGCTATGTGTTGTTTAATGAGTTGTTTAATGAGTTGTTTAATTAGTTGTTTAATGAGTTGTTTAATGAGTTGTTTAATGAGTTGTTTAATGAGTTGTTTAATGAGTTGTTTAATTCCACTGTCCAGTATATGTTTGGGTACTCTGTTATTTATTGGTCGACTTCTAAGCCAAAGCCTTGTGTTGTACGAATAAATCTCTCCTCCAGGGGCGGCCTAATGCGGCTTAGTTAGTGCGGGTCCCAGTGTGCCAGTTTTCTATTATTAAATAAGTTTGACTACATCTTGATACATCGACAAGGGTGTGGCCCTGCACAGTATTTGTACAAATATGAAAACAGACAAACTGGGGAGCAGTCTATGCGGACCTCTTGTAGTGTCTCCTCTAATTTTGTTCTCTTGTAGTGTCTCCTCTGATCTTGACCTGTTGTAGTGTCTCCTCTGATCTTGACCTGTTGTAGTGTCTCCTCTGATCTTGACCTGTTGTAGTGTCTCCTCTGATCTTGACCTGTTGTAGTGTCTCCTCTGATCTTGACCTGTTGTAGTGTCTCCTCTGATCTTGACCTGTTGTAGTGTCTCCTCTGATCTTGACCTGTTATAGTGTCTCCTCTGATCTTGACCTGTTGTAGTGTCTCCTCTGATCTTGACCTGTTATAATGTCTCCTCTGATCTCGACCTGTTGTAGTGTCTCCTCTGATCTTGACCTGTTGTAGTGTCTCCTCTGATCTTGACTTTCATTTTAATGTTTGATAAAAAGACAATGTTGGTTTATTTTATTTTGTGCAACCTTTCAAAAATGGTGAATTATATTTCGACTATCTATTTTGCTTAATAGATATCTTCAGGCTATATGTTTACTCTCTGTTATACAGTGTCGTCATATTAAATAATAACAGTTAACTTCCAATGCTTTAGTGATCGAAGACACAAGTAAAACAATAGCAGCGATATCAAATAGAAGTACGAGAACTGCACACCTTTGATTGATTTCATGTATAAACAATTGCTTCAAAAATACATGTGTATGTGTGTGTGTGTATGTGTGTGTGGGGGGGGGGTCGGAAGTGTACCAGTGACGTGAGTTACAGGAAACTATCTTGGACCACAATCTATTTATTGATAAACAGTTACAGCAATCATTGACAAGGGAATTACCCTTACGACAGCAATTATGAAGCAGTATCATGACATGACACATCCGGTGTAATATGTCTGGTGCATGATGGGGCTCACTGACGTGAAGCATCAGATCCAGACATGGGTTTTTTGTGGGAATAGAATCAAACCCTGCGGTGCAAAGCCTACATAATCATCATAATAAAAATATGTTCAAGATCATCTGTGGAATACAAAGAAACAAAACAAAAAATAACAACGGCCAAAATCGACATTCACAGTTTAATAATGATAGTAATAAAATGAGCATTTAGAAGAAGCCGATAACGATATCGATTCTTCCCTTTTAACCTTTCCATTGATAAAAATCTACTTCTGGCGTGGGAGAGCAGGAGAGACAGGGATGTACACGCCGTGGTCTCCCCTTGAGAGTTGTCGATTATGAACTCAAATATTCTCCAGATTTTTTTACCTTTTTTTTATCTTTCGTCTCTGTCTTTGTAAAATAGATGAGGCTTTGAGAATTTTGCTGGTTCTTTTATTTTTTTCCTCCTTAATACTTTGAAACCGTAAGCTAATTCAGAAGCATTGGCTATTGGCTGTTGACCTCATTTTTAACACATTTTTTTTTTGTTTATTTTACAAGATATCACTGTCATTGTGTGGGGGAGGGATTGTAAAGTTTATCTGGTGGTACGTGAAGCTCATGATGTCAAAAAGTGAATAGTCTATTACATGGTTGGGATCAATTGGGATCTTTACTGTCTTGACATCGATACGATTTACCATATTACTGACATATTACTAACATATTTATTTCATATTCTGACACATTACCTTTCGTTGACTTTGATTCAGTTTGTCATACTGTTTAAGACAATTTATACATATATTTTTATAAGAATCTTTAATTCTAAAGATACAAGTCCATGTGTGTCTAGCACACTTAACATACTTGACAACTGGAGGCTAACATAAAGCCATACCACTCTGATGAAAATGTCAATGAAGAATGATTCTACTTCCGTTACTACGGTTGGAATCCTAACTGGCAGATCTTATTTTTACTAGTCTACGTGTGTTTATTAAGTGAATTTTTGAGTCCAGTTCATATCTAGTTGAGTCTAGTTCTAGTTGAGTCTAGTTCATATCTAGTTGAGTCTAGTTCTAGTTGAGTCTAGTTCATATCTAGTTGAGTCTAGTTCTAGTTGAGTCTAGTTCATATCTAGTTGAGTCTAGTTCTAGTTGAGTCTAGTTCATATCTAGTTGAGTCTAGTTCTAGTTGAGTCTAGTTCATATCTAGTTGAGTCCAGTTCATATCTAGTTGAGTCTAGTTCTAGGTGAGTCCAGTTCATATCTAGTTGAGTCTAGTTCTAGGTGAGTGCAGTTCATATTTAGTTGAGTCTAGTTCTAGGTGAGTCCAGTTCATATCTAGTTGAGTCTAGTTCTAGTTGAGTCTAGTTCATATCTAGTTGAGTCCAGTTCATATCTAGTTGAGTCTAGTTCTAGGTGAGTCCAGTTCATATCTAGTTGAGTCTAGTTCTAGGTGAGTCCAGTTCATATCTAGTTGAGTCTAGTTCTAGGTGAGTCCAGTTCATATCTAGTTGAGTCTAGTTCTAGTTAAGTCTATTTCTAGTTGAGTCCAGTTCATATCTAGTTGAGTCTATTTCTAGTTGAGTCCAGTTCATATCTAAATAAGTCCTCATTTTTTTGTTCATTCTTTGACATTGGAAAAAAAAATAAATTGATCTTTCAATGTCAATATTTAATCTGTCTTTGTCAATAATTTATATGTCACTGTGGATATTTGCCCTGTCTTTGTCAATAATTTATATGTCACTGTCGATATTTGCCCTGTCTTTGTGAATAATTTATATGTCACTGTTGATATTTGCCCTGTCGTTGTCAATAATTTATATGTCACTGTCGATATTTAACCTGTCTTTATCGATAATTTATATGTCACTGTCGATATTTGCCCTGTCTTTGTCAATATTTTATATGTCACTGTCGATATTTGCACTGTCTTTGTCAATAATTTATATGTCACTGTCGATATTTAACCTGTCTTTGTCAATAATTTATATGTCACTGTCGGTATTTAACCTGTCTTTGTCAATAATTTATATGTCACTGTCGATATTTGCCCTGTCTTTGTCAATAATTTATATGTCACTGTCGATATTTGCCCTGTCTTTGTCAATAATTTATATGTCACTGTCGATATTTGCCCTGTCTTTGTCAATAATTTATATGTCACTGTCGATATTTGCCCTGTCTTTGTCAATAATTTATATGTCACTGTCGATATTTAACCTGTCTTTGAAAAAAAGTCGTAGCCTTTATCTTCACCCGTTCCTGGTTTATTCTAATTTTTCTTTCCACCCCCCCCCCACCCGCGGTTACAATGATCACTGTAGCATCCCGTCGGGCGTAGTGGCGGATATGACGTCATTTAACCGCAGCAGTTAGTTTTTCTTTGATCACTGAGGTTTGATTAACTATTGATCCCCCAGACCTGTCCGCCATTGCACTCCAGCAAGGAGGTTGGATGACCGCGGCTAGCTGTGGGTAATAACCTGAATATATGTCCGTCATCAAAACTCACTAAAGGGGAAGTAACTGCTCGAAGACCTGACACAGGCTGGGAAAGTCGTATTAGAAACTGGTTCCTGACAGACACGACTACAGACACACAAATTCTTGGAATACAGACTTAGGGAAATCGTAGAATGAAGACACAAGAAGTCTTATAACATTTCTGCATGTGCCATCATCTTGCATACCAAGTCAGACTGATTTAAGTTTTTTAACTGAACCAAGAATCTGAAACGATTTCATATAAGAGCCGAACACTAAAAAATGCATAATCAAAGATTTAATGTAATGTCAAATAATTTATAACATGAACACTTATATGAAGAAACAAAAATCATTTCTTATATTTACAAAATCATTTCCTATATTTTTTTTATGAAAAGTATTCTGATTTTCTATTATTCAATGATTGATTATGATCTTTGATGATGTCAGGGAAAAAATTTTATTGGTTTGTATTCGATTACTAAACTAGACTAGACAGGATTCTGGGTAAATGTATGTTTTTCAAAATGGTTGCATGACAACAAGGGTTGTAGCTTCTACAATCTCAAGATTGTATATCACCACCTTGAGATGTCAGCAAATAACAACATATGTACTGTATGTTGACATGTGTACCGTATGTCTTGTACAGTATTTCGATATGTGTACAGTATGTCTTGTACAGTATGTCGATATGTGTACAGTTTATCGATATTTATACAGTATGCCTCTTATAGTATTTCGATATGTGTACTGTATGTCAATATGTGTACAGTATATCAGTATGTGTACAGTAGGGTGATAACTATTTTCATTTTTTTTCGTAACGAAACTGAAACCACTTACATTTGAGGAACAATTGTATGTAGATGACAGTAGCAACATTAATTTTTTTTTAAATTGAAAAAAGTTCCCCCACCTTTTAATTTTTGTTTTCTCATATCGCGCAGTTTGACGCTCGGTTTTGATTTCACACTGAATTATTATATATGACTTTCTAGAGTGCTTTTAAGCACATTTCTGTCGTTTGTTTCCATTTGTTTATAAACAAGACATTTACTATACTCAACTTCCCCCATCTTCTAAACAGAAGAGGTATCCAAGAATTATATTTGTTGAAAAGCTAATCAATCTCACATGGATGCCGACAAACCGTCAAATTCTCGGAAACTTCACTTTTCTGTTCAATAGCCAGAAACGGCGACTGGATCGAATCAAAATTATGATCACTGATATAGAATTGCTCTGGAGGGAAATTCAAGACTTTCCACTATTATCCATCACACTAATCAGAATGAAACTCAATGGTCTAATTGATTTATATGACAAAAACAAAAAGAGACCATCTGATAAACACTTTCTTAGTTATTGGATGTCACCAACGTTAATGGAGAATGGAAAAACACAGAGGATAAAGAGCTCTACCAGAGGCAAGTTAACAGTGGAGGAAAGATTGGTTATTCAATGGTCAAACAAGCCCCTTTGGAATCATTCCACCCAAGGAAACGAATCCGACTATCAAAAACTCAATCTCAAGCCAGCTTTTCTCAATCACAACCTACAAAAACACAGACAACTGTCTCACAACATGCCAAAACACATACAACTGTCTTAAAACCTACACAAACACACACACAACTGTCTCAAAACCTACACAAACAAACACAACTGTCTCATAAACTACACAAACACACACGACCGTCTCAAAACCTACACATAAACATACAACTGTCTCAAAATCTTCGGATTCTGAAACCTCTGCTTCTTCACCCGAGTCGCCAACTATTTCTTAAACGTCATCTTCTGAATGCAAACCGAAATACCAAAGAGCAAGCACTAGAACGGCGGGTTTACTAGTACTGAAAAACATTTCCACACATAAAGCACATGACGTTCTTGTAACCATTGCTGAACAGGGTCATGATGTGCCGGTTCCAAGTCAGGCGGGTGTCTGGAAATGAGTAATCTCTGAAGGACGGAAAATAAAAACTAAAATTGTTCAAAAACTTCAGAGCAAAGATCCCTATTGTATCCAGTTTGATGGTAAAAGAGTGCAAGGGGAAGAGAATCAAGTAGGTTTGCTGAAAAAGATGACAACCGAAATCAAACACGGTATTCTCAAATGTGAGAGTGGTTCTGCCGCGGCCATTCACTATGAACTACATCAGCTAATTGATGAATATGATGCTTGTGAAAATATTTGTATGTTAATTTGCAACACGACCGCAGAAATACTGACCATTTGCACGACATTGTAAAGCTCATACAGGATGATGTCTTGAGCAATGGCTTTCAGAAGCCACAATATATTGACTGTCAGCACCATGACCTTCTTCTGAAACTTGTCATGAATTTTCTTATTCAAGAGTCAATGAGCAAACAAGAACTCAACTATTCCTTCATGGGCAAATTAACACAAAACTATGTCACTGTTCAAGCTGATTATCGCTTCTTACGAAAAAAGATGTTAGCACAAGCGAGAACGCACGTTGGCCTCGCATCAGCTGGAATAAATTACCAAATTTACACCAGGCAAGATGGAACTCACGTGCAATATTTACTGTTATAGCATTGTTTCTGATTCCAGAGTGGCGCAGTATTCTCGCTTCTGCCTGCAACTTCATCTGCTACGAATGGGCAAATGCTTGGTTCGATTCGCAACACTACAATGAAGCGTCCTTCAATGAACTGTTTACCTCACTCATCAAGATAAAATGCAAGAAGGCAATTAAGTGTTTAAAGACCCATTGGTCAGTCGAGAAGTCATTAATTGACATTCCCAGATCTAACCAAATTGCTGAACGTGCTGTGAAACTGATGGCGGAACTTCATGCGAAATCGAGAAAAATTGAATTTTTGAATCTGAAGTTCATAGGACAAAATATGTTTTGAACATTTCTTGTACATTCTGTACATATTACTAACTATTCTATATCTTATTTGTTAATAAAAGTTGATTAGTTATTATTAATACTCTTTTGAATTAAGCAAAAAAAAAAGGTATTTTTTTTGAAAAAAAAAATTTTTTTTCACTTTTTTCTTCTGAAAAATGGGGAGGTGGGGGAACTTTTTTCAAAAAAATTTAAAATGCGATTGATATTCTTAAATTACACATAAAAGTTCCTCGATTGATATTCTTAAATTACACATAAAAGTTCCTCGATTGATATTCTTAAATTACACATAAAAGTTCCTCGATTGCAAGTGGTTTTATAAAAAAAAAATTTTTGTTATCACCCTAGTGTACAGTATGTCGACATATGTACAGTATGTTGATATGTGTACAGTATGTCAGTATGTGTACAGTATGTTGATATGTGTACAGTATGTCAGTATGTGTACAGTATGTCTTGTACAGTGTGCCGATATGTGTACAACATGTCTTGTACAGTATGTCGATATGTGTACAGTATGCCACTATGTGTACAGTATGTCAGTATTTGTACAGTATGTCAGTATGTGTACAGTATGTCTTGTACAGTTTGTCGATATGTGTACAATATGTCTTGTACAGTATGTCGATATGTGTACAGTATGTCAGTATGTGTACAGTATGTCGATATATGTACAGTATGTCAGTATGTATACAGTATGTCGATATGTGTACAGTATGCCACTATGTGTACAGTATGTCGATATGTGTACAGTATGCTACTATGTGTACAGTATGTCAGTATTTGTACAGTATATCAGTATGTGTACAGTATGCCGATATGTGTACAGTATGTCAGTATGTCTACAGTATGTCAGTATGTGTACAGTATGCCGATATGTGTACAGTATGTCAGTATGTGTACAGAATGTCGATATATGTACAGTATGTTGATATGTGTACAGTATGTCTATATGTGTACAGTATGTTGATACGTGTACAGTAAGTCAGTATGTGTACAGTATGTCTTGTACAGTTTGTCGATATGTGTACAATATGTCTTGTACAGTATGTCGATATGTGTACAGTATGTCAGTATGTGTACAGTATGTCGATATATGTACAGTATGTCAGTATGTGTACAGTATGTCGATATGTGTACAGTATGTCAGTATGTGTACAGTATGTCTTGTACAGTGTGCCGATATGTGTACAATATGTCTTGTACAGTATGTCGATATGTGTACAGTATGTCAGTATGTGTACAGTATGTCAGTATGTGTACATTATGTCAATATGTGTACAGTATGTCAGTATGTGTACAGTATGTCAGTATGTGTACAGTATGTCAGTATGTGTACAGTATGTCTTGTACAGTGTGCCGATATGTGTACAACATGTCTTGTACAGTATGTCGATATGTGTAAAGTATGCCACTATGTGTACAGTATGTCAGTATTTGTACAGTATGTCAGTATGTGTACAGTATGTCTTGTACAGTGTGCCGATATGTGTACAATATGTCTTGTACAGTATGTCGATATGTGTACAGTATGTCAGTATGTGTACAGTATGTCGATATATGTACAGTATGTCAGTATGTATACAGTATGTCGATATGTGTACAGTATGCCACTATGTGTACAGTATGTCGATATGTGTACAGTATGCTACTATGTGTACAGTATGTCAGTATTTGTACAGTATGTCAGTATGTGTACAGTATGCCGATATGTGTACAGTATGTCAGTATGTCTACAGTATGTCAGTATGTGTACAGTATGCCGATATGTGTACAGTATGTCAGTATGTGTACAGAATGTCGATATATGTACAGTATGTTGATATGTGTACAGTATGTCTATATGTGTATAGTATGTTGATACGTGTACAGTAAGTCAGTATGTGTACAGTATGTCTTGTACAGTTTGTCGATATGTGTACAATATGTCTTGTACAGTATGTCGATATGTGTACAGTATGTCAGTATGTGTACAGTATGTCGATATATGTACAGTATGTCAGTATGTGTACAGTATGTCGATATGTGTACAGTATGTCAGTATGTGTACAGTATGTCTTGTACAGTGTGCCGATATGTGTACAACATGTCTTGTACAGTATGTCGATATGTGTACAGTATGCCACTATGTGTACAGTATGTCAGTATTTGTACAGTATGTCAGTATGTGTACAGTATGTCTTGTACAGTATGTCAGTTTTTGTACAGTATGTCAGTATGTGTACAGTATGTCTTGTACAGTATGTCAGTTTTTGTACAGTATGTCAGTATGTGTACAGTATGTCTTGTACAGTTTGTCGATATGTGTACAATATGTCTTGTACAGTATGTCGATATGTGTACAGTATGTCAGTATGTGTACAGTATGTCGATATATGTACAGTATGTCAGTATGTATACTGTATGTCGATATGTGTACAGTATGCCACTATGTGTACAGTATGTCGATATGTGTACAGTATGCTACTATGTGTACAGTATGTCAGTATTTGTACAGTATGTCAGTATGTGTACAGTATGCCGATATGTGTACAGTATGTCAGTATGTCTACAGTATGTCAGTATGTGTACAGTATGCCGATATGTGTACAGTATGTCAGTATGTGTACAGAATGTCGATATATGTACAGTATGTTGATATGTGTACAGTATGTCTATATGTGTACAGTATGTTGATACGTGTACAGTAAGTCAGTATGTGTACAGTATGTCTTGTACAGTTTGTCGATATGTGTACAATATGTCTTGTACAGTATGTCGATATGTGTACAGTATGTCAGTATGTGTACAGTATGTCGATATATGTACAGTATGTCAGTATGTGTACAGTATTTCGATATGTGTACAGTATGTCAGTATGTGTACAGTATGTCTTGTACAGTGTGCCGATATGTGTACAATATGTCTTGTACAGTATGTCGATATGTGTACAGTATGCCAATATGTGTACAGTATGTCAGTATGTGTACAGTATGTCAGTATGTGTACATTATGTCAATATGTGTACAGTATGTCAGTATGTGTACAGTATGTCAGTATGTGTACAGTATGTCAGTATGTGTACAGTATGTCAATATATGTACAGTATGTCAGTATGTGTATAGTATGTCAGTATGTGTACATTATGTCAATATGTGTACAGTATGTCGATATATGTACAGTATGTCAGTATGTATACAGTATGTCGATATGTGTACAGTATGCCACTATGTGTACAGTATGTCTTGTACAGTGTGCCGATATGTGTACAATATGTCTTGTACAGTATGTCGATATGTGTACAGTATGCCAATATGTGTACAGTATGTCAGTATGTGTACAGTATGTCAGTATGTGTACATTATGTCAATATGTGTACAGTATGTCAGTATGTGTACAGTATGTCAGTATGTGTACAGTATGTCAGTATGTGTACAGTATGTCTTGTACAGTGTGCCGATATGTGTACAACATGTCTTGTACAGTATGTCGATATGTGTACAGTATGCCACTATGTGTACAGTATGTCAGTATTTGTACAGTATGTCAGTATGTGTACAGTATGTCTTGTACAGTTTGTCGATATGTGTACAATATGTCTTGTACAGTATGTCGATATGTGTACAGTATGTCAGTATGTGTACAGTATGTCGATATATGTACAGTATGTCAGTATGTATACAGTATGTCGATATGTGTACAGTATGCCACTATGTGTACAGTATGTCGATATGTGTACAGTATGCTACTATGTGTACAGTATGTCAGTATTTGTACAGTATGTCAGTATGTGTACAGTATGCCGATATGTGTACAGTATGTCAGTATGTCTACAGTATGTCAGTATGTGTACAGTATGCCGATATGTGTACAGTATGTCAGTATGTGTACAGAATGTCGATATATGTACAGTATGTTGATGTGTGTACAGTATGTCTATATGTGTACAGTATGTTGATACGTGTACAGTAAGTCAGTATGTGTACAGTATGTCTTGTACAGTTTGTCGATATGTGTACAATATGTCTTGTACAGTATGTCGATATGTGTACAGTATGTCAGTATGTGTACAGTATGTCGATATATGTACAGTATGTCAGTATGTGTACAGTATTTCGATATGTGTACAGTATGTCAGTATGTGTACAGTATGTCTTGTACAGTGTGCCGATATGTGTACAATATGTCTTGTACAGTATGTCGATATGTGTACAGTTTGCCAATATGTGTACAGTATGTCAGTATGTGTACAGTATGTCAGTATGTGTACATTATGTCAATATGTGTACAGTATGTCAGTATGTGTACAGTATGTCAGTATGTGTACAGTATGTCGACATATGTACAGTATGTCGATATATGTACAGTATGTCAGTATGTGTACAGTATGTCAATATATGTACAGTATGTCAGTATGTGTACAGTATGTCGATATATGTACAGTATGTTGATATGTGCTCAGCATGTCGATATGTGTACAGCATGTACCAATTTATTGTTATTCTTGTTGTGTTTGTTCTATAAAAGTGTCGGCCAAGTTCAAAACTTTATGGACGCTGTAAAAAATGCTACCCCCCCCCCCATCCAAACCATTGACGTTTTATTGAACTAATATTTTATACAATTATGAAACGAAATCCTTTTCAATAATTCTTATCATTGATATTATCATTCAAAGAAAAATCTAATTAGGCGAAAATGATTAAAATAGTGAATCTTTTGTGTTAATTCTCAGATTGAGTTGCAAAATGAATCAAATTATATTAAGCTATGCCAAAACAAAAATTATTCAATAAAATCATATAAAACAAACAAAAAAGCTAATAAAAATAAACTTATTGTAAAAATGCTCTTAGAATAAAAAAGAAACACGTCATTATGTCATACAAATATTGATATAAATTATCATAACTTAAAGTTTAAGGGATAACAATATAGTGAGCTGAGCTAATTCTGTTTTTACATTAGTTCATAGGATATATACATCTGGATAGGCACCCATTGTTATCTTTTAATTGCATTTATCATAAAAGCTTATTTAAAAAAAAATGAATAATTATTTATTAACCTTACCAATCATACTCCCATGTAGGATATTAGTCAATGTTTGCTCAAGGTCTAAAGTTAACATCAAAATATTGAAATCAAGATTTTAAAAAATCAAATGTATGGACCATGCTCCTTTAAACATGTTATCGGTAAGACTAACATTGTATATGAACGAATTATAGAACCAACATTCTTAATCAATTTAGTACAATGACAAATCTCTACACTAATGAAATATTGAACCAAGATTTCGTCAATATTTGATAGTTTACACATACATTTCTTTAACCTAAATAAATCTGTGAATATAAGAGTAACATTATGAAAACATCAAACAATGTTGAAACAATGTTCCCCAGTAGAGAAAAAAATAAATACTTTCTACCTTTCTTTAAAGTACTGCAGTGAAGCAATGCAGCATCTGAAGTTCACCATCACATGGGCAATACATTAGACCCCAGCAATCAGGGCAAGACTAAAAGTAAATCACAGTCTTGTGGGCGACAACCTGACCGGTCAGACAGCCTATTTTGATTACCTCCCCCCACGCGTTATCGTGGCTGTGTTGCTGGTGTAACTTGTCCTCATTTTTAGTTGTTAGGGGGGAATAAATTTAAAATGAAAGTAATTTCAAAGGGAGATCATCGTAAAAATTCAAGATCAAAATATATTGTACTAAATTAACTTATACCTACACTGTACCCCAGTCAGCCAGTACACACTTATACCAACACTGTACCTCAGTCAGCAAGTACTTACTTATACCATTACTGTACCCCAGTCAACCATTACACACTTATACCAACACTATACCTCAGTCAGCAAGTACTTACTTATACCAACACTATATTCAGTACTATTCATACACAGTCGGTACTCATGTTCTAGAATGTTATGTCAACAACCAAGCAATGTATGTACAAACCAGACCAGCAGTCATGTTTCCATCAATAAATCACGTGTGTATTTAGACGTCTGTTCTCTCTCCTGGCTGGGTACACGGAACGTGACACAACAGACATGACCTCATTATTCCGTAAGGTTCTGGTAAAAAAATTATGGGCAATATTTTTTTTTATTTGAAAATGTCACAGTTGTATCATATATATATATATATATATATATATATATATATATATATATATATATATACATTTCATTTTTAAAATAACCACTTTTTTCATGAAAATATCTAACACTGACAGTATGCTAATTTCTGAGCTACATCTAGCATTCTTTTAGCAGTCAACAGTATAAGTCTTATAATTGTTTGTGCTACATAAATTGACATAAATATCGTGACTATGACTTGACGTTTGGTAGGAGGAAGTGCCGTGGTTTACATATTTTATGATAGGGTCCACTTATGCTAGAAGATTTTCCTGCACCCTCTCAGCGCATACTGAACTTACTTTTGATAAATACATTACGATAAACTTAATTTCACTACATATGTATTGCATGTAATAATAAGAGAAGAACTGTATGATCACTACATATGTATTGCATGTAATAATAAGAGAACTGTATGTTCACTACATATGTATTTTATGTAAAACTAATAGAAGGACTGTATGATCGATCACATAACGTCTAGAAGTCATTATAAAATGTAGACACTATTTTTTTCTGGCTACTCCCTGTTTCTTTTATACAATGAATTCTCCCCCCCCCCTTTCACACCCCAACCCCCTCCAGTAGCCAGACTTCACGAAATCACCGAGTGGTGTTGATGTCACGCCGCGCTTCTGGTAGCTCACTCGGTGGAGAGCATCACTGCTCATTTTGGTTCATCGGTGCCACCAGGTTCATCCCACCCTTTACCACTCTCACACACACACACTCACACACACACACACCACTTCCATCTTGTGTTAATTCAATGTATATGTCAAGTCAGTTAGAAGGGCGGGTGGAAATAAAATGTGTGTAGTACGTAATTATGGTCATCCCTTCTAGCGCTCTCCCTCTTCCATCACCCCCCCCACCCCACCCCACCCCACCCAATCGTTCACATTCAACGGTCAGCTGAGTTCTGACGTGACACTTGTATAGAGTTCTGTTCACAGTGTGGCCGTGGATTGGTTATAAGGCTAGTGTACATCACCATACATAATGTATACTTTATCTCCCTTGATGAGGAGTTGATTTTTTTGCTATCCACTGACACATCTCCATCATTCATAAAATATAAACCGGTGGCTCTCAATCTGAGTTTAAAAAAAAAGAATAGAAATTATTTTATGAATATGGGACACAGTTCATTATAACAAAGCGCCCGTTCTAAAAGTCTAAAAGTGACCAACGTAGTACAACGTTTAATTAAAATTTCACAATAAAAAGACAAACTTGTGACAGGTTAATATGGTGTTGTTTGTACTGAATATATTAATATCAATGTTTGTTGGTGACATTGTTTGTTTAAATTGAGTATCATAATGATTATCATAGTTCATGTCACAGCGTTAACATGTCATTACAGCAGGCTATTATAGTTCATGTCACAGCTGTAACATACCATTACAGAACGGCTATTATAGTTCATGTCACAGCTGTAACATATCATTACAGCCGACTATTATAGTTCATGTCACAGCGTTAACATATCATTACAGCCAGCTATTATAGTTCATGTCACAGCTGTAACATATCATTACAGCCGGCTATTATAGTTCATGTCACAGCTGTAAAATATCATTACAGCCGGCTATTAGAATTCATGTCACTTATCTTTACAGCCAGCTATTATAATTCATGTCACAGCTGTAACATACCATGACAGCCAGCTATTATAGTTCATGTCACAGCAGTAACATACCATTACAGTTGCAGTACTTTATGTCACAACTATAACATATTATAAAATGATATAATGCTTCACAAAAAAGCACAACAAAGTGAACTAAAATAATTGTTTCATATCATTAGTTGTGTAATCGCTGTGACAGTTGGGGAGGGGGGGGTATTTTATTATTTCTTTTTATTACAATGTTTTATTTTCTGGAGTATATAGATCAGAGAAAGTTATTTTCGTCCCATTATTTATATACACTGTTTTATATACACTATTGTACATACATTATGGTATATACCATATTATTGTACATACATTATTGTATAAACACTATTGTTTATACACTATTTCAGCTATTAAGATTTCAAGGTTCTATTAATACCATTATTCAGAGACTATACCAAAGACCCAAACTGTCATAACGATTGTGTCGGTCATACACTATTGACCAGTGGGCCTTTTATTTTATCATGTATTTAGGGTATCTAGATTTAAAAATTAAAGTTCCCTTAGCCCTAACGGACAATCGAGGCAGATGAAGTGTAGAATTCATCTGTTTCTATAACCTCGGCATATGAAGAGATTGTTTGGTTAGCACAACGCCCAGCCGCCTTAACTTCCCCAACTTAAGTCAGGTACCCATTTAAAGCTGGGTGGACTTGTGGGACGACTTTGCATCAAATTTCACCTGGAATAATTCCATGGGCCTCACCGAGGATCGAACCCAGGACTCTAAGGTCGACAGTCGAGTATCTACACCACTCGGTCATCCGTCCCAATTATCTAGATTCAGGGTATCAATAAATCAATATATATGGGCTAATAAACTAGCCACGTCTGGACGCACTGGTCTAGCATTCAAAACATCTCGTTCAGTCCATGTGATGTCATCAGTTCAATAGAACTAACCATACAACATCTCGTCCAGTCCATGTGATGTCATCAGTTCAATAGAACTAACCATACAACATCTCGTCCAGTCCATGTGATGTCATCAGTTCAATAGAACTAACCATACAACATCTCGTCCAGTCCATGTGATGTCATCAGTTCAATATGACCAACTATCTAACTCTTCCAGAAACGAATCAAATTTTCCTACTGGACAGAGCGCCAACTGACCAGTCCATGTAATGTCATCAGTTCAATAGAACTAACCATACAACATCTCGTCCAGTCCATGTGATGTCATCAGTTCAATAGAACTAACCATACAACATCTCGTCCAGTCCATGTGATGTCATCAGCTCAATAGAACTAACCATACAACATCTCGTCCAGTCCATGTGATGTCATCAGCTCAATAGAACTAACCATACAACATCTCGTCCAGTTCATGTGATGTCATCAGTTCAATAGAACTAACAATACAACATCTCGTCCAGTCCATGTGATGTCATCAGCTCAATAGAACTAACCATACAACATCTCGTCCAGTCCATGTGATGTCATCAGCTCAATAGAACTAACCATACAACATCTCGTCCAGTCCATGTAATGTTATCAGCTCAATAGAACTAACCATACAACATCTCGTCCAGTCCATGTGATGTCATCAGCTCAATAGAACTAACCATACAACATCTCGTCCAGTCCATGTGATGTCATCAGTTCAATAGAACTAACCATACAACATCTCGTCCAGTCCATGTGATGTCATCAGTTCAATATGACCAACTATCTAATTCTTCTAGAAACGAATCAAATTTTCCAACTGGACAGAGCGCCAACTGACCAGTCCATGTGATGTCATCAGTTCAATAGAACTAACCATACAACATCTCGTCCAGTCCATGTGATGTCATCAGCTCAATAGAACTAACCATAAACATCTCGTCCAGTCCATGTGATGTCATCAGTTCAATAGAACTAACCATACAACATCTCGTCCAGTCCATGTGATGCCATCAGTTCAATAGAACTAACCATACAACATCTCGTCCAGTCCATGTGATGTCATCAGTTCAATAAAACTAACAATACAACATCTCGTCCAGTCCATGTGATGTCATCAGCTCAATAGAACTAACCATACAACATCTCGTCCAGTCCATGTGATGTCATCAGTTCAATAGAACTAACCATACAACATCTCGTCCAGTCCATGTAATGTCATCAGCTCAATAGAACTAACCATACAACATCTCGTCCCGTCCATGTGATGTCATCAGTTCAATAGAACTAACAATACAACATCTCGTCCAGTCCATGTGATGTCATCAGCTCAATAGAACTAACCATACAACATCTCGTCCAGTCCATGTGATGTCATCAGTTCAATAGAACTAACCATACAACATCTCGTCCAGTCCATGTGATGTCATCAGTTCAAAAAAACTAACCATACAACATCTCGTCCAGTCCATGTGATGTCATCAGTTCAATAAAACTAACAATACAACATCTCGTCCAGTCCATGTGATGTCATCAGCTCAATAGAACTAACCATACAACATCTCGTCCAGTCCATGTGATGTCATCAGTTCAATAAAACTAACCATACAACATCTTGTCCAGTCCATGTGATGTCATCAGCTCAATAGAACTAACCATACAACATCTCGTCCAGTCTATGTGATGTCATCAGTTCAATAGAACTAACCATACAACATCTCGTCCAGTCCATGTGATGTCATCAGTTCAATAGAACTAACAATACAACATCTCGTCCAGCCCATGTGATGTCATCAGCTCAATAGAACTAACCATACAACATCTCGTCCAGTCCATGTGATGTCATCAGCTCAATAGAACTAACCATACAACATCTCGTCCAGTCCATGTGATGTCATCAGCTCAATAGAACTAACCATACAACATCTCGTCCAGTCCATGTGATGTCATCAGTTCAATAGAACTAACCATACAACATCTCGTCCAGTCCATGTGATGTCATCAGTTCAATATGACCAACTATCTAACTCTTCCAGAAACGAATCAAATTTTCCAACTGGACAGAGCGCCAACTGACCAGTCCATGTGATGTCATCAGTTCAATAGAACTAACCATACAACATCTCGTCCAGTCCATGTGATGTCATCAGCTCAATAGAACTAACCATACAACATCTCGTCCAGTCCATGTGATGTCATCAGCTCAATAGAACTAACCATACAACATCTCGTTCAGTTCATTTGATGTCATCAGTTCAATAGAACTAACCATACAACATCTCGTCCAGTCCATGTGATGTCATCAGCTCAATAGAACTAACCATACAACATCTCGTCCAGTCTATGTGATGTCATCAGTTCAATAGAACTAACCATACAACATCTCGTCCAGTCCATGTGATGTCATCAGTTCAATAGAACTAACAATACAACATCTCGTCCAGTCCATGTGATGTCATCAGCTCAATAGAACTAACCTACAACATCTCGTCCAGTCCATGTGATGTCATCAGCTCAATAGAACTAACCATACAACATCTCGTCCAGTCCATGTGATGTTATCAGCTCAATAGAACTAACCATACAACATCTCGTCCAGTCCATGTGATGTCATCAGCTCAATAGAACTAACCATAAACATCTCGTCCAGTCCTTGTGATGTCATCAGTTCAATAGAACTAATCATACAACATCTCGTCCAGTCCATGTGATGTCATCAGCTCAATAGAACTAACCATACAACATCTCGTCCAGTCCATGTGATGTCATCAGCTCAATAGAACTAACCATACAACATCTCGTCCAGTCCATGTGATGTCATCAGCTCAATAGAACTAACCATACAACATCTCGTCCAGTCCATGTGATGTCATCAGCTCAATAGAACTAACCATACAACATCTCGTCCAGTCCATGTGATGTTATCAGCTCAATAGAACTAACCATACAACATCTCGTCCAGTCCATGTGATGTCATCAGCTCAATAGAACTAACCATACAACATCTCGTCCAGTCCATGTGATGTCATCAGCTCAATAGAACTAACCATACAACATCTCGTCCAGTCCATGTGATGTCATCAGCTCAATAGAACTAACCATACAACATCTCGTCCAGTCCATGTGATGTCATCAGTTCAATAGAACTAACAATACAACATCTCGTCCAGCCCATGTGATGTCATCAGCTCAATAGAACTAACCATACAACATCTCGTCCAGTCCATGTGATGTCATCATTTCAATAGAACTAACCATACAACATCTCGTCCAGTCCATGTGATGTCATCAGTTCAAAAAAACTAACCATACAACATCTCGTCCAGTCCATGTGATGTCATCAGCTCAATAGAACTAACCATACAACATCTCGTCCAGTCTATGTGATGTCATCAGTTCAATAGATCTAACCATACAACATCTCGTCCAGTCCATGTGATGTCATCAGTTCAATAGAACTAACAATACAACATCTCGTCCAGTCCATGTGATGTCATCAGCTCAATAGAACTAACCATACAACATCTCGTCCAGTCCATGTGATGTCATCAGCTCAATAGAACTAACCATACAACATCTCGTCCAGTCCATGTGATGTCATCAGCTCAATAGAACTAACCATACAACATCTCGTTCAGTTCATTTGATGTCATCAGTTCAATAGAACTAACCATACAACATCTCGTCCAGTCCATGTGATGTCATCAGCTCAATAGAACTAACCATACAACATCTCGTCCAGTCCATGTAATGTCATCAGCTCAATAGAACTAACCATACAACATCTCGTCCAGTCCATGTGATATCATCAGCTCAATAGAACTAACCATACAACATCTCGTCCAGTCCATGTGATGTCATCAGCTCAATAGAACTAACCATACAACATCTCGTCCAGTCCATGTGATGTCATCAGTTCAATAGAACTAACCATACAACATCTCGTCCAGTCCATGTGATGTCATCAGTTCACTATGACCAACTATCTAACTTTTCCAGAAACGAATCAAATTTTCCAACTGGACAGAGCGCCAACTGACCAGTCCATGTGATGTCATCAGTTCAATAGAACTAACCATACAACATCTCGTCCAGTCCATGTGATGTCATCAGCTCAATAGAACTAACCATACAACATCTCGTCCAGTCCATGTGATGTCATCAGCTCAATAGAACTAACCATACAACATCTCGTCCAGTCCATGTGATGTCATCAGTTCAATAGAACTAACCATACAACATCTCGTCCAGTCCATGTGATGTCATCAGCTCAATAGAACTAACCATACAACATCTCGTCCAGTCCATGTGATGTCATCAGTTCAATAGAACTAACCATACAACATCTCGTCCAGTCCATGTGATGTCATCAGTTCAATAGAACTAACAATACAACATCTCGTCCAGTCCATGTGATGTCATCAGCTCAATAGAACTAACCTACAACATCTCGTCCAGTCCATGTGATGTCATCAGTTCAATAGAACTAACCATACAACATCTCGTCCAGTCCATGTGATGTCATCAGCTCAATAGAACTAACCATACAACATCTCGTCCAGTCCATGTGATGTCATCAGCTCAATAGAACTAACCATACAACATCTCGTCCAGTCCATGTGATGTCATCAGTTCAATAGAACTAACCATACAACATCTCGTCCAGTCCATGTGATGTCATCAGTTCAATATGACCAACTATCTAACTCTTCCAGAAACGAATCAAATTTTCCAACTGGACAGAGCGCCAACTGACCAGTCCATGTGATGTCATCAGTTCAATAGAACTAACCATACAACATCTCGTCCAGTCCATGTGATGTCATCAGCTCAATAGAACTAACCATACAACATCTCGTCCAGTCCATGTGATGTCATCAGCTCAATAGAACTAACCATACAACATCTCGTTCAGTTCATTTGATGTCATCAGTTCAATAGAACTAACCATACAACATCTCGTCCAGTCCATGTGATGTCATCAGCTCAATAGAACTAACCATACAACATCTCGTCCAGTCTATGTGATGTCATCAGTTCAATAGAACTAACCATACAACATCTCGTCCAGTCCATGTGATGTCATCAGTTCAATAGAACTAACAATACAACATCTCGTCCAGTCCATGTGATGTCATCAGCTCAATAGAACTAACCTACAACATCTCGTCCAGTCCATGTGATGTCATCAGCTCAATAGAACTAACCATACAACATCTCGTCCAGTCCATGTGATGTTATCAGCTCAATAGAACTAACCATACAACATCTCGTCCAGTCCATGTGATGTCATCAGCTCAATAGAACTAACCATAAACATCTCGTCCAGTCCTTGTGATGTCATCAGTTCAATAGAACTAATCATACAACATCTCGTCCAGTCCATGTGATGTCATCAGCTCAATAGAACTAACCATACAACATCTCGTCCAGTCCATGTGATGTCATCAGCTCAATAGAACTAACCATACAACATCTCGTCCAGTCCATGTGATGTCATCAGCTCAATAGAACTAACCATACAACATCTCGTCCAGTCCATGTGATGTCATCAGCTCAATAGAACTAACCATACAACATCTCGTCCAGTCCATGTGATGTTATCAGCTCAATAGAACTAACCATACAACATCTCGTCCAGTCCATGTGATGTCATCAGCTCAATAGAACTAACCATACAACATCTCGTCCAGTCCATGTGATGTCATCAGCTCAATAGAACTAACCATACAACATCTCGTCCAGTCCATGTGATGTTATCAGTTCAATAGAACTAACAATACAACATCTCGTCCAGCCCATGTGATGTCATCAGCTCAATAGAACTAACCATACAACATCTCGTCCAGTCCATGTGATGTCATCATTTCAATAGAACTAACCATACAACATCTCGTCCAGTCCATGTGATGTCATCAGTTCAAAAAAACTAACCATACAACATCTCGTCCAGTCCATGTGATGTCATCAGCTCAATAGAACTAACCATACAACATCTCGTCCAGTCTATGTGATGTCATCAGTTCAATAGATCTAACCATACAACATCTCGTCCAGTCCATGTGATGTCATCAGTTCAATAGAACTAACAATACAACATCTCGTCCAGTCCATGTGATGTCATCAGCTCAATAGAACTAACCATAAACATCTCGTCCAGTCCTTGTGATGTCATCAGTTCAATAGAACTAATCATACAACATCTCGTCCAGTCCATGTGATGTCATCAGCTCAATAGAACTAACCATACAACATCTCGTCCAGTCCATGTGATGTCATCAGCTCAATAGAACTAACCATACAACATCTCGTCCAGTCCATGTGATGTCATCAGCTCAATAGAACTAACCATACAACATCTCGTCCAGTCCATGTGATGTCATCAGCTCAATAGAACTAACCATACAACATCTCGTCCAGTCCATGTGATGTTATCAGCTCAATAGAACTAACCATACAACATCTCGTCCAGTCCATGTGATGTCATCAGCTCAATAGAAATAACCATACAACATCTCGTCCAGTCCATGTGATGTCATCAGCTCAATAGAACTAACCATACAACATCTCGTCCAGTCCATGTGATGTCATCAGTTCAATAGAACTAACAATACAACATCTCGTCCAGCCCATGTGATGTCATCAGCTCAATAGAACTAACCATACAACATCTCGTCCAGTCCATGTGATGTCATCATTTCAATAGAACTAACCATACAACATCTCGTCCAGTCCATGTGATGTCATCAGTTCAAAAAAACTAACCATACAACATCTCGTCCAGTCCATGTGATGTCATCAGCTCAATAGAACTAACCATACAACATCTCGTCCAGTCTATGTGATGTCATCAGTTCAATAGATCTAACCATACAACATCTCGTCCAGTCCATGTGATGTCATCAGTTCAATAGAACTAACAATACAACATCTCGTCCAGTCCATGTGATGTCATCAGCTCAATAGAACTAACCATACAACATCTCGTCCAGTCCATGTGATGTCATCAGCTCAATAGAACTAACCATACAACATCTCGTCCAGTCCATGTGATGTCATCAGCTCAATAGAACTAACCATACAACATCTCGTTCAGTTCATTTGATGTCATCAGTTCAATAGAACTAACCATACAACATCTCGTCCAGTCCATGTGATGTCATCAGCTCAATAGAACTAACCATACAACATCTCGTCCAGTCCATGTGATGTCATCAGCTCAATAGAACTAACCATACAACATCTCGTCCAGTCCATGTGATATCATCAGCTCAATAGAACTAACCATACAACATCTCGTCCAGTCCATGTGATGTCATCAGCTCAATAGAACTAACCATACAACATCTCGTCCAGTCCATGTGATGTCATCAGTTCAATAGAACTAACCATACAACATCTCGTCCAGTCCATGTGATGTCATCAGTTCACTATGACCAACTATCTAACTCTTCCAGAAACGAATCAAATTTTCCAACTGGACAGAGCGCCAACTGACCAGTCCATGTGATGTCATCAGTTCAATAGAACTAACCATACAACATCTCGTCCAGTCCATGTGATGTCATCAGCTCAATAGAACTAACCATACAACATCTCGTCCAGTCCATGTGATGTCATCAGCTAAATAGAACTAACCATACAACATCTCGTCCAGTCCATGTGATGTCATCAGTTCAATAGAACTAACCATACAACATCTCGTCCAGTCCATGTGATGTCATCAGCTCAATAGAACTAACCATACAACATCTCGTCCAGTCCATGTGATGTCATCAGTTCAATAGAACTAACCATACAACATCTCGTCCAGTCCATGTGATGTCATCAGTTCAATAGAACTAACAATACAACATCTCGTCCAGTCCATGTGATGTCATCAGCTCAATAGAACTAACCTACAACATCTCGTCCAGTCCATGTGATGTCATCAGCTCAATAGAACTAACCATACAACATCTCGTCCAGTCCATGTGATGTCATCAGCTCAATAGAACTAACCATAAACATCTCGTCCAGTCCTTGTGATGTCATCAGCTCAATAGAACTAACCATACAACATCTCGTCCAGTCCATGTGATGTCATCATTTCAATAGAACTAACAATACAACATCTCGTCCAGTCCATGTGATGTCATCAGCTCAATAGAACTAACCATACAACATCTCGTCCAGTCCATGTGATGTCATCAGCTCAATAGAACTAACCATACAACATCTCGTCCAGTCCATGTGATATCATCAGCTCAATAGAACTAACCATACAACATCTCGTCCAGTCCATGTGATGTCATCAGCTCAATAGAACTAACCATACAACATCTCGTCCTGTCCATGTGATGTCATCAGTTCAATAGAACTAACCATACAACATCTCGTCCAGTCCATGTGATGTCATCAGTTCAATATGACCAACTATCTAACTCTTCCAGAAACGAATCAAATTTTCCAACTGGACAGAGCGCCAACTGACCACAGACAGCCTGACCAACAAAATCAACCAATGGTATAAAATCTATGGGTTCTTGTCCTACTTTCTGTGCCTAACCTTCACGCAGTAAAACCATCTTAAGATAGACCCAGAGATGTTGCGTGTTTGATGTTGCGTAAAAATGTTACCAGCTTATTTCATCTCACAGCTTGGTTCAAGTTCAAGATGACCGTTTTATGGACATGAGGAAATTAGAAGAAAAAAAGAAGTGAGCCAATCATTAAATATTATTCGCTTGACGTCATTTCCAATGGCTGGGGAAAATGGAGAACTTAGGAATTTGCTTTATATTTAAATATATATATATATATATATATATATATATATATATATATATATATATATATATAAGTAATTGACTAGTACTACTGATAATGAAATATTGACTGTGGATATATTTATATTTTATCTTTTAAAATGTTACTTCACTGAATTTTGTTGCAAAGTAAGTGTTTTAAAACTGTAATCAACCTCCTAATTTTTCGTTTTTCGCTAATCAAACATTTTGTTTACCCAAGGGTAAGATTATCCTTTTAGCCTATTTTAAATGAAGGTAATGTCTTCACAATAACGTATAGTAGCTAGTTGATATTGTAACTATACTATAATGTCTTCACAATCACGTATAGTAGCTAGTTGAGATTGTAACTATACTATTTGATGCTGCTTGACTGGTTTACTTGAATTTACACAACAAAATTAGCTTATTATTATGTTGTTGTTGTCTAATTGAGATATTAATTAAAAAAAAAACAAGTAGGAAGACTTGTATAAGTTATTAGGGAGCCGTTATATGTGTGGCGAAGACTGCAAGTTTGATAATTTACAATAAAAATGTGTCTTATATTCTGAGACTTCTGGAGGTAAATGCAAAAATGTGTACACAACGTTACATTTCTATAAAATCATAAAATAATATATAAAGGAAATATGAACGACAATTGCTACAAGAAATCTTTCCCTTCTAAAGCCGACATAGACATTCTGGTTAACCTTTTTCTCTAGTCACGGCTATTCTGCGGGATTGTGTGGTTAATACAATTCCTAGTCGTCTTTACTGTCCACAACAAATGTCAGGTACCCATTTGTAAGCTGGGTGGACTTAGGAACATTGATCGGACACGAGAAAAATCCCGGAAACTCTGGAGCTCTGACCGCATCCTATAAATATGAACATTTTGTATTATGAACGATTTGTAATTTGAACAAATTTGTATTTTGAACAATTTGTATTCTGAACAAATTTGTATATAATTATCCAAAATAAAGAGAATTAGTCGTATATGGATGTTTATCTAGGAGTATATTTCAGTGATTTTTCTCTTGTTTTGATTGATGTTTTCTTTAGTGGTTTATTTTCTTGTCATTAAGCCAATCTACATTCAGACTAAACAACTTATTCCACATACATGTGGAACTTATCTGAATCATTTGTTATCATTTGAGAAATATTAAGCAGCATATCGTTATTGTGTTTTATAAACTAACACATTCTCACGAATATATGTTTTGCATACAACTATTCAGCACCTCCCTAGACATGTTTTTAGAAATCATGTTTTAGTATAGTTTACATACGATTGTATTGAACACCGTGGTGAAAATATTTTAAATCCCGATATCAACAACAGAAACACGTGTTGCTGGGTTATTGTTGTATTTATTGCTCCCGTTATTTATCTCTCCCTTTCACATAAATACACAATGTAATCTGCTTTGCGTGTTACCAACATTCAGCCTGCCCTGTTATAATAAAACATTCCACTTCCAATTTCATGTACTAGAATGAAAAAGAATGCATTTGTTTACGTTTATGACGTATTGACTTGGGTTTTAAAAAAAATAACAACAATGAATCTTGATTACTTAAATGTCTTATTTAGCTAGATGATTTCTTATTTACATTTGATTTATATAGGTTGATACTATCATTCAAAACTTTCTCCCGGTATTTAAATATCAGGGAGTTGAAACTGAAACTGATTCTAGATTTGTTTAGCAGCAACCAGCAGTTAAAAACATACAGAACACAACGCCCCTTCATTTTCTAATGTTGTTGTTTTTTTTTACTGCAAGGTTATGTTTATACCAATAATATAAAAGACCTGGTCAAATGAGATGTGGTTATTGATGACCTGGTCAAATCAGATGTTGTCATTGATGACCTGGTCAAATGAGATATGGTTATTGATGACCTGGTCAAATGAGATGTGGTTATTGATGATCTGGTCAAATGAGATGTGGTTATTGATGATCTGGTGAAATGAGATGTGGTTATTGATGACCTGGTCAAATGAGATGTGGTTATTAATGATCTGGTCAAATGAGATGTGGTTATTGATGATCTGGTCAAATGAGATGTGGTTATTGATGACCTGGACAAATGAGATGTAGTTATTGATGACCTGGTCAAATGAGATGTGGTTATGGATGGCCTGGTCAAATAAGTTGTGGTTATAGATGACCTGGTCAAATGTGGGCGGTTATTAAAGAAGGGCACCAATTACCTCCCCACCAGTAGTGACTTTTCACCAGTAGCTGATAGGATCTAGGAGATAAACATCTTATCTTTCATAGAGTTTAAAATGTGGGATCCATGGGAGACATAGATATTTAACTAAACTCGATGGGAGTCAACCTGCGAAAAAGAAATTTAAAAAAATAGAGTTTAGAATGGTTTTAATTATAAAAATATACATACATTTTTATTTGGACCAAAAGAACGCGAGCGCAAGTATGGATTATTATTTTTTTGTTCATTCATTTGTGAGGCCCACGCTTTTATTTAGTCGATAAAATTTATGTAAATATTTGCATGATTCAAGTCTATTTCTAATTTTTTAAATTGTATTTTTATATTTTATACTTGATAGTGTCAAAAATATGTATCTTGTATTTGTTTGTATAGTTAACATAAACTAATATTTGTTGTGTGGTGAGAGACTAGAAAATATTTTATTTAGTTTTTTACTTGATATTATTAGAAGAGTTTCACTTGCTTTTGAAAGTAAATTGTGTATATAATTTAAATAAATACTGCGCCAGACCAAAACAACCCAATAACTCCGAAACTCGATACTTTATTGATTTGCCATAATCTCTTCATTAATTACCTCAGTACTTGAATGAGCTGCTAGAATACATACCTTCATTAATGAATGATTTCCAATAATCTCTTCATTAATTACTTCAGTACTTTATTAATTTGCAATATTCTCTTCATTATTTACCTCAGTACTTGAATGAGCTGATATAATCTCTTCATTGATTTCATATATCCTAAAACATCCATCTAACGCCACAGAGTGACCGAATTGAAAACACAGAAGAACTATTAACACCTTTTAACTTCATACTACTTTTGTTTGAGTTGAGTAAGGAAAGTATGCTGTACCAATTTATGACATTGTCTGAACTAATTAGAAAGTAGGTATGTAAGATTTATATTCATAACGATACACTTTATACGTGGACTATTTATTGCCAGATGGATGCAAGGTGGCGCTTGATTTATTGCAATAGTGAGCAGACCAGAGTATAACAACAGAATCGTATGACTCCACTATAGTATGAAATCACCATAGTATGATTCCACCACAGTATGACTTCACCGTAGTATGACTTCACTATAGTATGACTTCACTATAGTATGACTTCACCATAGTATGACTCCACCACAGTATGACTTCACCATAGTATGACTCCACCACAGTATGACTTCACCACAGTATGACTTCACCATAGTATGACTTCACCATAGTATGACTTCACCATAGTATGACTTCACCATAGTATGACTTCACAGTAGTATGACTTCACAGTAGTATGACTTCACAGTAGTATGACTTCACTATAGTATGACTTCACCGTAGTATGACTTCACCGTAGTATGACTTCACTATAGTATGACTTCACTGTAGTATGGCTTCACCGTAGTATGACTTCACAGTAGTATGACTTCACAGTAGTATGACTTCACTATAGTATGACTTCACCGTTGTATGACTTCACCGTAGTATGACTTCACCGTAGTATGACTTCACTATAGTATGACTTCACTATAGTATGACTTCACCATAGTATGACTCCACCAAAGTATGACTTCACTATAGTATGATTTCCCTATAGTATGACTCCACCAAAGTATGACTTCACTATAGTATGATTTCCCTATAGTATGACTCCACCAAAGTATGACTTCACTATAGTATGATTTACCTATAGTATGACTCCACCAAAGTATGACTTCACTATAGTATGATTTCCCCATAGTATGACTCCACCAAAGTATGACTTCACTATAGTATGATTTCCCTATAGTATGACTCCACCAAAGTTTGACTTCGTATTACGTATCAATGCATCATCAACAAGTAACATATAATGAATGTCACGTCACTTACGTATCCAAGCATCACCAGCAAGTTACATACAGTGAATGTCACGTCACTTACGTATCCAAGCATCTCCAACGAGTTACATACAGTAAATGTCACGTCAGTTTAAGTGTCCACTTATCAGTACATTTTATAGGCTGGTTATCATTCTTTCCAATTTTTAATTTATTCTGTTGCAGAGCATTCATGTTTTAGTATCACCCGGCACTCACATAGTTACCCAGATATCAATATAAGTAAATATCAAATTAGACGAAGCATATATTATTGAAAACCCTCGTTATACATCGATTTATGAATACTTTCATTACATATTGTTCTATTAATACCTTTATTATATCTAGTTCTTTACATACCTTCATTATATCTAGTCCTATAAATAACTCTATTATACTTTGTCACTGTATAAAAGTACATGGGGTGGGGGGGGATTCCCTGAGATTGATGATGCACTACGACACTGACCCCGACCACACAGACGGCATAAGTTTACACCCTGCTGGTTTAGTGAATCCCGTGGTGGGGTAAGCGGTCGGACTAATAGATTACCACCTGTCTAAAAGTCGGTAGTGAACAAAACCAAGAAAATAAACAGGAAAGAATCTTGTTCATTCAACAAAGAAATGAAAATAGTTCAGGATTATTTATTACTACAATCAACCAACAGCTCATGTTATATGCCTACTGCACGGCTTTGAGTTATTATTGCACTTCTAGAATCCCCTATTAATAAACTACGACGCTAAATTCAAGGTAACTCTATGCAACGTTCCAGGTTTCATTGGGTTTTAACTGTGCAAAGCACATCTTGTATTTAGTAAGCCCAATTTAGACGTTTAAAGATTTCCTTCACTTAAAATTATTTTTACTTAAATTTGTCATGTACTTCATGAAGTATTCCAATAAGGTGTGGCCAATTGTGTAAGTGTCAGATTTAGCCAAAACTTTTTCATCAATAATGTGCTTGAGATATACCAATAAAATCAATAGTAAACTAAATACATAGACCAGATCTGATAAAGGTCTGACTTTATAACTATTTTTAGTGGTAAAGTTTCTTAAGGTCATAATGTATATAATTCCATGAACCAACAGGCAGTGACGTGTGAGATTGACATGCGCCCGGGGCACATTACATTTTTTAGCGCCCCCCCCCACTTCGAGAACCGTATAATATAATATGTAAAATATACCATTTGGAGCCCTTTTGTGTGTTGCGCCCGGGGCATGATGACCCCCTTGCCACCCTCACTACGCCACTGCCTACTTGCGACTTCCATTATTTTATTTCACGCAGCCAAGTTTCAAATTTTAAGAAACACTGGACAGTACATGAATTCTGCAATTTAGTCGAATACATCAAAAGATCTGCTCTGTCCTCTAACATGCCATTATGTCTGATGAATACATCAAAAGATCTGCTCTGTCCTCTAACATGCCATTATGTCTGATGAATACATCAAAAGATCTGCTCTGTCCTCTAACAAGCCATTATGTCTGATGAATACATCAAAAGATCTGCTCAGTCCTCTAACATGCCATTATGTCTGATGAATACATCAAAAGATCTGCTCTGTCCTCTAACATGCCATTATGTCTGATGAATACATCAAAAGATCTGCTCTGTCCTCTAACATGCCATTATGTCTGATGAATACATCAAAAGATCTGCTCTGTCCTCTAACATGCCATTATGTCTGATGAATACATCAAAAGATCTGCTCAGTCCTCTAACATGCCATTATGTCTGATGAATGTATCAAAAGATCTGCTCTGTCCTCTAACATGCCATTATGTCTGATGAATACATCAAAAGATCTGCTCTGTCCTCTAACATGCCATTATGTCTGATGAATACATCAAAAGATCTGCTCTGTCCTCTAACATGCCATTATGTCTGATGAATACATCAAAAGATCTGCTCTGTCCTCTAACATGCCATTATGTCTGATGAATACATCAAAAGATCTGCTCAGTCCTCTAACATGCCATTATGTCTGATGAATATATCAAAAGATCTGCTCTGTCCTCTAACATGCCATTATGTCTGATGAATACATCAAAAGATCTGCTCTGTCCTCTAACATGCCATTATGTCTGATGAATACATCAAAAGATCTGCTCTGTCCTCTAACATGCCATTATGTCTGATGAATACATCAAAAGATCTGCTCTGTCCTCTAACATGCCATTATGTCTGATGAATATATCAAAAGATCTGCTCTGTCCTCTAACATGCCATTATGTCTGATGAATACATCAAAAGATCTGCTCTGTCCTCTAACATGCCATTATGTCTGATGAATACATCAAAAGATCTGCCCTGTCCTCTAACATGCCATTATGTCTGATGAATACATCAAAAGATCTGCCCTGTCCTCTAACATGCCATTATGTCTCATGAATACATCAAAAGATCTGCTCTGTCCTCTAACATGCCATTATGTCTGATGAATACATCAAAAGATCTGCTCTGTCCTCTAACATGCCATTATGTCTGATAAATAAATACATCAAAAGATCTGCTCTGTCCTCTAACATGCCATTATGTCTGATGAATACATCAAAAGATCTGCCCTGTCCTCTAACATGCCATTATGTCTGATGAATAAATACATCAAAAGATCTGCTCTGTCCTCTAACATGCCATTATGTCTGATGAATACATCAAAAGATCTGCTCTGTCCTCTAACATGCCATTATGTCTGATGAATATATCAAAAGATCTGCTCTGTCCTCTAACATGCCATTATGTCTGATGAATACATCAATAGATCTGCTCTGTCCTTTAACATGCCATTATGTCTGATGAATACATCAAAAGATCTGCTCTGTCCTTTAACATGCCATTATGTCTGATGAATACATCAAAAGATCTGCTCTGTCCTCTAGCATGCCATTATGTCTGATGAATACATCAAAAGATCTGCTCTGTCCTCTAACATGCCATTATGTCTGATGAATACATCAAAAGATCTGCTCTGTCCTTTAACATGCCATTATGTCTGATGAATACATCAAAAGATCTGCTCTGTCCTCTAACATGCCATTATGTCTGATGAATACATCAAAAGATCTGCTCTGTCCTCTAACATGCCATTATGTCTGATGAATACATCAAAAGATCTGCTCTGTCCTCTAACATGCCATTATGTCTCATGAATATATCAAAAGATCTGCTCTGTCCTCTAACATGCCATTATGTCTGATGAATACATCAAAAGATCTGCTCTGTCCTTTAACATGCCATTATGTCTGATGAATACATCAAAAGATCTGCTCTGTCCTCTAACATGCCATTATGTCTGATGAATACATCAAAAGATCTGCTCTGTCCTCTAACATGCCATTATGTCTGATGAATACATCAAAAGATCTGCTCTGTCCTCTAACATGCCATTATGTCTCATGAATATATCAAAAGATCTGCTCTGTCCTCTAACATGCCATTATGTCTCATGAATACATCAAAAGATCTGCCCTGTCCTCTAACTTGCCATTATGTCACACATGAATACAATTAAATGTGGTTTATCATAACGAACAGTTTATTTTCATTATGTGGTTAGTGTTATCTTGACTCATTGGTTAGTGTTATCTTGACTCAGTGGTTAGTGTTATCTTGACTCAGTGGTTAGTGTTATCTTGACTCAGTGGTTAGTGTTATCTTGACTCATTGGTTAGTGTTATCTTGACTCAGTGGTTAGTGTTATCTTGACTCATTGTTTAGTGTTATTTTAACTCATTGGTTAGTGTTATCTTGACTCAGTGGTTAGTGTTATTTTGACTCAGTGGTTAGTTTTATCTTGACTCAGTGGTTAGTGTTATTTTGACTCAGTGGTTAGTGTTATCTTGACTCAGTGGTTAGTGTTATCTTGACTCATTTGTTAGTGTTATCTTGACTCAGTGTTTAGTGTTATCTTGACTCATTAGTTAGTGTTATCTTGACTCAGTGGTTAGTGTTATTTTGACTCATTGGTTAGTGTTGCCTTGACTCAGTGTTTAGTGTTATTTGACTCAGTGTTTAGTGTTATTTGACTCATTGGTTAGTGTTATCTTGACTCAGTGGTTAGTGTTATCTTGACTCATTAGTTAGTGTTATCTTGACTCATTAGTTAGTGTTATCTTGACTCAGTGGTTAGTTTTACCTTGACTCATCGGTTAGTGTTATCTTGACTCAGTGGTTAGTTTCACCTTGACTCAGTGGTTAGTGTTATCTTGACTCAGTGGTTAGTTTTACCTTGACTCACCGGTTAGTGTTATCTTGACTCAGTGTTTAGTGTTATTTGACTCATTGGTTAGTGTTATCTTGACTCAGTGGTTAGTGTTATCTTGACCCATTAGTTAGTGTTATCTTGACTCATTAGTTAGTGTTATCTTAACTCAGTGGTTAGTGTTATCTTGACTCAGTGGTTAGTTTTACCTTGATTCATCGGTTAATGTTATCTTGACTCAGTGTTTAGTGTTATCTTGACTCATTAGTTAGTGTTATCTTGACTCAGTGGTTAGTGTTATCTTCACTCAGTGGTTAGTGTTATCTTCACTCAGTGGTTAGTGTTATCTTGACTCAGTGGTTAGTTTTATCTTGACTCATTGGTTGGTGTTATCTTGACTCAGTGGTTAGTTTTATCTTGACTCATTGGTTAGTGTTATCTTGACTCAGTGGTTAGTTTTATCTTGACTCATTGGTTAGTGTTATCTTGACTCAGTGGTTAGTGTTATCTTGACGCAAAAATGTGGCACTCATCTCAGGACTTGTACAATTTCAAATATGTGTATTTTGGTTTTTACAAAAAAATATGATATCTCTGTATATATTGATATGATTATGTTACATATCTATTTAAACTGATATAATTATGTGATACATTTGTTTATACTGATATTATTATGTGATATATCTGTTTTATTTCAGAACTGTGGTGATGTATCACCTACGACCCTGTCACCTGAAGTCTCACCAAGTAATTCCTGCGATGAAGGTGAAGGTGCCAGGTAATGAATGGAACACTTTGCTTATTTTTACTGTTACATTTTCGTTTCCCATTTTATCTATTTTTCTGTTACTGTAGTCACTTATATTCTGTCACCTATTTCCTGTCACTTATATTCTGTGACCTATTTGCTGTCACTTATATTCTGTCACTTATTTGCTGTCACTTATATTCTGTCACTTATTAGCTGTCACTTATATTATGTTACTTATTTGCTGTCACTTATATTCTGTCACTTATTTGCTGTCACTTATATTCTGTCACTTATTTGCTGTCTATTATATTCTGTCACTTATTTGCCGTCACTTATTTTCTGTCACTTATTTGCTGTCACTTTTATTTTGTCACTTATTTGCTGTCACTTATATTCTGTCACTTATTTGCCGTCACTTATATTCAGTCATTTATTTGCTGTCACTTATATTCTGTCACTTATTTGCTGTCACTTAAATGCTGTCACTTATTTGCTGTCACTTATATTCTGTCACCTATTAGCTGTCATTTATATTCTGTCACTTATTTGCTGTCACTTAAATCTGTCACTTGTATGCCAATTTCTATCACTTTATTTTTACGTCATTTTAGTTTGTCTATCAAATGTACTTGTCACTTTTTTTTTGTCACTTTCGTTTTTTTTATTTCTGTCACTTTTGCTTTATATGAATTAATCCTTGAATTCATTGAAAAAATCCCACAACAATACGAATGAACAGATTAAAAAAGTGATAACCGTCAGGATGTCTACACAAATGATCATCTGAAGTCATAATTTGTTAGACAGCCTACAATTACTGGAGTCTGTAATGCTGGGGGTGGGGGGATGACCTGAGGGCGGTAAATAGAGGGGAGGGGGACTAGTCATGTGATTTTGTTTTCTCTTAAGTCAACATCATTACGAAAAAATGATGTCTGAACATAAAACCTGTTACTGGCCTCCTGTTTCTGAGAAAGTTATTATTTTTTTTATTTTTTTATTAGACTCACTAAACTTCCAGAAGTGTTGAGCCCGGCCCCCCAGGGGATCAAGATAATGATGTTAATACATAACATTTTTTTTAAATTTAGAACCTAAATATCAAATCTCAAGTAACTACAATACAATTTCAGCTTAAGAAATATAACGGGGTAGATTTTAAATACTAATACTGAGAAAATAGACAAACACACATACGCACACACAAACACACACACGCACACACACGCACACACACACACACACAAACTAGCCATCGTACATGTACACAAGTCAGGAATACAAATAAAAATATAAAAGACTACAAAATATTTCCAAGCATGTGTTTGTCGCACTGGAATAGATTTGTGTGAAAATAAAATGCCATATATATACGGTACTATTTCATTGTTAATGATTTTAACATAAAAAAAAAACCTGCGATGCAAATATTAATGTATATTCATTTGCGTGGGAAAAAAAACCCCTTAAAACTTGGCATGTTGATCCTTTTTATCATGTTTATTAATACATGTTGCTATTTTTTTTTAAATTTATTTACGGATTAAGATATTTTACCATTTTAATTCCCAATAAACTGTTAATTCTCAGTTCATTTATGTGACCTATTTTCTTTATTTATAACGAGTGAACATGCGTGAACTTTTTAATCAACAAGTCATAACACTGAACACAGAATGTATGTTATAACACTGAACACAGAATGATGTTATAACACTGAACACAGAATGGTATGTTATAATACTGAACACAGAATGTATGTTATAATACTGAACACAGAATTTATGTTATAACACTGAACACAGAATGTATGCTATAACACTGAACACAGAATGGTATGTTATAACACTGAACACAGAATGGTATGTTATAACACTGAACACAGAATGTATGCTATAACACTGAACACAGAATTTATGTTATAACACTGAACACAGAATGTATGTTATAACACTGAACACAGAATGTATGTTATAACACTGAACACAGAATGTATGTTATACATACTCATCGATATTTAAAACGTCCTCAACCAGACTAAAGAAATGTCAACATTGCTGTTGTTGGCTTTAAAAAGTAAACGTTACCTTAAGTCTCTATGGACTCATCGGGGCAGTGTAGATAGAATTCATCTGTTTCAAGCAGATAGAATTCATCTGTTTCAAGTAGATAGAATTCATCTGTTTCAATAACCTCGGCATATAAAGGGATTGTAAGGTTGGCACAATGCCCAGCAGCATTTACTCCCCCAACTTAAAAGTCAAGTACCTATTGAAAGCTGGGTGGACTTGCGGACTGAAAAAAATCTTTAGGTTCATAGTGAGGTTCGAACGCAGGACTCTCCGGTCGGCAGTCGGGAATTCAACACTGCACGACCACCCGTCCCCTTTTAATGCAATAAAAAAACTTACTTTTGAGTGACTTTGAAGATAGAGTATGAGAAAGTGTTCAGCACAAATTTTACACTGGGTTACACAGTTTTTGTTCCTCTTGATTTTATTATTGTTTCTGACTGAAATTTTGATGCTGATTCCAAATATGTAATCAGTTTTGCTGTAGCATTGACGGTTACCAAGATATTTAAGATTTACTATATTTGTATTTTTTTTATTGTTGCAGCTTAGTTTAGCTTCAGACATAATATCCTAATTTCATGGTTAACTTGTAATCGTTGATATTTAAAGACTGAATTCAAATTACAATGGCTAGTAGACAGTGCAAAAACTCTCCTGATAGCTTTTGCTATGTATGCGGATATTATATCAGCTCGAAACAAGGTTCGCGACGTATTGAAAAAGGACGAAAATACTACATGGCTTATCGCCTCTACTTCGGAGTTTCATTCGGTGATCAGGACAAATCCTGGGCGCCACATGTGGTTTGTGGAAGTTGTCGTGTCACCCTGGAGGCATGACAATGTGTCCTCCGATTCTGCCTCAGGCGATGTAGCGGATCCATACCACGAAGAAGATGGTCCTAGGCCGCATTTTCCAAATCAAAATGAATTAAATGGCTTGATTCGAGACTTAGGGTTGGCAAAGTCTGGTGCAGAGCTTCTCACATCAAGACTTACGGAATGGAATCTCTTGGTCGAAGACTGAAAAATTACCATGCAGCGTAACCGGTATTTTGGAGTTTGCAAAATACTTTGCAGTTGATGGAAGCCTTTGCTTTTGTTCTGATGCGAATGGTTAATGTCACGCTTTAGAATTGAACACGATTCAAGCGGGTGGAGGTTGTTTATAGACAGCTCTACCAGAAGTCTAAAAGCAGTACTGTTGAATAATGGGAATATTTATCCCTCCATACCTGTAGCACACTCAACACAAATGAAGGAAGATTATGATAATGTTCGTAATCTGCTTGAACACATTGACTACAAGAAGTATAGATGGGATATATGTGGGGATTTTAAAATGATTGGGTTTTTGCTAGGCTTGAAGGGTGGATTTACTAAATATTCCTGTTTTTTATGCCTGTGGTTTACCTAATGGTGTTAGAAATGTTTCAAGTGTCACATTTGAACTACCGACTTATCGGGCAACGCCGGGTACACTGCTAGTTTTCTATATTTGTATACATAATATGATTTAATCAAGGAGAAAAAAAAATTGTATTTATCTCCCATGAATTTTTGAAAATTGATTTATTTAAAGTGGCACTAAAATCGATTAAATGTGTTAACTTGAAGTCGGTGGGATTTTGAGACAAAATCATTTCATCTATTTAGATTTACTGTATTAAAGTTTAAGTTGAAAAATTTCAATACTCAATGTACAGTTATAAGCCGAATGTGTACGTTAACCGACAAACAAATGTACAGAATTGATCATTTTTATTTTCTATCTTGTGGTTGTATTATTTACGGTTGGGCTGAAAGTATTACACTGTTTTATTTATATCTGATAACATTTTATTTTATCATTCCTCCTTTATTGTCCTATTTTTTTTTTATTTTGACGTTTCAATTACACAATTGCAATATGTCTTATATTTCTTTGATTTGTTTTCTAACCAAACAATCAATCAATATAATTTCCTTCAAAAGAAAAATTAATTTATTTTTTCCCATTCAAAATAAAATTTCATTACGTTTTATTGAACGTGTCTATTCATCTAGCATTTCGACGACATGTTTTTTTATCTAGATTTCACAAACTTAGAATTTTTTAATTTTTTCTACAATAGTTTGTAAAATTCCAAAATTGTTTAATTGTTCTAAACTTTTTATATCTTTTCTTTATTCTTATTGAAACAAAACTGGGATACTATCTCTTTCATACTATACCAGTTTGATTGTTTTGGTTTCATACTATCCCACTTTGATTGTTCTTGTTTCATTATATCCCACTTTGATTGTTCTTGTTTCATTCTATCCCACTTTGATTGTTTTGGTTTCATTCTATCCCACTTTGATTGTTCTTGTTTCATTCTATCCCACTTTGATTGTTCTTGTTTCATTCTATCCCACTTTGATTGTTCTTGTTTCATTCTATCCCGCTTTGATTGTTCATGTTTCATTCTATCCCGCGTTGATTGTTCTTGTTTCATTCTATCCCACTTTGATTGTTCTTGTTTCATTCTATCCCACTTTGATTGTTCTTGTTTCATTCTATCCCGCTTTGATTGTTCTTGTTTTATTCTATCCCGCTTTGATTGTTCTTGTTTCATTCTATCCCGCTTTGATTGTTCTTGTTTCATTCTATCCCACTTTGATTGTTCTTGTTTCATTCTATCCCACTTTGATTGTTCTTGTTTCATTCTATCCCACTTTGATTGTTCTTGTTTCATTCTATCCCGCTTTGATTGTTCTTGTTTCATTCTATCCCACTTTGATTGTTCTTGTTTCATTCTATCCCACTTTGATCGTTCTTGTTTCATTCTATCCCGCTTTGATTGCTGTTGTTTCATTCTATCCCACTTTGATTGTTGTTGTTTCATTCTATAACACTTTGATTGTTCTTGTTTCATTATATCCCACTTTGATTGGTGTTGCTTCATTCTATCCCACTTTACATTTGACTTGTGTCATCTCCCCAGCAACATTGCCGAACGATTACGTCGACGCCGCAGTTCCGTTGATCTGGCCATGAACATCTACCCCGGCGACCTCCTGGTTCAGGAGCACCATAAGAAACTCATCAAGAGGAACACCATCGCAGACTTCTACGCCGCCGGCAGACAACCCAATGGCGTCCCCTTACCCCCAGGGGCTGTGCCCAGCGGAGACTCAGTGGATGTGACGAAGAAAGGCAGACAACCATTCTCACTACTGAAACTGGTAAGCCTCGTTCGTGTGTCAACATTGGCCCAACAGTGATCTGTGTCGCTATAGTCCGAGTAAACAAACGGTACTGAGATAAATAATATGTAGCTAAAAAGTGTACACAGCTAGATTATGTACGCAGCTAAAAATATATACAGATAGATTATGTACTCAGCAAAATAATATTCATAGCTAAATAATGTTAGCAGCTAAATAAAGTTGGCAGATAAATAATATACATAGCTAAATTGTATTCACAGCTAAATAATGTAAAAAGCTAAATTATGTACATAATTTTACGTTTAATACGAACTGCTATAGGATATTTTCAACTAGAACGTTTCTTACTTTCAGAAAGAATAGTCATATATGCTTGTTAATCATAATGCTACATAATCTATGCATCAAGAACGCTTCTTTTAAATAAACCAACAGTAGAATTTTCTAAACTTTATATACTTTCCATGTTTTTACATTTTTTAATTGGTTTTTATCTAAAGAAAATATTGTTTAAAAAAGTTGAACTTCATTAAAAGAAAAACATATTTTAATATAACTAAACATTGAGCAAGCCGTTAATTTATAATTTTCTTTTACAATAAAAATATTTTATATATTTCATATGAAGATCTTTCTATGCGAATTTTCAAGACCCATTTTAAGGTTTGCTCCCTTTACATGTTTTTAATTGTTAAAAGAAAAAGAACGATACAATTACATGTCGGATTGATGTTTTAACATCAGATCTAGATCCTTGGGGATTTTCTTGAACGATAAGAGAATCTCTGCAATACTCTCAAGTGGACATGATTCCATCTATTTCTAAATGAACCCAGATTTCAGAGAGCGGTTAGATTTATGTGGAAATAAACTGAACATGGAAACGAAATCACATTGCTTATGGTAAACTAGAGAAGAAAAAACTAATGGGAAAATATCAGTCAACAAAGTGACGTGACTCGATGTATGTTTAGAACATTTGATACAAAGACGGTTATTAGAACATTTGATACAAAGAAGGTGATTAGAACATTTCTATATAAAGACGGTGATTAGAACATCTGATGCAAATACGGTGATTAGAACATTTGATATAAAGACTGTTATTAGAACATATGATACAAAGAAGGTGATTAGAACATTTGATATAAAGACGGTGATTAGAACATCTGATGCAAATACGGTGATTAGAACATTTGATATAAAGACGGTGATTAAAACATTTGATATACAGACGGTGATTAGAACTTTTGATATAAAGACGGTGATTAGAACATCTGATGCAAATACGGTGATTAGAACATTTGATATAAAGACGGTGATTAAAACATTTGATATAAAGACGGTGATGGGAACATTTCATAAAAAGACGGTGTTTATAATAATTTTGACTCAATGATTTTATGTTCTGGCATTTAAATTATGAATAAATAATTAGTAGTCATTTTTTAGTTGAAATCAAACATATTAAATGGCTCTAAAATGTACTAAAAAGTCTAACTTATAGGATCCACAATAATTAAACCAAATAAGTACTTATCAAACGAATTTACATAGAAACTAAATGCCCTAAAACTAAATGATACACCAAATACTTCTACTAACAAGACTAGCAAATGAAAGTCTTGGCTTTGAGTAAAGTACCCATTAGTTTTGATCAAATTAAGACAATCACGTTCAGTTCATCTTACATTATGCATGACTGTGACCACAAAACGCTTGTCCCCCTTTATCATCCCCGTGGTCTTAGATTAAACCTCACTTTGCTATTTCATTTTAAAAAATCAAATTTCGGAACAACTGACCCTCTAGTAATTAGCTACACTCTCTGTGTTGGTGCATCAATTATAATCATACACAATGTAATTCTATTTTTCATCATTTGAATTAGTTTATCTCAGATAGATAATGTAAGTCCATATCTATATAAGTCAATAACATTCGTGTCTTTGTTTCAACAGATGAAAACAAAAAGCAAAGAATCTTTAACAAAACTTGATGAAATTTTGAGACGTCTGAAACCGTCTGAATTCAAAGACAAAGATCTCGCTGCATACAAAGTAAGTTGTTGTCGTGCAGTGTGTAAAGCTAGACATAGTTGAAACTGTCCATATTCACTGATACAAAATAAGTTGTCGTGTAGTGTGTAAAGCTAAACAGAATTGAAACTGTTCATATTCACTGAATTATTTAAGTTTATTCAAATGGTAAAAAAATGTGTGTATACTTACTGACGTAATATGCAGCCGAGTTTGTTTTATACAACGCAGAGGAAGGGTTAAGTAGCTTAACTGTGTTTGGTTTCTCGAAAGTATGTTCTTTGCAATCATCGATCATTCATTCAATTATCTTCAAGAAGCAGCTGGTCATGTCTCAACAGTTCTCGAAATTATGTCTTAAACTCTTCATATAATGTCTCAACAATGCATAAGTAGTTTCTCAACAATTCATAAGTAGTTTCTCAACAAATCATGACATAATGTCTCAACAAATCATGACATAGTGTCTCAACAAATCATGACATAATGTCTCAACAAATCATGACATAATGTCTCAACAAATCATGACATAATGTCTCAACAAATCATGACATAATGTCTCAATAGCTCTTGATTTAGCGTCTCAGCAATTCTTGACATGGTGTCTCAACAATACTTGACCCCTGCGTTTTGTCTGGCCCCCTCTGCTTATTTGCTCTACTTAGTAAAATGTATTACATGCCCCCCCCCCGCTATAGCCTGGCCCCTGCTGTAGAATTTTCACGCAACGGGTCTGACTGTGGCCCACCATTGTGACACTTCTCATCTGCCAGGCATTTTTATAATTTCCTCCTCCTCATTATTTCATTTATTGATTAATTTTATTATTTGTTAAAGTGCACCTAGAAACCTCTTTTATCCCCACACCAATTATTTACTTTTTTTTATACCTTGTTGCTGAATAAACAAATAAATAAATGCAAATAGGTCACATATTCTCTGTATCTGTGTCTCCTAGAAAATTAGATTGTATATTTATAAGAAATATTTAAGCCAAATTACACATTTCTAAATCTCTCTTAGACATATTAAAACCATATTAAAACCATAAGTATCTAATTTTTTAAACATTATATGTAGATAAAATATATAAGTCTCTTTTATATTGTTTGTAGATAAAAATATATAAAAGCCTTTAGAGTTATGTACATAAAAATATATAATTATTAGCTAGATTGTATGTACATGTAGATCAGAAATATCTAAATCTCTGTTAGATTGTATGCACATCTAGATCAGAAATATCTAAATCTCTGCTAGATTGTATGCACATCTAGATCAGAAATATCTAAATCTCTGTTAGATTGTATGCACATCTAGATCAGAAATATCTAAATCTCTGTTAGATTGTATACACATCTAGATCAGAAATATCTAAATCTCTGTTAGATTGTATGTACATGTAGATCAGAAATATCTAAATCTCTGTTAGATTGTATGCACATCTAGAACAGAAATATCTAAATCTATGTTAGATTGTAAACACATCTAGATCAGAAATATCTTAATCTCTTTTAGATGGGATAAAGTTCAGAATTTACTTTTCATTCCACTTGTCCATATTTAAATCTCAACTGACCCTTAGTATCAAGCACCTCTGTGTTCCTCCCACCATTCCCCGGCTGCCAGCTTTAACTGATTAGAGTCCAGCTTGGCTTCTCTGTTGCCAACTTTTCTTCTTCTAGCTTTTCTTTTTTTTTATAGCTTTTTGAGAATGTTGAATGGCTCGAGGTAATTTGATGGAATGGTGTCAAAGAAAGTGCGGTAGATACTGGGTTTCTTTCTCCAATAAATCTCTTTAGTGTCCCCAATTCAAAGACAGGAGTTTCTATCTCTGCCCCCAGTGATTTTGTTTCAACTCTGAGTTAGTGCTGAAAGATCTCAGCTGACACATTGGTTTGTGTTATTGGAATTCACCAGTGGAGGTATTATTCCGTAATTATCACGTCAGTGTTAGATTGTTACAACCATATCACCAAAGTGATAGTATCAATGAATTAAAAAGTTGAGCATGCCACTCCCCGAATGTATTTTGAACTATGTCAACTGTCTGGGTATCGTTGAAACACTCAATAGTTGCTCCTTTTGCTAGTTAGTAGACAATGTTTTATTTTAAAATATTTTGAAAGGCAGGCAAATATATGATTGGTTGAGTTAAAACACCGTGGGTATATTGACGGAAATCTTAATTTAGCAATGATAATAAAATTCACGCAACAGCAATAAGTCTGCACAATGCTGTAGGCTACGTATGTGTAGAATTTTTGTGTAAAAATATTTCACTGCATAAAAAACATATATATTAGAAGTAGAGAACTAAAAAAGGATCAATTTATGAACTTAGCTCAGAAAATTACATAAGCACACTATTGTTGATCGCTTTAGCAAACTTTTTATTTTTTGAAAAGTCTTGATTATGGGTCGGCTCTTCCTTATCTACATTATTACGGGGTACTGAATGCAATTTTTATTTGTCGAAAATCACTTTGATAAAAGATGGAATGCATAACTATTTACAAATTATCATTCGATATCTGAATGGAAAATCTAAATCTCAATTTTAATATGGAATGTCTAGAAGTAATCCCCAAGAAAAACAAGAGACACAAGCCAATCCAGACGCACAAAGAAACCTATTCCAAACGCATAAACATTAAAACACAACCAAACAGACAGACAGGCATACAGCCGCCACAAGACAGGACGTGCAAATTTAGTAATCAGCATTAAATGACATGGTCGTAGTTAGATTGGATTTTTTTTTCAAATCCTGCTTGTAAATACATCATTATGTAAATAGTTTAAAGACATGGTCTACTTATAAATACATCATGTATGTAAATAGTTTGGGGTGAGAATCTCTTCCTTTAAATTCATAACCAGGTTGATTATACAATAACATCCGGTTACGTGTGATAGTACACACACACACACACACACACCACTCAGAGAGAGAGAGAGAGAGAGAAAGGGGGGAGGTACATTTGAAATGGTAGCACACAGAAAGATTTTCAGAATACATTGCATATAGTAGCAGACAGAATGAAAGAAAAATGCACTTTGAGTTTAGTAATCTAATTTTTAGACTATGCACATGTAATACATGTATTAATTTAGCATTTATCTATTGCTATGTTTATTTGTAAAAAAAAAAACAAGACGATGTGTTGGCTAAAGTCTTGTACTCTCCATTTACGGTAAACATATTGATTGATTTATATTACATTTACATCTCCAAAGGGCAACTGGCTGCTTCCACAAATGTGGGCTGGGTACTCTGGAGTGGTCTAGTAGCTATAAATCACTTCGTGGCCAGTAGATCATCTTTAAAAAAAAACAGTTTTAAACTATGGATGCGTTGTCATGGCAATATAGACGACGTTGTCATTTTTACTTCTCTGCTTACTGGCCAGCCAACTGGACATCAAATTGGCCACAATTGGAAGGAACTTAAATAAGGGTGCAGGGGCAACCGTGCCAACTAACTTGTTGAGACCAGGTCATTGAGCTGAAGTGAAAATATTTGACCATATATCCACTTCACAGCCAAAAAACAGACATGCAATGAAATATATTAAAGTATTAAAACCATTGTCTCAATACGGCATTCAGCTATTGTCTCAATATGGCAGTCAGATATGTGCAACAGGTTTAAGTAAACCAGCAGTAACTCGGTTTGTGATGTTATTCGTTGCTAGTTTATAGAACAGTGTGCACTCAGGAAGGAAATATTTACTTATGCACTGGAGGGGACGGATCGTCATGGCTAAAGTCCTCGCTATATCTCCCGTGGTGCCTCCTTGGCCATTGCACTATCGGCTATGGTGGGGATGAAAGAAGGGCACCATGAAAACCGTCCCATTAGTGGTTTATAGGATCTAAGAGATTTTATCTCAACCTTACAGGGACGGTCCAGGGCCGAGGCGTGAGTGTTGCCGGTCTTAACTCTTAATGGAAAATGTATTGATGTTTTTATGCTATATACAAAGCACAAACGAACAAAGATCTATATATTTGTATGAAGTATTGGACTAACAACATATACGATTTATATACAACTGATGTTATATATATATTTAAACTTGAAGTCATTTTATTATGGATGATTATGCTAACTATATTCAATAAACACAGTACATTATATAGCTATAAAATATTTGTGCTTTGTATATAGCATAAAAACATCAATACATTTTTCTCTAAGAGTTAGGCCGACAACACTCTCGCCTCGTCCCTGAGGGACCTCACACACACACACACACTTATGCACTGAACACCAGAGTGGTTTAGCAAGTAGAGTGTACTGGCTGGTGAATATAGCTTTCGATGAATTGTAAAATCATCTTGAATATGTTCAATTAATTGTCCCTGGGCCTTAGTTTGCCCATAGTTGAATTAGGCGTATATAGCGCATCAGATTGTTGTAGCCTATCTTTTAATTTCAATAGTAAACTTCCATTTCTATCTGCTGCTCATAATTATTATTATTATTATTTTATGCTGACATTTTTACTGTTCACATTTATATTGGTTGAAAACATCTGATCTAATCTGACAAATGTATAATATGTACGCAGCCCGTAACGTGAAAATTCTATAGACATTCTACAGCAGAGGCCAGGCCAATAGAGGGGGGGGGGAATAAATGTTACTAAGTAGAGAAAACAAGCAGAGGGGGCCAGACAAAACGCAGGGGGGTGCCCCCCCCGTACGCTACGGGCCTTATGTACGGCAGAAAAAAAAATGCAGCCTTGATGACTTTACTGATAAACAAGTTTTGGATTTCTTATATGTCATTAACGTTTTCGGAATCAGTTTTTGATGCTGATTTTGAATCTGTAAATCATTTTGCTCTATCAGCTCAAATTATTAAGATATTGCCGAACAAAGTTTTGTATGCGCCCAAACAGGAATAGACTGCTGACAGCATAATTTTATGCACACAAACGCACGGACCTGCGCGTACAAACATGTTCACAAACACACATACCTCGTAATTATATACGTATATTGGCAATGTTCTTTTTTTTCTGATGATGTCAGATGTTTGTAGGGTGAGTGTTGATTTGAAGTTGTGTTATAAATAGCGCATTGCCTTAGAATTTGATTACGTTGCAGTTTCAGACTTCATTAAAGGAGCAGTGAATGTGGCAATTGCAATTTGTTTAAAATACGGCGACCAGAGGATGCGTAAATTCACCGGATCTGTTTTGCTATGTGTGCGGCTTTTTTACAAACAAGTCTCATCAGAAGACTTTCACGCCGTTGCTGAAGAAAGCTTATCAACTTTATTTTGACTCAAAGGTGGATTGTGGTAAGTCGTGGGCACCACAGTACATCTGTTCGACATGTTCATGCAACTTGCATGGTTGGATGAGGAGGGCAAAAAAAACAACCACATGGCATTCGGAGTTCCTATGATATGGCGTGAGCAAAGCAATCACTCCACAGATTGTTATTTTTGTTTGGCAAACATCAATGGAATTTGTTATAAAACTCGTACAACTGTCAATTACCCAAACGTTCCATCAGTTTCAAAACCAATTCCACACGATCCTGTCATTTGTTCAGCACCACAATCGCCTGTAGAATACACAATAGACGAAGAGAAGGATGAAGAAAGTGATGTTCCATCTTGTGCCGATGACTCAGACCCTGACTACAAAGCTGCCGGAGAAGGAATTCATTTGATGAATTATGCTGAACTTTGCGACCTTGTGCGAGATCTGGCGCTAACAAAAGGCCAAGCTGAACTTCTTGGTTCACGGTTAAAAAAATTTAATTTGCTTGCACCAGGTACAGCTACAGCAAACTTTCATCACAGGCATAAACAGCTTGTTCAATACTTTGATGTGACTGGCAGTATTTGCCACTGCACAGATGTTGACGGCCTTATGAGAAGTCTTGGTGTCGAACACATTGTTAAAGATTGGCGACTGTTCATTGACTCGTCAAAGACTAGCTTAAAAGCAGTATTGTTGCACAATGGAAACAAATATGCTTCAATACCAGTTGGATATTCTGCCCACATGAAAGAGACATATGAAAACATGTCGGAACTTTTGGAAACAATACGTTATCGCGTGTACAACTGGAATATCTGCGGCGATCTAAAAGTAATAACTATTTTGATGGGAATGCAGACAGGGTACACGAAGTACATGTGCTTCATATGCGAATGGGACAGCCGAGATAAGAAGCACCACTATACAAAAAAGAATTGGTCGATCAGAGACAGAATGCAACCAGGAAACAAAAACGTTCTTCATCAACCGTTGGTTGATCGTGACAAAATTCTCATGCCACCGCTACATATACAATTAGGACTGATGAAGAACTTTGTCAAGGCATTAGACAGCAAATCGGATGCATTTATATACCTATGCAACAAGTTTCCAGAGCTCAGTTATGCTAAAGTCAAGAAAGGTATTTTCATAGGTCCACAAATAAGAAAAATCATGGCCGATGAAGACTTTCAAAACACTTTAAGTCATCCTGAAAAAGATGCGTGGGTGGCATTCAAGTCAGTCGTAACCAATTTTCTTGGAAATAAGAAGTCTGTCGACTATGAAACAGTTGTAAAGAAATGCATTAGTGCCTACAAACACCTGGGATGCAATATGTCTCTGAAAATTCATTTACTCGATTTACATCTAGACTTCTTCCCAGAAAACCTAGGCGCAGTAAGCGATAAACATGGCGAACGCTTCCACCAGGACATTTCTGTGATGGAGTCACGCTACCAGGGCCGGTGGAGTGCAGCGATGTTAGCTGACTACTGTTGGACTCTACTACGCGACTTGCTAAGTACTCAGTACAAGCGGAAGTCCACAGCCAAGAAATTCAAACCATGAACATTTTAAACATTTTACACATGCATTTGACTTTAAATGGAATATATTTTTTACATATAATTTTATTAGTAAGAACTGATTTCATGCTTGTGTTTAATATTTTTTTTACATTAACTGCAAAAGAGAATATATGGTTTAAAAATTTCATTTTTATACATATTGGAGTATTATAACTATAATAAAAAAAATTAAGATTGCGGATTTCTTAAAATTGGAGGCTGATAGAGACAAATGGTTTGCATATTCGAAATCAGCGTGTGCAAATTGAGTAAGATTAGATGATGGGTACCAAGAAATCCACGATAAATTATTTTTTGTTTTCCAGTGCTATTGGTACATTTTCTTAGTTTCTATCGGTTCTATATTGTTCTTTTTTTCCCCAAATTTTTGTGGATGATTAAAATTTGTAAAAACGTTCTTTCTTCTCAATTCTATTGCCCATTTTAAATGTATTGTTTTATTGATGTTGATGGATTTATTTATACTCAATTTAAAGTTCTCAGCACCGGCCTACCGATGAGCTATTAACGATGAAAATAGTCAATTGAGATATTGCACGGCAAAAGAAAATGCCTTGATCTTTCTGGTTTGCTTTCAGTCATTGGTTATTTATGTGAAGATGTTTCTACAGTCGTTTTGTTCTAGTGTGACCATATAATGGAAAACTATAAATAGAAACAGTGCCGTTGGCTGACCCACTGTGAAATCGGTGAGAAATTGAGGTTTCTAAGGTCAACTGTGAGTGATCGTCAGCAGGTAGCCTGAAGGTGTCTTGTGAGCTAGCAATTTTCTTAGCTTTTAGTTTCGTAAAACCAAGAGATTTTACTAGCTTCAATGACTGCTGTTTCAATACATTTACAAAGATTGTTACCACAATTGTCATTTCTAGGCGAAATAATTTATTTCAAATTCTTTGTTTCCTTTTGTTCTAGAATATTTATTATAAAGTGATGAGCCCTTTATAAAATGGTGTTTTTTTCCCGGCCTTTTAAAGTTTTGATTTGGTCTGATCAGTTTACAAAGATTCCATTTCATTATGGATTACTATTAGGATCCACTTGATTTAAACTTACATTTTTCGGAATTTACACTTATATACATCTGGCGATATAAGCTATATTTATTTTTTCTCTCATGGACTAACTTTAATTTGGTTATGGAGACAATGTAGATTTTTTACAATTTTAATATAGGTTTTATTTTTTTACATTATCAAAATTATTCAAAAGATTTTAATGCATTTAAGCACATTTTTTAAAAATTATTTCGTATTTTTATTATAAATAACAATCAATATGATTTGGGAATGTTTATAAAGGTAAAATATCAATAATATATATCTAAATAGTTTTGGTCTCTATTGAGTGATATTACCATTGTGGTTGTAACATTGTGTAGGAATACTAATATAAGTTCCTATTGGTAACTTATACCATTAATATTGTTTTTTTTTTCTAATCTTTAGTTAAATAGATGAACCTATGACTTCATATGTTTTTGTTTATTTTGTGTTCTGTTCCAGTCTTTACATTGGTCAGATCTAATTGCCAGCACTGACAAACAACACAACAGCCAGGTGACCAGCATCTCAGATACAGAGAGGAAGAGAAGAGAAGCTGTCTGGGAGCTGTTCAAATCAGAGTGTGTCTTCCTAATTGATCATCTGATGGTCCTCAAACATGTAAGTTATCTTTCTCAGTCTGCTGTCAGTGTTTCTTAAACTTCTACACTTTGCCAAAATGACAGCATTCTTGGTTTCCCAACCCACCATAAAAAAGACCTTGTCATTATGTGACTAACCTACCAAGAACAGCAGTGATAAAAAAAAGGAATGAAAGTGTCATTAATAGTCTGCAGTGAGTCTCATTATATGTGTTAAAAAAAGTGCATATATAAAATACCTATAAAAAGACTTTTTTTCATCTAAGGGATATGTAACATAATATTTAAAAATATGACACTGAAAATCAATTTTAGAATGACAAATCATATCAACAAAGGTAGGCTACATATGTTAGAGTAATATAAACAATGTTTGGGTTAATTTTGTATAAAATTTCATGTGTTAAATTTTAAATGTTGGATGTCTTTTAACTTTAGTTGACATCAACTAATAAAAACTTTCAACCATAAATTTTGTAAACATTTGTATTTATTTTTGAGCATATGGATGGAGAATTAGAGTTGTAACTATGCATATTTAAATTTTTGATCCTTTAATAATTAATTTAAAATTTGCGATGACCACCTACCTGAGGTTCCTCCGCTACCCTACAGTGGATCTAGACTTACGCTTTGAGAACCATTGAAATAAACAGTATCATTGTTTATGTTGACATCTCAACTTCTAGTCGCTACAGAGGTTTAAAGTCAGCATTTAAATTAGAAAAAACATGAAAAAATTTTTTTTATTTAATCATGAAACCTTTGAAATCATTTTTACCCATTTAAAAAAAGCCTTCTAACATAAAATTAGTCTGAAAAATATGTTCAATTTTTCTTTCCATATGATTTTATATGTCAGCTAGGATAATGTTGATAGCATATAGATAGACATTTTAAAAGGGATGATACTCTACAATTATTTTCTTAATGACTTCAAAATTTCAGAAGAAAATTAATTTAAAAAACATCCTCTATAAAAATCTAAAGATATATTTCTAAAGGTATATTTAATCAATAAAATGTTATTTGTAACAATTTTACCTATGTGAAACACATTAAGTAATGCAGCTGTTTAAATAAATAATTTTTTTCCGACATAGTCAGATTAGTCATATCTCTATCAAAGGATAATTACACATCATGTGATTTCTGATGACATGCTGAAATGGTCTTCAGTTTCTCTTTTATCTTTTTTTAAACTTTAGGCCTATCACAGAATATTTTGGGGAGTATCATGAAATATTTTGGCATGATATTTAATGAACTCTCCTTCCTGGTCTGAGAGACATACCATGATCCACGGGGGATGGATCATAGGGGTTCTCTAGTAAGGAACAAAAACCCACTACTTGCGAGGGTGGTGGTACTGTGGTCAGTGAGGACTATCCGAGACCGCAGTATTCACAGCTGGCGGTGGTGACGGATGTGGTAGGCACACACCACCCTTCCACTCCGTCCCACTCAAGCACACCTGCGCAGCCTGCCATTTCGGGCTGAGAGTAAAGGCACACTACACCCTCCCCTCTGTCCGAGTTGCAGGAAAAACCCCTTTCCTTGCCATTCTGGCCGATCAGCAGTACACACACCCTGCTCGTCTGGCCAGTTTGGGAAAGGATTAAAACCCATCTTTCTGCTGTCCCTGCAGATGATAGCGGGCACATTCAACCCGCCGCTCTGTAGGGACGGCAGACGTACATCAGCACCGCCAACAATGCTGGTGTGGTAGGCACACTACACCCTACCATGCTGGCAATGGCGGCGTTGAAAAAAAAATAAACTTTAGGCCTCCTTTGAAATTGAGCTGAAGCTATGATTATTTTTTTAAGTTTTAAATGTATTTAATTTAGTTCAGCTAAAAAAGTAAATAACAGGTCTTTATTTCTCAGTTGGATTATTCATAATAAATATTTAAAAAATGATCTTACTATTTTGTTTGTCAACATTTCAGTGTTTCATGGAACCTTTGAAAAAAGTACAAGTTGAAGGAAGCCTTATGTTTGCGGAGCCTCAAGATTTATTTGGTAATTTGGATGAATTGTCTTATGTAAGTAATTAATTCAGTTTGATGACAGAATTTTAATTAAGTTTATCTCACTTAAAAATCAAAAATACTACCAAAAAATAAATGTATTGTTATAAATTGGTGTATTGATGATTTAAATTCCAACTGAAATATAAAAAACATTTGGCTAAAAAAGGAATAGTTTAATTAATTCACTCAAATGTCTGTCTAGAAAATTATTTTTTTCCTATTTGAGTCCTTTTATATTTCCATTTTTATTTCTTCCTAAATGACCCCTTGTGTTGTTTTAAATTTTTTTTTTTTTCAATTGACCATTTGTTTTTGTAGGTTAGCTACACATTCTGTAAAGATTTTATAGCTGCCCTGCTGAAAGATATGAGCATAACTGATTTTGGGAGGACAAATGTCTTGCTGAAAGCATTTCAACGGGTATAGTATTTTTTTAAGGCATTAATGGTCAATTCTAAAAATCTTATTTTTTTTTAAACATTAAAAAAATGTTTTCTCCACTCTACTAAACATCTATGTTGCCCATTTAAATATTATAACTGCAAGCTGTATATCTTCATTGTGTTTAATGATTAGAATTTTATATAATTACAGAGCTCATGGTCTTTCAAATAATCAAATAGTCCGTAAAATAAATAATTATCTAACTTCATTTTAAATATTGTAGCTATTCTAGTATAGAAAAAGAGATAGGTTCAGAATAGCATGACAAATGCTACTCCCCTCAGAGCTAAGACTGTTGGTGGTATTTATTCAACATTTCAGGCTAAGAGTATATAATAGGGTCTTTTACTCAAGTTTTAGATCTCATAAATAACACATTTTTAATCTTTAAATTATGCAGTATATAATAGTTGTGTTACTAATTTGTTTTTGTCATTTACTTACATGATCTGAGCATACCATCTTTTTCTGATAAACAAGCAGCCTCACAAATTCTTCAATATTATTGATTTGTTTAAAACATCTGACAGAATTCATAACATAGATCATACTTAGCTTTCTATTATCATTTTTTTTTAAAGAGACGTTTTTATGCAATACATATCTCCTTGCAGTTTCAGATATGAACATAGGCCATATATTGTGTCACTTTAATAAGTTTATTATTAATTTATCTATATTTCAGTTTTCTGCACATTCCCGGGATGGTGCTGTATATCATTCCTATTGCCTGAATTATGCCAATGCTCTCACTTACTTGGAGAAACTTAGAGCAAACTCAGAATTTTCAGAATTTGAAAAGGTAATTGTTTTAAATGTAATGATATCATCCTTATGTAGAATAATTATCTTTAAAGTGTTGTTTGGTGCCATTCACTTAAAAAACGTTAATATATTTGACACAAACAAATCTGCAAGAAATATTTTTAGAGTAACATTTATTCTGTAGAATTTATTCCATAAAATTAATTCCTTTACCATAACATCTAAGAGATTTATGCTCTAGTAATAAATTTTACTACAGCACTATGTAAGTAAACTTATATTGATAATTTTTTTCCCAATAGCTTATTAAGTAAAACTTTCATAGTAATATATGTACATTTAAAAATTATCATTTCATTATAAAGACAAAATTCAATATTTTCAGTGGTGTGAACAAGATCCACGATGTAACAGACTTCAGATAACAGATCTTCTTGTGGCACCTATGCAGCACTGTACAAAACTTCCTTTATTGTTACACAATGTCAGAAAGTATACTGCAGACGAAGATGAAAGGCAACAGGTTGCAGAAAGCATAGAGAAAATGGAAGCGTCTTTGAGTAAGTCTCAGCACTGCAGAGACCATAAATTACCTTTATAACCTTTCACTGTCCTCTAATGTAATTGATATTTATAAACGTTTGTATTAAATGCTTGAAATATGAGCTATTTTATTATTTATATAAATATTTGCCTAAATTTCATACTGTAATAGAAATCTTTCTATATATAATCGTGACATTTACATTTAATGAATATATCAAAAGCCTGACCTAACTTATCAGTCAGTTATATTGTTAAAATATTGACTAAAATCATATATTAAACTTTATGTAATTTAAAACATTTCATGAATAGCGAATTAATAGTCAAAATCTAAATATTTATTGATTATATTATCATTATACTAAACTAAATACTTCTATGGCCATGAGATAAGTGAAATGTATTACTAGTATCAATAACATAATACATGCATATCCGTTACTTAGAATTAGGTCAAGTAAATGTTTTAAATATGATTATTGCACTTTGATGGTTTTTTATTTTCTTAAATGTATGTTATTTCTTTGAGACATTTTTACAAATTGTAATAAGGCAAATTACATCTGAAAAATAGTTTCATTGTTCAATGCAAAAATAGTATATATATACACAGTTGTGTGGTTATCTGTCCTTGTTAGAAATGTCATGTCATTGAAAATCTTGTTTGTCTTTTTATGTACTGAAAAATTTATTTTATTATTATTATTTAAGTTATATTTTTATTAAAAAGATTTTAACAATAAACTAATATTGAGTAAATGTTTCATGCAAGTGAACTAAGAACCCTATTCTTCAAATAAGTGACGATGTTCAAGAAAGAAAACTTTATCCATTAAAAGTTATTGTTTTTGTTTAATTAATGAATCAAAGAAAGGATCTATATTTTTAAAACTGATTCATTGTACAATTTAAGACAAAAGTGTTAAGTAATTTTTAATATCCTGTTACAGATTGAGTGATTTTAGTAATGTTGCTTAAGGTGTGGAACCATAGTGAGGGTAGATAGGTCTAAAGAACTTTTTTCAAGACAAATACATTTAAAAAAAATTAAATAAATAATGGCTTGTGATTTGCATTATAATATAAATATGCAATTCAAGATTGAATCATTTTAAACATTTACTGTCACTTCTAAAGTTCTAAAATAAAACGCTTGTTGAATGATGAGTGATGAAATATTTTCTTTATTTAAAAGATAGCATTTATACAAATAAAAATTCATGTTTGATAATATTTAATTATCTTTAAGTTCGACATTTTTTTCATAGTTTAATAAAAATGATTTTCAAAGTTTTTGCAAGGTACATGTAGATAACAATGATATGAAATCATAACTTATAGATGATGGGCTACTTTTTATATTCATTTTTCAGAACAACTTGAAGAAAAAATGAAATGGATAAAGAATTTTGAAAGAGTTCAAGAAATTCAAAGACAGATTGTCTGGCCTACAGTTACTGAGTTGGATCCAAGATGTGTTATTCCAGAAGTAAGTTTTCATTACATAGTTGATCTGAGTAATTTGAGTTTGTGGAAACTGTAGTGATTATCTTTAAATGCCACCCCATTCCTGGGACAAAAAATATTGAATATGCTGCCCCTTGCTAGTGGGAAAGTAAGTGCAGCACATGGTGAATAGCCATCTCTCTCTAATCATGCATCAAAATACATCAGCTATTACTTAAATAAAAAAAAATCAAATTAAAATTCACAAGTACATATTTATTAAATAATTTGATCATGTTTCATTACTTTTAAAGTCATTATATAAAATAATAATAACCAATATTTCTTCAACAAAGAACACTTATAATAAGTTAATTGTAAATATTTTCCAGTTTTATGAATTATTTATTTAATAACACCTACATAAGATTAATGTTTTTCGCTGATTTAGTAGGAAATGTTTTAATTAAAAGCTTTCTTTAAAAAAAAAGATAAACCACTAACTAGTATGAGTTTTAACAGGTTTTGTATGTAACATAACTTTTTATTTATTTGATTTTATCTTGTTGTTCAACCATCAAATTAGACATTATGTTTGATAAATTTGAATTGGACAGGATTAATCCAGCTAAGGATTGTTGCTGGTGTCTTCTGATTGAAGTACAGAATGGGATATATAAAATATTCAGGTTCATTTTTTCCATTTGTGACTATGCTGCCTTTTTAGTACTTGATGGATATACCACCATATAAACTGCATCTCTAATTGGTACAAAAAATGAAAAATCATTGTTTATAAAAACTTGACCTTTTTAATGGAAAAGCGCACAACAGAAATAAATAAATCCAATTATGGGTAATAAAAAGTCATTTAAAACCATTACTGCATCTAAATTTGTGCAAAATGAATGTTTTGTGCATTGACAGTTACACTGCCAATAATAGTCGAAATATGTAGATGGAAAAAAATATTAACTTTTATTTTCTATGTACATGTACTAATGGATACTAACTAACAACTAATTTTATCTTTATAATTTTTTGCACTGACTACATTATTTATATATGAGAGGGAACTTTTAATTGTTAATGTGTTTATGTCACTGCTTCATTACTTTTTTTTTTTTTAAAGATTTTAATTAAATATATATACTTAATAAACTATTCTGTTGACTTTATTTTCAGAGTTTAAAGCCAGGTTTAAGTAAACAACCTTGTGAACGTCTTTTGATTTGTCCTAAGCGACAGCTCCTTCATGAGGGACAGTTAACTCTTGTGGGTAGGTCACCATCAGTAAAACATAATAAAAATTTCAACTTTTGCTAGTGAGATTTCATTCATTGTTTTTTTTTCTCTTTTAGAAACCCCCAAACCACTTGACATTCACATGTTTTTATTTGATGATATTTTACTCATAACTAAAGTCAAGAAAATACCAAGAAAGGTGAGGGAATACTCAATCATATTTTACTTTATTTATCTTTCACAATACTTTATGCATATTTCTTCAGGTTTGTAGACATGTATCAATATTTCTTACCAACTCATTCCCTACCACACCATTATTGTTACAGCTCCACCAACTTTTCATATTAGCTCAGGTTTAATAGTCAGGGTTGTCTCTGAAAACATGTCAAAAGGAATGTATTGTCCATCTTGAATCACCAATTATTTAAAGCATAGAGTTTTGTACAAATTTAAAAATGCATTCAAAATTCAATCTATAATAAATTCTGAACTATAATTTCCAAATAAAAACAACTAAGAACAATCTTCAGGCTGAAGGTGTTTCCTTTAGGTAAAATATTTAAATAATCAACTAAAAAAAAAGCTCCTTTTATTCTGTATATTGATTGAAACAGGAAATAGATGCTTTTTTTTACTAAAATTTAATTTGCCTTTTAGCTTTATTATATGATTGTCAGTCTGAAACGCAATGTATGTTTCATGGTCTGAAGTGAAAAAGACTTGAAATGCAAAATGTGTTACATGGTTGGGAAAGAGTTTAATTATTAGGAATAATTTTTTTTTTTTATTAAAATTGAGTTATTTGCAGCTTAGCATATAAAACACATACTTTTGTTGTTTTTACAATTTAAATTTTTCCTCTAATAATATTGCAGTCAAAGCAGTCTAATTTAGACTTACAGTCATTGGGGACTTCAGATAGAACATCTTATATTGTATTAAGACAGCCTCTAGCATTAGACAGGTTCACACTTCATGACATCTCTCCATCTGATGCAGCAGGTATGGAAAGTAACAAAATATTTCTAAATACATGTATTATATTTAAAAGACAAATAAATCATTTTTCTTATACTTTACTCACAAAATGAACTATGAATGAAAGATTAAGATGCAGCATTTCTAACTCTAGTCAATTAATTTTATTCCTGCTCATAAACAATAAAAGCATTAACTTTATAATAAAAACTGTTTATATAACACACTTTATTTGATAATCTTGCTGCCAAAAATTAAAAAAAAAATGTATGCTTTCTTCTGAAAACTCAAACTAATATAACATATGTTAATGGCCAATGTTTGCTAACTGATCAATGTCAGACATTACCCAGCAACACTGGTCAAAATGAACATTGGCTGTGTGCAATCTGCCAATTCTGATATCACAGGCCAATGGAGCATTAATATTCTATTGTCTTAGAAAATATTGTTCAACTTTCATTATCGTTGGTATAATTCTTTTTTATAAAGATGTCATTGTATTTATTTTTATGTAAAAAAATATTTTTTTAAAATAACGAGTTAGTTATACTACAGTGTAATGTTTCAGATTAAAAAAAACTATGAAAATTAATATCGTCCAATTCTTTGTCAACAGTAAATGGATTAAAACACTGCTTTGTTTTGGTGCATATTTCTCGATTCCAACAAATTATTGGAGCATTTACCTTTCAGGCAGCTTGTGATGCAACAAAAGTAGGTTTTCTTATTCAATCACTAATTTCTTATAATATATCAAATTTGAAGTGTCCAAGACAAACATTATAGTTCAAAAAGAAGAAACATAAAATATTTCAATACAGTTTACAAACTGATTATTGTTTCTTTTAATGTAGAGTACATGGCTGATTCAAATCAAAGATGCTATGGAAGCTTATGCTAAAGCAGCTAGCAGCAGAAACAATTCTTTTAAAGAAAACAGAGATCCTAAAAGTGAAGAGAAAGAAATGGCACCTAAACTTAGAGACAGAAATGAAATTCATTTTCAAAACTCAAATGCACCAAGGAGATTTTTAAATGGACAAAACAGTTTTAAAAATATTCCAACCAAGTCTCGCTCTATGGATGCAGTTTTTATTTAATTGATTTTACATGTACTTAATTATTTGGTGACTTAAAAAAATATATTGCATTTTAATATCACTAAAACTACTTTTAGAAACATTACTTTTTTTTGCAATAAACACTTCACTAATTTTAAAGCTACCTGTGTGTATTATTAAAAGAATAGCTTCAATTTTAATTTTGTTTTCTGCTGACAGTTGCCTTTTTCAAAACCAGTAACCCTTTTTTTTTCTATAAATTGAAAACCAAAAAAAAATTATGCATTACCATATATTTTACAGCAATAAAATTAAGCTTAAAATCAATTTTTTTTTTTTTAAATCTCACTTAGCATAATTCTACTATGAAATAAATAAAATTAAAGAGTTATACTTACAATACCATATGCAGTATATTTTCAGAAGCTGAATGTCAGGTGAACCAATGGCACTGACTCAGCTAGCATTAAAAAAAAAATTCTTATGGTGATCTCCCTCTGGAGGTTTACGAATTATTGAGCAAAAACACTTAGGTTGAGATATTTTTAAAAGAGTGAGTTTAAACACAAGTATCACTCGATCAATCACAAGTAGGGCCTGAGATAGGTTCATCTATTGAAATTTTTCTTTTCTTTAAATGACCAAATTCTTTGCTGATAAAATGCTCAGTTGTGATATTTTTCTTTTAATTTAATTATTTGTTCACTTTTCATTATTTTTATTGGTACATTTACTGGAATGGATGTTAAATAAATAACTGTAAATATGGTTTGCATGTCCTGTTGATTAAATAAATATAAAAGTTTTAGGGTGTCTTGTTAATCAATTGAATGAATAATAACTGATGAAGAAATGTTTTGCTCATGTTTTTGGATCATAATAATGGCATCAAGGACTTTTGTCTCTTATTCAGTTTTAAAACTAGTTTTTTTTTGTTTTATTCCCTTGTATAACACCATCCAATCTGAAGCAAAATAATGTTTGAATAAAAACTGATCCTTAGATATTGTTGTCTTCTGAAATAAAAATTGATTCACAAAAAAGGTCATCCATTTTTATAATATTTGAAAATACATGCAGCTTTTTTTATGTATTGGCTTTTTTATAGTCTCCTGTAAATTTAGATAAAAGGATCTAAATAACCAAAGTATGCTACTGTTATGAATACAATTATAACACCTGTTTGGGAAATATCTTTTTTTAAAAGTGAACACCGTCTCTGTATATATATCATTTTGATCTCATTCATTTCAGTTCCTACCACTATAAAACCAAAGACCCTAAACATATTGAATAAATTTCCATAACTTTTAAAATATATGTAGTCAAAACCACAGATTTGATTGTTTCTATAATGTCTAATGCATTTATACCACTTAAAAATATTAGCTGTATTCTATCAACCACACGTCTTTCAATTTTGTAATGACTAAGTAAAAATCACTATCCATTTTACAGATCGATCCATATCCATATATTTGTACAGTAAACTGGTTGCATATCACTATCCCTGGAATTTCAATCATGTTATGAAGTATCCTCATTTTTTATTAATTCTGCTCATATCTGGCCAACTGTAATATTGAATAAGATGCATTTTTATATTTGTATTTTTGTACAATAATTTTGTAATTTTCAAAAATATACAATATTCAAATCAAATAGAGGCATTACGCAAAATTTGCATTCAAATGGATACATTAGGATTCTCCTCTAATGTAAACTAATGCCAATACTTTTAAGTTTGTTGTTTACTTCCCTTATGTTCATGTCATTTATTGTTTTAATGGCATATTGTCATTTAAAAGAGCAGCAAAAAGATTTTATTTTTGTTAAACAAAAAATGTCGAAATTATTAATTATAATTATATTTTTGTTTAAACAAAAATATTGAATATTAATTATAATTATATTTTTGTTTAAACAAAAATATTGAATATTTCCATTTAGTATCAATGGATTGAAATATGACTTAGTTCTTTTCAAGTGTTCTAAATTTAGGAATTATAAAAAGTTGTATTTGATTTTTAATTTCCTTTTTGGTGTTCATTATAAAGTAATTTTATTTTAATCATCCTTGTTATCAATTCCTTTTAAAAAAAATTTCTTTCCAGACAATATTTTTTTTTAAATTAGAGGTTAAGAAATATTTTTCTGCTTAAATGTACTGAAATGTAAATAATTTACAATAGGATAAAAAAATGATTAGATCAAATATAGTACAGTAACCTTGGCTTACAAGCTATTTGGTTATATAAGACCAATGCTTTGAAAGTCAAGTAAAGCTTTTAAAAAAAATAATTATGACTAAATATACAAGTGAGGATTTGCAGACACATAGTATGTATTTTCTGATTTTTCTGCTGAACTTTAGGTGATAACTACTGAACCTCATATGATCAATCTGACTCAGGTGCCTCACTTGTGTAGTCAACATCTCTTTGGGCATATATTGTTTTTAAAGCATTTTACTGTTGTGACTGTAGTAGCTGTGCCTAAGGCCCCTATAAATTAAAGAGTAAGCCCTCACTAAAAGTAACTTGAATGAGAGATAGAGTTGAAATATTGGCAAAATCATAGAGTATAAAATAGCAGTGCAAGCTCATTCTGTCTCATGCAAAATGCTGTGTGAATTTCTGAACAGGGAAGCAAAAGTATGTGTCACTGTAAGTGTACCTTGCTAGCCCCACAAGAAAATAAAAATATTATGTTCTGCAAAATGATAGCATTCTAGTAACAGCAAAAGACATTCTATATTTGATTAAGTTTAATCACATCATTTTACATTTGAAAAATAGGAATAGAAAAATGTATCCATTACCATTCTTAAAAGTAATTATAGATTTCTGAAACCAATCTTCAGTTTTCCATTATTTTCTAAGGGGAAATCTGTTTTTACATTTGAGGATTTAGAATTACGAGTGATTATCTGGAACTAATTCTTGTAAAACAAGGTTTGATGAGAGAAGTAAATTTCTGTTTAAATAGTCTAAAATATGTTAAACATATTTTGTTTATAAAGTTCTCTAAAATGTTCTAAAAATACAGTTTATTTATTTTAATAATCATTCTGCATTTATATGTTATACAACATTTTAAGGTAATTTAAAAATTAGCTTTAATACCAAGTATTTTGAATAATTATAAATAATGTTATCATGTTGATTTTTCTTCATACAAACAACAATGCCAAAATACTTGCTTTATCGTTACTATATTAAAAAAAAATTTTAATACAAATTTTAAGTAAAATTTCTGATGGATTATTAATGCCTGTAAGTTCAAAAAATATTGTATTACATCAAGATGTCTTAAGATATTGTTAAATGTTATCCAATATATGATTTGTGTTCATTTTAATGAACACAAAATTAATATAAAGTAGTAAAAATCATTTTAAAAAAAATTATGAAATTTATTTGAGTTTCAATATTCTGAAAATTGAGTTGAATAATTGTTCTTCTTCTGAAAGAGATTTAAAAAATGCTGTTTAATTCTTTATTATACTTAAAAAATAATGTATGATTTTTTTTTATAAAATATGAAACCTAATTGTTTAAAAAAAAGTTACCATATTTATTTCTCATATGGCATTGGTGAAATTATTTTGTGTAAATCATTAATGAATAGTTTCAATGTCAAGATATTTTCATTCTCTTATACTTAATTGTTGATTATTATCCATTATAATCAATATTAATTCTTTATTTTTCTTTTAACACCAATAGATAAACTAAACCATGTATTCAATTATTATACATTTTACAATAAACAATATATAAAGATTTTATTATTTACATCTTTCAAAAAGAATGTGTGCCCATCTTTGGAAACCAACACTACCTTCTCTTTCTGCTCACTTGCTGATGATTAAGAACTGATATTTCTTTTACAATAGATCAAGGGCTCAAGGCTTTTCATCCTGCATGCCTGTGATCTGTGAAATTCAACTTACAAACTTGAAATGAAGGCCACAAATAAAAAGCTAATAAACATTTTAGAAATTTTAGTGTGAAGACTTCTGTAACCCAGAAACCATGTTTTTTTATTTATTTCACTTCAATGCTGGGAAAAGCCACCTTCTTCTGAAAGGACTCCCAGAGAGCTAAGTCTCTTTCAAAAAGGATGTAATATCCTAAGATTGCAGTTGCTGCTTCCATATTAATGTGAATTTTTTAATATTTTTCTTTTAAAAAAAGCTTCTTTTGAAATAATTACTGTCTAACAATTAACTATATTAACTGAATGTCTCAACTTTCAATTTGTATATATTTTGTAGAAAATAACCAAATCGCTACACTATTTCCTCACTGGCCTTAATTCATGAACCTGACCTATATGTTAACCATAATTTCCTGTCTCTGAGCTGTTCACTAGTCCAAGTCTATGGCCTTTGTAAAATGTCAATAATTGTGATTATTTGTTGTAATTGTATTCCATTTTCCCTTGTGTTTCTTGTGTCTTACCAAATAGTTTCAACTGTAAAAAAAAAATATTTATTTCATGAAATAAAGTAATATACCGAATGTTTGTATTCTTTATTTTTTTCTGTTATTGCAAATCATAAAAGAAAAAAATGTTTTATACGCATGACTTTGTGAAATGGTAATATTTTTCAATTTAAAAAAAAATATACAAAATCTAAAAAAAAAATATAATGTTTGTATTTTTATATTTATTAACAAATACTTTGCAATAAAATGTTACAGATGAGAATTATAAATGTAGTTTAACATGACTAATCTGTTAAAAGTGATACATTTTAATGCAAGTGTCACAAAAATATCAAGTAAAATTGTTACACTTAAAAACAAAAATCTTAAGGGAATTGATAAAAAAAATAGTTTTCCTCAAGATCAATGTTACATTGTACTAAATCAAAATTACATGAATCAAACCAAAGTGAACAAAATGAGGGAATTGACTTTTTTAACTGTATTTATACAACATATGTTGTAAGGATAAAGATGATTGAAATAGATTAAATTATATTGTTTGTAATAGAAAAAAAAAATCACATAAGATATAAAGACTATTAACTTAGTATACAGTCTGATATACATTCACGTGTAAAGACAACAGTATTTTATAGACAAAATCCAGATAAAATAAGTATACAGTCTGATATACATTCACGTGTAAAGACAACAGTATTTTATAGACAAAATCCAGATAAAATAAGTATACAGTCTGATATACATTCACGTGTTAAGACAACAGTATTTTATAGACAATATCCAGATAAAATAAAAAAAATATCAATTGTTATTATTTAGAGATTTTTTTTTTTTCTTGACTACATTTTAGACCTATATGTTGAACAAATTTGATGAATTAAGATGTGTGTTGATTCTTACTCTTTTTTATTATTTCTGTGGTAAATTCTGTCCAATCAATATTACCAGGGTAGAATATGTACAAACATTTCTGTGGTTAACTCTGTCCAATCATTGACTGAGGTAGATTATGTAGTCTTCAAGCCTAACTAAATTGGAGTAAAGAGAAATATTTTGATTCTATTCTCTGATTAGTGTTAAAGTTTTATCTTTGATGAATCCTTTTTAATACTCTAGTCAACTTTCAAGCTTGAATTATTATTATATATATATATATATATTTATTTATTTATTTATTTATTTATTTAAGGCGAAGTTAAATGGGAAGTAATTCATCTAAAATGTCAACATTGATTTCTTTTAACAGATTGTGTCCCTTATTTATACTACGTCATTTTTGTCCAACAACAAAGCTGAAGCTTTTCTCCTTGGCTAAATATAAACCTTCTTGAATTTTTATTTAAAACCAACATCATATGATCAATAAAGATTATATACATGACGTATATACAGTTTCGGTGGTTCTCACAAAAGTCTAATATTATAAAACTATTAAATATGAAATAATGGATACAATATAACATTAAAATTGTAACTCAAAATACATTAACTCGTGATAAAGGGTGGTCTTATTCAATAAACCTGTGCTAAAAGCCCGCAGACCTCTAGTGGTCCATTGAAATTTGAAATTTTCTAATAGAAATACTCCTAAAAATAGCAAGAACACAAAGGAATTTAAAAAAAAAATTACATTGTTTTATTTTATCTCAAACAATCTTTTTAATAAAATAATTTAACTTAAGAATAGGGTTTTGAATGTTCAAAATCTAGCATATATCTATTTTCTATTTGTAGCTGAAAGTATGTAGTAGCTGATTGCCTTGATATGGAATACCAAACTATTTAGAAATATTAATTGGTGTCACGCTTGATGTCTCAATATTTGCTTATCTTGCTGTATTTGTGTTATATCTCAGTCAGTGTTTTTCACATATAAATAATGTGATACGATCTGCACATTTGTCTAGCAGAGGACTATCTAAATGACTGTATAGTGCAGGCTATCTGCACATGATTCTAGCAGAGGACTATCTAAATGACTGTATAGTGCAGGCTATCTGCACATGTTTCTAGCAGAGGACTATCTAAATGACTGTATAGTGCAGGTTATCTGCACATGTGTCTAGCAGAGGACTATCTAAATGACTGTATAGTGCAGGCTATCTGCACATGTTTCTAGCAGAGGACTATCTAAATGACTGTATAGTGCAGGTTATCTGCACATGTTTCTAGCAGAGGACTATCTAAATGACTGTATAGTGCAGGCTATCTGCACATGTTTCTAGCAGAGGACTATCTAAATGACTGTATAGTGCAGGCTATCTGCACATGTTTCTAGCAGAGGACATCTAAATGACTGTATAGTGCAGGCTATCTGCACATGTTTCTAGCAGAGGACTATCTAAATGACTGTATAGTGCAGGCTATCTGCACATGTTTCTAGCAGAGGACTATCTAAATGACTGTATAGTGCGGGCTAAAAACATACTTGATAGAAGAAGGAGGAAATACATAACACAGTCGAGGCGTGAGAGGACAAATGGGCTGGTGTAAATATATTACATATTAGGAAAGGGAGAGAAATACCGAGGAGAAGACAATCAAAATATACAAGCTAAAAAAAATACAAAATTGGGAGAGTATATTATAATACAGAATAGGAAAGGGGGGGGATGAATAAGGAGGTGGAGGGAATACACAATACAGAGAGGGACAGGTATAATGCAGATAATGTAGGAGAGGGGGTCGACATTATAGGAAGGGATGTTAAGAGAATATGCATATAGGTCTATTATGATGGGAAAGAGAATTCTAAATTTGAAAAAGGGGGTGATTTAAATTAAAACTATATACTGGGTGGTCATTGGGGGGGGGGCGGGTGATAGGAGGGGAAGGAAGAGAAAAGACAAAAAGGAAGATAAAGAGAATATAAAATAGGCAAGTGCCGACAATATAAATAATATGGATGGGGAGAGATACAGAATAGAAAGTGGTGAGGATGCAGGATAAGAAGGGAAGAGAATACAGACTAGGAAGGGGTGATGATACAGGATAAGAAGGGAAGAGAATACAGACTAGGAAGGGGTGAGGATACGGGATAAGAAGGGAAGAGAATACAGAGTAGGAAGGGGTGAGGATGCAGGATAAGAAGGGAAGAGAATACAGACTAGGAAGGGGTGAGGATACAGGATAATAAGGGAAGAGAATACAGAGTAGGAAGGGTCGAGGATACAGGGTAGGAAGGGGTGAGGATACAGAATAGGAAGGGGTGAGAATACAGAGTGGGAAGGGGTGAGAACACAATATAAGGAGTAAGAGAGTTTTGAAATTTAATGATAATTACTTATGAAGATCTATTTTTTTAGCCGACTGTAATATGCCACTGATCACCACCAGGCGTGTACAATTACTAGTTTTATTTGAATATTTTAAGTACATCAAAGCATCTGACGATTTTTCAAATACATTTCATTCCAATTCTTATATACACTTGAGTTTTAGAAAAAACAATCAATTATGATAAAATAATATAATTAGCAGTATAAATTTAATATGAGACTATGTCTTTTCCTTATTTGTGCAATTCACGTTCAATTTGAGAGCCAAGGATTACCAAAAAAAAAAAAAGAAAAGGTTCAGCTCGTTAGTGTCAATTAGCCTGATTAAGATAAACAAAATAAATTTCACAGAATATAAATATGTCAAATAAATATGTCAAATAAATATTTCAAATAAATATGTCAAAAAGATTGACAGGCTAATAACATCATTAGAGCCACGAAGTATGTTGAAAATATTTTTGAGAAAGTTTGCAAGTAGCCATCATTGAAATTCACGCTCCAATGTTTAATACACCCCCATTCCCCAACTGTCCTCCCCCCCCCCCAAACAGTACAAACCAGCTGACAATATATAAAACCAGTTGACACATCTGTGGGTTCAAAAGGATTCTCAGTGGTTGAATCACCAACTTGTTAATTTTTGCTGCCCTCTAGAAGAAAAAAGAAAACCCACCGAAAATGAAAAATGTTCTGATCTATGGCGTGTGTCTGCTGGTAAGACTATATTTCAAAATCTGTTAAATTGTTACAAGAACTATAAATACATGTATATCCTCAATAGTAAGCTAAATCGCACTTTTTATTTATTTAGCCACTGTAATAGTTTGAACGTTTTGACAGTGCAAGAAGAAAAATATGACAGAATTTAAGAGTTCTAATACGAGACAATTTTGAGATTTAAAATGTAGTATTCCAAATTTGATTTTTTTTTTTAAAAGAGAACAACAAAAGAAAGCATTTCCATTAAATTTTTGTTTCACAGTTCCACAAGTCATTATTTTTTAATTTTGTTATTAAATTCATTATTTTTAATCTTTACGGTGCAAAGAACGGGAGGCTTAAATTAGCATTGTGTCAATGAATTCTTTTAAATTCTTTTAGCTACTGACTTATGCAAGTTCCATTTCTAAAATTTTATTTTTTCTGTTTTATTTGTCCCAATCACCGTTTAAGTTTTTTTTTTTTAAACTTGCTGTGTTTGGACATTCAAATAATGTTTTGTAAAAATACACGAAGCTGTGTTTTTGGGAAATTTGAAATCAGTTATCAAAATTTTGAACAAGTGTGTATTCTCGATGGTATTATATAAAAACGTTCGAGTCAATAAATTAAATTCTTATGAAGTCCGTAGAGAATTCATTTTTATTGAACTTTGTTTTTTTTAAATGTTTTTTACAAAGAGATTAATAGTGTTAAGAGATAATCTTGTCACAAGTAAAACATATTTTGAAATAAAGGCGTATATATTTAAAAATTATACTTCTATTCAATGTCACATTTATATTTGAAGATTTTTGTTCAGGTTCATTTTTTAAAACTGCCAGACATATTATTTTTTTTTAAAATTCATAAAAAAAACAATAATTATTTAGGACAAAATTTTTTATATGATAGTTAAATGTGACCTATGTTATATGATAGTCAAATGTGACAATATGACCTATGTTATCTGATAGTCAAATGTGACCTATGTTATATGATAGTCAAATGTGACAATATGACCTATGTTATCTGAAAGTCAAATGTGACCTATGTATGTGATAATCAAATGTATATTGTGTTGTCATCATATTTATTTATATTCATAGGTTCTGGTGTCTGTATTTCTCCCAGAATGCCAAGCAAGCCTGTTACTACAACGCTTGAAACTACAAAGAGAAAGAGAGAGACAAAACCTCCACACAAAATCTGCAACTCATCCTAGACCACAGCCAATAGAGAATCCTTCAGACTATCAAGATGAAGTAAAGGACAATGACGACTGATAAATTTCAACCAATCAGAAGTCAACTAAAAACCTTTTTTTTTTCTCTACTTAAATAGGATTTTTTAAAATCTTTATGAAAGAATGTAACAATAAATTTGAATTTCTCTATAGCATTTGCTATGGGAAAAAAATCATTTATTTAATAACTTTTTAAATTACTGATAATTGCAAAATACCGTAATTAAACATGATTTTTTTAATAAAAATATTTGTTCTTTTAAAATTATTATTATGTTTTTTTTTTGTTTTTTTTTTAGCTTTTTTATTAAAAAAAAATATACTTTATTAAATACACTGTAACATGGTCACTCAAAATATAGCACACAAAATTTAATAACATTTATACCAAATTGTAACAGAAAGATTGTGCTCGCCCATTAATTATGTCAGCAATTTTGAGCACTTTTTGGACCCCTCCGTCCAGGAAAAGCTACGTCACTTTTTACCCCCCCCCCCCCCAAATAAAAATACAAACTTATAAGAGAGAAAAAATTGGAATAACACAGAATCCCCTCTCCCATATATAACATTAAATACATTTCAAACTCCCCCCCCCCCCAACTTTAATCATTACGATCTAATATGACTAATATTACAAAATAAACGAGTCTCCTTCCCGATATAACGATCTTTAACAAAACCTGGAACCCATCTTCAACCCTTGAATATTATATATAACAATATGTGGCTCTTCGAAGTGTTTTGTTTGTACAGTATTGACTATTCGGTTCGCATTTATCCACCAAACTACCAACATTTATTTTTGACGCCCTGTGCGAGTTATTTTTTGGCGCCCTTCTCTAACACACCACTCCAAAAAGTGTGAAACCCTGAAAAATTTTTGAACATATTTGAACAACACATTTCATGTTTAATTATTGTGTAAGATTTCAGTTTTCATCGTTTGCCTATTATATATGCATTATCTCTATGCGTCTTCCTGTCTTCTTTAAGATAGACCTGAAGCATGTATCTATTGTGTCTTTTATAATTATCTGTAGCCATTGCCGTGATTTCATTCCAGACTTTTGCAGACTCTGAATGGCCGCTTGAAAACTTCTAAACATCATTGTTGTACTGCTTTTAGACAGTGACCTGCTGACTTAGTCTACCATGATATATATATATATATATATATATATATATATAAGCGATTGGGCTCTGCGTTAAATCGAAAGTAAAGAATGAATATAACAGTATTTCAGTTTAAGATACAATCATGCAAAAATCGGATCTGCCCGAAACCAAAAAATAACCTAGCCTACCGATCAAGATTAGGGGATATAACTCTATGCAAGGGTTTTGCAGGGTACAGCTAGTTGAGCAAAATCTTTCCCAACATACCAGCAAAGGCCTACACATAAATGAAAATTGTATTAAAGCTACTAAATTGGCTGCTCCAGATTTAGTATAAACATTACACCCGACTTACGATGACATATCTTGAAACAGACCATACACGTCAGTTACTTCAACGCATTCACTGCAGCTACTTTTGGTGTCCATCTCTAGTGTTTCAGTAATCTTGCATTGCTACATAAACAACTGATAATAACTGTTTTTTTTTATCGTAATGGTATTGCTAAAAAAACAGTCAATCATCTCTTCCAATTTACAGCGGTACTGTAAACAAAACTCAGTGGGTATGCAGCTCATAATATTGTATGCACATTAGGTATATGACTTCAGAACAACACTTGTATGGCATACCATCAACAGATGAGTTTTTATTGTAGAAACACAAAACCATATCAAAGTTATTAAAAAAAATTGAAAAATGTCACCCACCAAACATTTTGAAGTTTTAGAAAAATTGACATTTGTTAATAATTTCAAGTATTGTTTCATAAACTTTTATTTGTAAAAATAAAACGTAAATTCAGTTTCTCTGGTGAGTGGCAAAGGGGAATAATATCTTGCAGAACTTTTATTGCTCTTTCTGCACAAACATTGCTACGTGGAGTGAGTATTGGAGATGGACTTTGAGACCAATGATTTCGAAGACAGCGCAACCCTTTTGGATAATCATTAACAGTATGGAAAAGAAGTTCATATTGTTCAGCTTTGTAATGATGATCACTAAACCAGGCATCACTCCAATGTCCACATATAAATTCATACAATTTCTGAAGGTTCTTTCGTTCATCAGACAATAGTATGAAAGCCAACAATGCAAAAATTGCTCGAGAGTTCCATCGGGCATTGCTGAGGCCAGGCAATGCGCTAAAATTAACTTTTGGCATTTGTTGAGAACTCTTAAAATGCTTAAAAACGCAAATTAGATGGTGCAAAAATTTCATATCATCTCTCCAATCTATTTCCTGTTTTTTCTAAAATTGGAGCACATTTCTTTGTTTTACTTTCAAAATCTTTTTTTAACATTTCATAATCTTTAAGTATCTTATTTACAAATGGATAATTTATGTTAGGAGACTCAGTTGAATCACCGAGCAATGCATCACACACGTGTCTAAGAACACGATCAAGTATGTGGTGCTGACAACCTATAAAGACTGGTGCAGACTCACCATGTTGAACAAACAGTTTCTGAAGTTTCACCACAACACCAGACTTCGATCCTGTATTAACATTTGTAGTGTCTGACACTATCATCTTTATAGCTGACCATAAGTTATATTCATCTAAAACTTTTTGAATGGCAGATCCAATCGTAGCAGCTTTGACATCAGGTAAAACTAAGACGGCTAGCCTCACTTCTTTTGCTTCATTTTTTAATACAACTACTTGGTGTTCTTTTTTCTTCATAATTTTACCATCAAAATGTAAACTCCATAAGCTATTACGCAAAGTATTTATTAATGTTTCTTTTAGTTTACTTGCTTCTCTGAATACAGCTCGATAGACACCTGACTGAGAAGGAGTTGCTATTTTTACGCCGGACTTATGCAAAATTTTGCTTACTAATGCTGCTCTTCGAACTGGTAGTTTCCCAGATTGAACTAATGAAACTGCACTAGAAGTAGATTGCTGTGATTGTTTCTTATGTGTGCTTTGATCCAAGCTTTCTGTGGATGACTGCATTGCATCAGCACCATCAGTGCTACTTTGAGAATTCTCGTTATCACTTGAATCACTGGAACTTTCAAAACTGCTTTGTTGTTGTTGTGCCTCATTAATTTTGCAAACAATTTTCTGTTTTGACGGATGAATTGTACTTTGACTAGCAATTTTAGTTGTAGTATATCCCGTCTTACCTCCACTTTGAATTTGTATTTCGTAAAGTTTTTTGTCTTCAGCACATAACCATTGACCAGTTTTGTTTGTGACATCAAATAACTTATCAAACTGCTCCCGTATGTCACCCACAGGTTTTTTCAAATGAACATCATACCTTTTAATTAAAGTTTCAATTTTTCTGCTCACTGATCGCAAAGACAGTATCGGGAAATTTAAAAAGCTCCATAATAGCTCTACTTCTTTCCTGAGTGCTGCAACTCTTTTCAATCTGGATTTTTCCATAGAGGCCAAGCCCATGTAGCGACCAATTATCATCCACTCTTTGGCATTCTAGAATGTGAATGCAATGGCTCGATCTCGATTCCAATTTTGTTTCTTTTCTTAAGAGTGTTTTGAAATTTTTTCAAATTACTCACCCATTTGTCCTTATTTTTAGCAACGCAAAGTGATGATTTTTTGTAAGACATTTTTAAGAATAAAATTAAGCAAAATTAAAATAATTATTCAAACTCAAGTATAATTGAAAAATCTAACATGGAGAACAGTAAATAGAATCTTAATGGTAAACAATAGGAGTAAAAGTGAACTTCAGTAAAAAGAGCCAAATGGATTATTTTTAAACTAAAAAATGTTTTGGTGGGTGAACTTTTTCAACAAAATTGATGATTTTTTGTTGTATTTATTATTTTTATATAAAAGCTCATCAAAATCTGCCACGCCACTTGTAAAATTACAAAATTTGTTTTTCAAGTCATATACCTAATGCACATACATAGCACAATGACATGCAACTGATATTAGGGTGATTCATCATTGCATGGTAAAAAAAATATTTTTCTCCGATTCTAATGCATTGTGGTTCATTTTTTTCCTTTTGGCAAGCAAATCAACAAAAACTAAACTTTTTGAAAAATTGACCACTTTTAGAGGTCGCTCTAGCGACCCGAAGTTTCACTATATGAGATTGTGCGGCAGTTCTGATGTGTCGCTTGCTTACTTTTGCTATATGCCTAGTGCAATTTTAGTTCATTGTAAAATTAAAAGTATACCGTGATATTTGAATTTTAGATTAGATCTAATTTTATTATTCAAGTTTGCTGGATAATAAAGTAGTTTTTGACTAACTACAAATTATTGAATTGATATGGCATCCACATCAAGTGGTAATTCACAAATTGTATTGACAAGACGTATAACTGAAGTTTTGTTGATTGTCAAACGGATTTGTGTCTGCCTAGTAATGTCTTACTGACCTTGGGTCATGCTATGAAGATGGTTTTCTAAAATCACAAGGTACTGAAGAAGACAATATCCGAAAGCATTAAGGTAACTGTTAACGATTTTTATAAAGAAAAGCAGTCTAAGAGAACCAAAGAGTAGTTGAAGACGAAAGAAGAAATCAGAAGGCTGCTGTTACTACTTGGTCTACAAACAACAGCGAAAGTGAGGATGAAGGTAAAGATGACGACGATTTTGAAATTGAGATCCCTGTTTACTACAAGAAGCTTGTCAGAGGGTTCGATGCCAGACAGGAAATTTCGAATCAGAATTCTAATTTATAAGAAAATGCCCATTGGTCATTCACTGGGACGGAAAGGTAATGGAGGAAACTACAGATTATCCAGAGCTGCAGTCACACGCAGACAGATTAGCTGTAGTTTTAACTGGGAAAGAAGTTGAGAAGATTTTAGGTTTAGCTAAAATACCAACCGTACTGGTAAGGCACAAGCCAATGCAACAATACAGCTGTTAAGACTTTGTGAGATATCTGATGAGATTATTGGTATGTGTTAACCGTTAACATTGGTGTTACTAAGGAGATATTTTGCATAAGGAGCTGTTACATTTTGCCTGCCGACAGCATGTGCAGGAACTGATCATTGGAGTTGTTTTTTCTCTATGGCTCCACAAACAGCCATAACATTCCACTGTTCAAAAGTTTCAAACGCTTTTGGCCTAAGGTTGATCAGCAGCTGTATAGTTCGCATGAGGATTCAAGACTAGATGATCCGTTTATTGTGGAACACAAACACAGACTTCAAGTACCTCAAGTTACATACCACGTGAAGTTTACAGAGGGCTGATCAAAACCTGATAGTTGATATTTGGCGTCAGTGTAAGCAACCAACAGTACCACTTTCATGCGCCAGGCGCTTACCATATGGCTTGCTGGATGGCGAAAGTGATATACTGCTTCAAGATCTACTTGTTTAGAAATCAGTTCTAGCTCACACATTCAGAGGTAAATTTTTTTGCAATAATTCTGCTTGTTTGCGACTCACATTTACGTCAAAGCTTGAATCTTATGTCCTGTGAGTCGTGATGCTCCGTTTAAGGATCTATTGTTATTCAAGCAGATCTCACGAAATTCTGTCATATATCAAACGGTATCTGATGCTGAGAAAATGAAATTTGAAAACCACCTTTGGTATAGTAGTCCAGAGGTGCTTTTTCTTGCGTTGTTATCTGAAAAAGTTTCTGAAGTGATACTGAAGTCTGGCGATGACTGGACGGATCGAGTGTTTAAATTGAAGAATTAGACTAACTGTATCACTTTGTAGGTACCTCATCATATCTACAATGCGTTCAGTCGGTATTGGTACCAGCTTCGATGAAGGCTCACAATGGGCTCTTATATTTGATTGAACGGCCGGGCCCAAAAACAGCCGAATGGAGTATTTTTAATAGTGTATATGAACTAACATAAATTAAGTGTAAACAACGTCATCGATGTAAATGAACGGAGGGGAGTGTACAGCGGATCGAATCAAACAGCTGAACGGGCCATACTTGGACCGCGGGCCGTAGATTGCTCATATCTGGTCTAGAGGCCGAAAATTGTTTCAAGATTACTATTTCAGCGCCCATCTAGTTCGGCGCCTTTCCTACACCACTGACTATCTGGCACAGTAATGAATATTTATCCGCTATAACTTAATAAATAATGAACAATATACACACATTTAAACATAATTTTGTAATAATAAGGGTTATTGTATTATTATATAATGGCATTAGATCGGATAGTTGAAAGTATATTGTATCTTTCCTAACAGCTAATATTATATAGTTAGATTTAGAATATTGGTATAGCTAAAAAGTAATAATTTAAATGTAAGAAATGTGTTGTCCATGGATTACAGAATGAATCGTGTCACTAGATCATATCAGCTGTACACTGATACACTTATTAGGCTATTTAAAAAAAAAATAATTTGTTCGTTTTGACATTGTTATAGTTTAAAATTCTAACAAGGGAGTTAATTAATATATGATAACTGTAACAAACTGTCTCTGAGATCAAAAACTCGACTAATGCGCGCTCTGGTGACATTGGTCTTCCTGAATGGATGTGAAACTTGGACGCTTACTGCAGACCTCCAAAGAAGAATCTGCTGGAGATGAGATGTTTCCGCAAGCTATTGAACATCTCATACACAGAACACGTAACGGCTGCCATCGGCCCTCACGAAGACCTTCTCACTTCAGTCAAGAGGAGGAAACTGCGATGGTATGGACACGTTGCGAGATGTGGAGGTCTTGCAAAGACAATCATGCAAGGAACAACAAACGGAAAAAGGAAAAAGAGGAAGACAAAAGAAGAGATGGGAAGACAACATCAAAGAATGGACCGGTCTGTCGTTCGTCGACTCCCAAAAGGCAGCTCAGGACCGGAGAAAATGGCGGGAAATAGTTTTCGGTTAACAACGGTGCCCCAACGACCCACCCACGGGTTAAGGGATAATAGTAGAAGAAGGAGAAGAACTGTATAGGCCTACTACAGATACTACAAAATACGGCATAGTTATATTTTAGACGCCATCTTTATTTCATCGGTGGGAGAATAACATTTGCCTTGAGTAGATATTAAACTTATATTAAACACTATATATTATATTAAGTGCTTATTTTTTAAACACACGGAGTTCAATTTACAAAAGGAAAATTTTCTTTACTACCCCCCTCCACATGTTAACAACTATCAAAATTTTTCAGACCGCTACCACTCCCTTAATTTTTTGACGTCGCTTATGGGCGAGCCCATTGCTGTGATTAATAAAAACTATCATTTTTGTTGGTGTAATTGTCTTCTTATTTAGGCCAATACACGTCCAATAGCCCCTGATTACAACTCTACAGAATGTAAGTAAAATACGATCCAACTTTTTATAACGTTATGTGTGAGACAAACATATGTTGTCTATTGTGTCATCAGAAATCGAAACATTTTTCAACAAGATCAAATTGACATTTAGTAATCCCCATTGACACAGGATTTTTGAGTGATGTCTACAGCGTTGTTAGTTTTACTTTATTTTTCCCCCATTGATTGGTACAACAGATGTCGCTGTATTCCAGAAGGGGATGGAGAGAAACTCGGTTTACTCTTCAAGACAATACAAACATTGTTATCTGTACGGCAACATATGTAGTTTTTTTTAAATATATATATTGTAACGCAAACAGACATCATGACTATCTATCTATACGGCATACATAGACAATTATAATTTTGTATTGTGAGATATATATTTCAATTAGACAATGATCTTTTACGGATACAGAGGCGTGCATACAACAGATATCTAGAACATACAACAGATATCTAGAACATACGACAGATATCTACAACAAACAACATATATCTACAACATACAACATATTTCTACAACATACAACATGTATCTAAAACATACAACAGATATCTAGAACATACAACATGTATCTGCAACATACAACAGATATCTACAATATAAAACAGATATCTACAACATACAACAGATATCTACAAAAAACAGAGAAACATGTTGGACACATAGGGATAAACAAAACTATCTATGACACTAATTCACAAACCAAGATACTTACTAGAAACAGAGACACATCTACATACCGCACAATGCTAAATCTGGTCTTCATAACGCACAATTCTAAATCTGGTCTACATAAAGCACAATGCTAAATCTGGTCTACATAACGCACAATGCTAAATCTGGTCTACATAACGCACAATGCTAAATCTGGTCTACTTAACGCACAATGCTAAATCTGGTCTACATAACGCACAATGCTAAATCTGGTCCACATAACGCACAATGCTAAATCTGGTCTTCATAACGCACAATGCTAAATTTGGTCTACATAACGCACAATGCTAAATCTGGTCCACATACCGCACAATGCTAAATCTGGTCCACATAACGCACAATGCTAAATTTGGTCTACATAACGCACAATGCTTATTCTGGTCTACATAACGCACATTACTAAATCTGGTCTACATACCGCACAATGCTAAATCTGGTCTACATAACGCACAATGCTTATTCTGGTCTACATAACGCACATTGCTAAATCTGGTCTACATACCGCACAATGCTAAATCTGGTCTACATACCGCACAATGCTAAATCTGGTCTACATAACGAGAGTTGTCCTTTGACATCAATGTTGACGTTTTAACACCAACGTTAAATCAGTCCAGCTGTATGGAACGGAAACGTGGAAGATGTCTAGAACCACAATGAAGAAGGTCCAAACTTTTACCAACATCTTCCTTAGAAGAATCCTGATGGGTAAAGACGGGGACACTTGTTGTCAGCACCTAGCTCTTCATTTAAACTTGAATCGAAATTCTAAGACATAAAAAAATGCCTGTTTCATGTAGGACTTTGGATCATATTTCTACTTCGGAAGCACATAACTATGAAAGAAGAATTCATTGAATGAGGAACTAAAAGTTGAATTTTACATTTGATTACGACGATTCTGGCTACAGAAACATATGACGTTACTGAACCCTTTACGACAATTGCTTTTAGTTCTCCATCAACATATTTCATCAAACGTAGATGTAGTGATGTTATTAATCTATGAAGAATTAACAGAAACTGACTGCAAGCAGTTGAATGTTGTCTTTTAAGATTAATCCTCACTAAAATAGAACCGGACATTTGTACATTACAATTTTTTTAATATGTATTTTACAAATTTAAAAAAAAAAGTTGTATACAAAAGTGAGATTTTTTGTTTTTTAATTCTCAGAGGAGAAAAAATTTCTGTTCTGAATTTCTAGAAAATTACTCAATATTAGAAAAATGAAATGGTGTTTAAATACTTACATGAGTATCATTTTACTTCAATTTATTAGAATTAATATTACATCAAGCATTAAAATAAATCAAGTGATCGATAAAACAACAAGAACAACAACACTTCTTTACATAAAATAATTCTAAGAATAACAACATTTAAAACACATCCAGCTTGATAACTCTTTGTAGTATTAACTTAAAATCTCTATTGTGTCCCTTGACTTAAAGTTATAGAAGATACAGGTGCACAGCTCCACCTGGTGGTAGGAATAACTTCTGCAGGTACTCACGCAGTTTACTGGATTGATAATACTTTTAATCATTTGTTGATACGTTTAATGCAGATTTAATTCTTTTTATTTGGCGAAACTAATTTTTGTGTTTAAAAAAAAACAAAAGAACTTTCCTAATATTGTAAATCAGATACAAACTTACTTGCAAACAAATGAACATAATTCAAACAATTTGTTTGCTTAGTAAAAATCAACAGACAAAAAAAAATTAGGCATTACATTGTTTTCAAAAATTGAAATCCAAAGTTTTTCTCAATTTGTTTCCAAATAACACTTTAGCCTCATTTGCTTATTAAAAACTAAAGACCAGAAGGGGGAGATAATCGCGGACTGGTTCCTATGGCAGACGACAGACATTTCATTAAATTATAAAAAAAAAAAAAGATTGTAAAAAAACAAGGAAAAAAAACAGCAACCTGTGGTAACAACTGGAACTGGTCTGAAAGTTCCTGACAGGGCTGTTGTCTACTTTAAACACAGCCTGTTCTGATCAAACATGGGCTGAGAGCGTTGGTTAAATAAATGTGATAACTGGAACCAGATTATAACACGAGTGGGGGGTTTTCTCTTTTTTGTCTTGTCTCTATTTGAACTTCATCAAAGGCTAACACACGATGGGGCAGATGAAGTTTAGTTGTGGTCCTGATATCAGTTGTGTGGTGAGTACCTGCAGGCTCACGCGCATGTGTGTGTGTGCGCGCGCGTGAGTTTGTATGAGTGAGTGTGTGTGTGTGTGTGAGTACCTGCTGGCTCTCACGCAAGTATGTGTGCGTGTTTGTTTAAAGAAAAATCAAACTGCTGGTCCATCTCTGCCAAAGTTTCAATGCATCCACTTTGGAATCTAATGAAGGGAAATGGACGACCATGTTTTAATAACATTGCGGACATCTCATTATGTTTCACTCTCATAGTTCTAGAAATATAGGTCATTACAATATTATGTAAATATAGGTCATAACAATATTATGTAAATATAGGTCCTTTCAATATTATGTAAATATAGGTCCTTTCAATATTATGTAAATATAGGTCATTACAATAGTATTTAAATATAGGTCCTTACAATATTATGTAAATATAGGTCATTACAATATTATGTAAATATAGGTCATTACAATATTATTCCATTAAAACTTTTAAATTGTTTTTTTTTTATTTATCCACGATAATTTGAGGGATAAAGTGAACAAAATAGTTCACAATACTACAGAAGTGAATTATGTTATTAATGTTCAGGCCTTATCAATAAAATAAATGAACATGTTTAGGATACTCTGTTATTGCTGAACTTTTCAGGTTATCTTAGTTGAAGATATTAGTAGAATTCTGATAAAACTATTTTAATACATAGAACTGTAACTCAAAGAAAAATGAAACGGTCAGTTGTGACCTTTCGTCCACTTGTCATACTCTCCAGACGGTCAATTGGCTATTGGCATCACGTGACTGAAACAGAGCCTATTGTTTTTTTTTATTTTTCAAAACAGAAAGAAATCAAGGACAGCGACAATCAGTACCACCTAGAGGTAAAGTGGACCATTCAGGTGGACATTCCTGGTCACTACAGTTATTTCTAAATAGACATGTATCCAACTTCTTGTAATTCAGGAAAATATTGTTAAATCCACTGGATCTGAATTTGTATCAGTGAGATGATACTTTAGTTGTCTTTTTTTTAAAGATAATAATAAAAAAATAATTTAAACTCATCTTTGTTTTAAAACAACGTTATTTTATTTATAAGCAGGTGGTCTCACGTTTTACTGATTACTGGACTCTAGTTTTAAAAAAAGAATAAATAACAAAGACTAGAAGCCACTGTTATGTTTTCAGTTTCTACTCTAACACTTTTTGCGTTACTCTGTATCTCCGGCAACATTGTTCTCTTTACACAAGGGAAATTCATTCACTACACAATCTTGCAATGTAATCATCTTTCTCTCTGAGTATCATAACAAAGTAGTATGTTTACACTGTGTACGTATGTTTACATTGTGCATACACGCACACACATACACACAATCAGGCTTAAAAGCGCACCAACAGACACACACGCACAATCAACAGGTCAATGACTATGGAGGGGTGGGGGAGGGGAGGGTGTATGTTCAACAATGTAACTTTAAGAAGACTCCATGTCGACTCTTTCAATACCCAGTCGTCAGGCGTCATTGACTCGCAGGTAGACATTTTAACACTTTTGTTTTTCTATCCCCTTGATATTTTGTTCTATTTACAAGTGATATCTTTGATCTAGGAAAGTTCAATATACAAAAAAACTAAATCATGGATTACCTAAGTATCAGTCTTAAACGAAACAAAAAAAAAGACAAAAAAATAGCAGTCAAACAAAACTGTATCAGTATTTGATTTTAGTTTTTTTTTTTTTTAAGGTTTATTGTTTGTGCATGATTTGAGTTGAATATAAGCCTTCCTTTTCAAATATAATTGTAGAATGAAAATCTTTTAAATCTTTGTGTTTTGAGTTTGACTGTAGCGCCATGTCTGGACAAAGCTTGGCTTGAATGCAGCCAGTAAAACTGGGAATATGGAAACTGTGACAAGAAGGAAGGCACGCAGAAACTTCAAACTGACTTTAAGGTCTGGCTCTCACACGTTCCTTGACTTGAAGCCAAACCCAAAATATTTTGGTCAGTGTTGTTTTGTTTATTTTAACCATTTTTTTGTGTGCTTTAGTGTCCTTTTTATTTGATACCAGAAGATAATAATGTTTTAAATGTAAGTTTGTACAAAAACTTGGTCATACACATGACAGCTGGAAAAACTTAAGAAAGTGATTTAACATTTTTTTTTCCTTTATGCTGTTAATCTTGGAGATCGACATATTTTTGTCCTCTCTGTGAAGAAACAGAATATAGACTTTACTAAAATCATAATACGGTTAATGAGTCTTTGTATTACTGAAAGTTGTAACGTAAATATCAGTTGTAGCTGATATAAACTTACATATAAAAATTCACAAACATACATTTACATAAAACATTACATTACTTACAGAAATATGTTCTGCTATAGAGGCTAGGCCAGACATGGGCCCTGCTATAGAGGCTAGGCCAGACTGAGGCCCTGATATAGAGTCTAGCCCAGACATGGGCCCTGCTATAATTGCTAGGCCAGACATGGGCCCTGGTATAGAGGCTAGGACAGACATGGGCCCTGCTATTGAGGCTAGGCCAGACATGGGTCATGCTATAGAATCTTGGGTAGACATGGGTCAAATTTCTCTTTGTTTTGTAGTCTAACAGTTACACAATAGCATTTCTCTTTGTCCTGTAATCTAACAGTTACACAATAGCATTTCTCTTTGTTCTGTAGTCTAACAGTTACACAATAGCATTTCTCTTTGTTCTGTAGTCTAACAGTTACACAGGCGCATTTCTCTTTGTTTTGTAGTCTAACAGTTACACAATAGCATTTCTCTTAGTTCTGTAGTCTAACAGTAACATAATAGCATTTCTCTTTGTTCTGTAGTCTAACAGTTACACAATAGCATTTCTCTTTGTTCTGTAGTCTAACAGTTACACAGGCGCATTTCTCTTTGTTCTGTAGTCTAACAGTTACACAATAGCATTTCTCTTTGTTCTGTAGTCTAACAGTTACACAGGCGCATTTCTCTTTGTTCTGTAGTCTAACAGTTACACACTGCACATTTCTCTAATTTGACAGACAGGTCCGTCCATTGGTGGATGGAGGGTAAGGCTACGCTAGGTAAAATTGCTAACAGGACGTTAGTAGCCCACAGGCCTTAATTTGCTTTCCTTAATTGGAATATCTAGGTTAAAACTTTACAGAGCTCAAGTTTATCCAGATATGTGCACTAATTGAGATGCCCTGTAACCTTTGTTAGGTGAGTGGTCCCCAGCCTACGGGTCTCAGACCGGTACGGGGCCGTGGATAAAAATGGTACGGAAACATTACACTATTTTCTTGTATGTACTGTGGTGTATTTCTCTCAGGCTAGTGCAGCTTTCCATGGACGAGATGTTAACCGTGAGCTGAGCGACTGTGAGCGACAGTGTCATTGTAGCTGAGCGGCTGTGAGCGACAGTGTCATTATAATTCAAAACAATCTAAAATATAAGTGAAGAACGTCCCTTCCGCCTCTCCACCCCTATCCCTTCAGCCTCTCCATCCCCCATCCCTTCAGCCTCTCCACCCCCATCCCGGTCCGCGGCGAGAAAAAATGTTGAGGGCCACTGATATAGGCCACTGGAGTTTGGAAGGGCTCAAACACACACCTCAAACATCGCCTGAATGTGCTTACAATCCCACCACCGAGTCATCAATGTCATAGGTTGTAACTGATTAACTTACATTTCATAAAACTTGTATTGTTATTTTTCTTAATCGTCTCGAAAACGAGTCTGAAATTAAAATTCTGCAGATAATAGAAACAATAGTTTTATTAATATACGTTTTATTAATTATTATTTTTTTTTTAAAAAAAGGAATGAATGAGCAAAATAACCAAATTACAACGTTGTACAATATGCTCTAGGTATTAATTACTGCAGGTGTTCATCAACAGATGCCTCCGCAATATCTTACGTATCAGATGGCCAGAAAAAATCTCCAATGCCGCCCTGTGGGAAAGAACAGAGCAGACCCCCATTGAACAAGAGATCCGAAAGAGAAAATGGGGCTGGATAGGCCACACTCTGCGCAAGAGTCCAGACAATGTCACAAGGCAGGCGCTAGAGTGGAACCCGCAGGGAAAGAGAAGAGCAGGCAGGCCAAAGGAGACATGGAGACGCTGCACTGAGCGAGAGATGAAGGCAGCTGGATGGACGTGGGCTCAGCTGAAGAAAGACGCCCAGAATCGAGTCCGCTGGAGGAGCGTTGTTGAGGCCCTATGCTCCCAAGTGGAGTCAGAGGATTAAGTCAAGTAAGTCATTAATTACTTGGGTTTATTTTTCATTGCAATAGTTTATTTTAATTTAACACTGGATCGGATTAAAGACATAATAAATTAGAAACAATGATGAGCTTCTTTTATTTTGTTATATTTACTTATGGTTTTGTTTTATGAAAGATTGCATGATTATCTAGTCAAAAGCTGGCAATTTTTTTCAAGTTTCATTTACCATCAAAAAGATATAGTAATGATTAAAAAAAAAGAATTTTATTGTCTTAAAGCTGTACCCTGCAAAACATTTGCATAGAGTTACATCCCCTTAGATTTGATCAGTAGGCTAAGTTATTTTTTGGTTTCGGACAGATCCGATTTTTTCATGTTTGTATTTTAAACTGGAATACTGTTGTATGAATTCTTTACTTTCGATTTAACGCAGAACCCACACAGCTATTATTTTTTTTTATAGATTATTGTTATCATTGTATTTAAGTCTTGGGGCAAACTGGTTAAAAAGTAGAATCTCATTTTTATGTTACTGTTTTCATGGAAAGTTATTATTTAATTCTTGGACAAATTAGACAGTTCTAGTATTGGTGTGTTTGTTTTTTTGCCTGAACCGTTTTCGGATATTGGCCGTATTTTAAACGGCCATTAGATTAATTATGGATATTTATATCTAAAATTAGGCAGAGTTAAGTTCTAATGTTTGACGATGGATGTATTATCTAGACTTTTATTGGCTAAATCATGGACAATAATCAGTCAAAGTTAGCAGGGTTTGCGCTAAATCCTTGACGGTTATTGCCTGTGTCATGCGGAATTATTAACGTAATCATTTCCTAAAATTAGCCACATCATGGTGGAATGTCAAGTAATTGGCTACGTCGTGGTGGAATGTCATGTCATATAATTGGCTACATCATCTTGGAATTTCAGCGAGCTAACTCTATTTCAATAAAGTCCAATCATATATCATGACAAAAACAAACGTTTACATCAACCTATCTACTTTCTATGGTTTCACCAGTCAACCTATCAGGGCTAATGTATTATACACAGGTTGACCTTTGTCTAACCAAACTGTTTAGTTTCGTATATACCATTGCTCTTGTCAACACCAATCACTCGATCAATACAGAAAGTAAGAAATATGAAAATATTCTCAGTGCCTAATCTTGAAAACTTCCCCTAAAAAAGTTTAGCATGGCTCCTCCTTATTCCTCCCCCCACCCCCCACCCCCGGGTCTAGTATAATTTTTTTTTTTTCGGAAGCCAATTTTTTTTCTCCAATCAGATTGTAGCAGCCCAAATGGCGCCGATCGTTGTCACTCGTTGGACAAACAGATAGATAAACATCTTCATCAAGACTCGAAGCGCTGACAGTGCGGGAGCTCTAAGTTTTTACAAAGTTAGCAAACTGAGATCCGCACTATCCCCTCCCCTGAGATAATGTCGAGTGTTTTCTTTACTTTCCTTCATGGGGTGTTCTGTTCATGGGAGTTATCGTTACTTTGTATGCGGCACGGAACTCTTGCAGTCTTCTATTGCCGAGGAACATTACTTCGGAAGACTGTCCGCAACATTTTGTCGATGAACATGAATACAGTACAGTTTTTTTCCTTCTCATTGTTACTTAATGTTTCTAGAAATATAGGGTTTGACATATTCAAAACTTTCAGAAAACAACAAGTATTGCCATCAATCAAAACTCTACGTCTATGGCGGTCACCTGTTAACTCGGCGATTTGTCATTTCATTAAACTGTTTCTCAAACTTCTTGCTTGCTGTGGGGAGTGTCTGAGCTGTATAAGTACGGGGAAAAGCCGCATCTGTTATTGAATTAGATTCATTCTTAAATGAAAGCAGTACACTACGTATTGTCAAACATTCTTCCGTCAATCCGCTGGCGATAAAAATTGAGAATTTTTTGTAGAGTGGGGAATCAGCGAATAGGTTTCTTAAAATTTAAATTTTTAATATAATAATAGCGGTCTTGCGTCTGCGTAATATCGAAAGTAGATATCAAGAATTAAAAATGACGTCTTTCCGGTGTCTCTATTAGATAAAATGTTTTTGTTTAAATCTACAGTTTTGAATAGTTTCTGCTGTTTTTAAACATGAAACCCAAAGGTCAAAATGTGAAATAATTCCATTAAAATAATTTTTTGGGTGTATATTTACAACATATTGCATCTTTAAATTGTAATAAAACCATGAAAAAATCGGATCTGTCCGAAACCAAAAATAACCTAGCCTACTGTTCACACCTAAGTGAATGTACCTCTATTCAAAGTTTTAGCAGGGTACAGATATTAATAAAATGTATCTTTTCAACGGAAGCGTTGAGTTATAAAAAAAAATTGCTTGCAGTTAGCACTTTAAAAAAAAATTATTATTTGGAAAATAATGTAACTATGTGGAGACTGATCAACTATATTTCTATAAGAAAATATTTCGCCCACATCCTATTACAGTCTTGAATATTTTTTTTTAAATGCAGAACACTTATTTAATCAAGACCATAATTTGTTTGACGCGGAAAAAGAAATAAAAGACAAATAAGGATCAGTGACAAAATGTCTACGTAGACACAATCCTTATATCAACACAATGACTATATAGACACAATGACTATATAGACACAATGACTACATAGACACCAAGCCTAGACAGACAGAATGCTTTTGGTATTTACTGATGACTGCATCTTTTCTAGAAGATTTTGTCAACTTGTGTATACAATGTATACTATACACACAGTGATTCTAAATTTTGTCAACATGTGTATACAATGTATACTATACACAAAGTGATTCTAAATTTTGTCAACTTGTGTATAAAATGTATACTATACACACAGTGATTCTAAATTTTGTCAACTTGTGTATACAATGTATACTATACACACAGTGATTCTAAATTTTGTCAACTTGTGTATACAATGTATACTATACACACAGTGGTTCTAAATTTTGTCAACTTGAGTATACAATGTATACTATACACACATTGATTCTAAATTTTGTCAACTTGTGTATACAATGTATACTATACACACAGTGGTTCTAAATTTTGTCAACTTGTGTATACAATGTATACTATACACACAGTGATTCTAAATTTTGTCAACTTGTGTATACAATGTATACTATACACACATTGATTCTAAATTTAGTCAACTTGTGTATACAATGTATACTATACACACAGTGATTCTAAATTTTGTCAACTTGTGTATACAATGTATACTATACATACAGTGATTCTAAATTTTTGGTACTTATTTATTGTTGTTTTTTTACAATCTTTTTTTCTTTTTCCAGGTTGGCTCTGAGATTCAATTTACTAATAATTTTTTTAGACAATTTTCGAACTAACATATCAGATATATCAGTTTATTAAGAACTATAAACCTAGAAATGTAAAATAGCAGAAATATATTTATTTCAAGACGAATACGTTTTGTATAGCTTGATTCTAATTCGAACCCATTTATCAGTTTGAGAAAATATTTCTTAGCCCTTACAAAACCTAAGTAGGACGGATGGCCGAGTGGTGTAGATACTCGACTGTCGACCAGAGAATCCTGAGTTCGATCATCGGTGAGGCCCATGGAATTTTTTCAGGTTAAATCTGGAGCAAAGTCGTCCCACAAGTCCGCCCAGCTTGAAATGGGTCACCTGACTTTAAGTTGGGGAAGTAAAGGCGGCTGGGCGTTGTGCTAACCACACAATCCCTTCATATGTCGAGGTTATAAAAACAGATGAATTCTACACTTCATCTGCCCCGATGGCCCACCAGGGCTAAGGGAACTTTACTTTTACATTAACTACAAGAGAGATTCAACAAATCAAACTTCTGTGATATTTCAAAACCTAAATATTACCATTAACTCATTGTTTTATAAGTCACTCAGTGAAAAACTTTTAGGAACATAAATATTTAACTTATTCAATGTTCACCTCCTACCAAAACTTAAAAGTGAAAGACATATATAAGTAAAACTGAATTACTTCAAGATGTTGAAAAGAGTATAGTGCATAATTACTTAAAGCGTGTCCAGCATCTGCCGTGCTAAGATACAATGATATATCAGAATACAGAGACAGCCCATGTATATATAATTACTCTAGACAGACATCTGCCTCAACTAAATACTGAGACAACAAAGTCCCTTTATAACTTCAATTGCATGCTTATGTTGCAGGGTTTCAAAAATAAAACAACAAAAAACACAAAAATATATATGTTAGCCTGTATGTGTGTGCATCAATTAATGTGTAGCCTAGCCTGTGTGTGCATCAATCAATAAGTAACTAACCTGTGTGTGTGTGCATCAATCAATATGTAGCCTAGCCTGTGTGTGCATCAATCAATATGTAGGCCTAGCCTGTGTGTGTGAATCAATCAATATGTAGACTAGCCTGTGTGTGTGCATCAATCAATATGTAGGCTAGCCTGTGTGTGTGTGCATCAATCAATATGTAGACTAGCCTGTGTGTGTGTGCATCAATCAATATGTAGACTGACCTGTGTGTGTGTGTGCATCAATCAATATATTGGCCTAGCCTGAGTGTGTGCATCAATCAATATATGTTGACCTGTGTAATGTGTGCATCAATCAATATGTGGCCTAACCTGTGTGTGCAACAATCAATATGTAGCCTAGCCTGTGTGTGTGCATCAATCAATATGTAGGCTAGCCTGTGTGTGTATGCATCAATCAATATGTGGCCTAGCCTGTGTGTGCATCAATCAATATGTAGCCTAGCCTGTGTGTGTGTCAATCAATATGTAGGCTAGCCTGTGTGTGTGCATCAATCAATATGTAGACTAGCCTGTGTGTGTGTGCATCAATCAATATGTAGACTGACCTGTGTGTGTGCATCAATCAATATGTGGCCTAGCCTGAGTGTGTGCATCAATCAATATGTAGCCTAGCCTGTGTGTGCATCAATCAATATGTAGGCTAGCCTGTGTGTGTGCATCAATCAATATGTAGACTGACCTGTGTGTGTGTGCATCAATCAATATGTGAAGCACAACTTACTGTGTGTGCATCAATCAATATGTAGCCTAGCCTGTGTGTGTGCATCAATCAATATGTAGGCTAGCCTGTGTGTGTGCATCAATCAATATGTAGACTAGCCTGTGTGTGCATCAATCAATATGCATTTAACCTGTGTGTGTGTGCATAATAATCAATATGTAGACTGACCTGTGTGTGTGTGCATCAATCAATATGTGGCCTAGCCTGTGTGTGCATCAATCAATGTGGCTAGCCACAGGTGTGTGCATCAATCAATATGTGGCCTAGTCTGTGTGTGTGTGTACATCAATCAATGTGGCCTAGCCTGAGTGTGTGCATCAATCTTGTATATAGCCTAGCCTGTGTGTGTGTATTGCATCAATCCATATGCCAGACTAGCCTGTGTGTGTGCATCAATCAATATGAGCTAGCCTGTGTGTGTGTGCATCAATCAATATGTAGACTAGCCGTGTGTGTGTGCATCAATCAATATGTAGACTAGCCTGTGTGTGTGTGCATCAATCAATATGTAGACTGACCTGTGTGTGTGTGCATCAATCAATATGTGTAGACTAGCCTGTGTGCATCAATCAATATGTAGCTAACATGTGTGTGTGCATCAATCAATATGTAGACTAGCCTGTGTGTGCGCATCAATCAATATGTGGCCTAGCCTGTGTTGTGCATCAATCAATATGTAGCCTAGCCTGTTTGTGTGCATCAATCAATATGTGGCCTAGCCTGTGTGTGTATCAATCAATATGTAGACTGGCCTGTGTGTGTGTGCATCCAATCAATATGTAGACTGGCCTGTGTGTGTGTGCATCAATCAATATGTAGACTGGCCTGTGTGTGTGTGTGCATCAATCAATATGTAGCCTAGCCTGTGTGTGTGCATCAATCAATATGTAGACTGGCCTGTGTGTGTGTGTGCATCAATCAATATGTAGCCCTAGCCTGTTTGTGTGCAGAGTGATACTAGCTATTGTGGCGCTGGGCACATATTAAATTTTAGTTTCTCCTACAGAACTAAAAAGTATATAAAAACATTCATAATGTTTGTAACAGTACCATGTGCAGCATTACCCTCACTACGTTATTTAGCATGAAATAAGGAGTGCGGTATATGTGATTTAGTTCCCAAAGTCTCTGGATGCATGCAATACAAGTTTCTTCACAACCGTTTCCCTTACTTGAGAAAACGGCCTTTTACTCTCTTTTCATTTAAGCAGTGAACAGCAGCGTGTGTTACGAGACGGTGCTGGTTGTGCCGCTGCAGAAATTAATATTTGAAATGTATGTCCAATCACTGGCACATATTTTTTCCTAACCATACATAGCTGTCAGTCAATGCCGGTACTAATAGGAAAACACTGCCTCAAGTCATAATTGTAGAATTGAACACAGGAAAACTAATCGTAAATATAACAAAGTCCATCCCAAAAATTAACCATTACAACAACTCACCAGCTACAAAAAGAATGCTCCACCTATATCAATTGTCACGCTTTCAATAGTCGGTTCCCAGCGCACTACCCTGTTCAACTATACCATAATATCCTGACAATATCGTTCAGCAATATGACATCAACAGAATAAAACCAATCAGTAAGTATAATAATAAACTGAAAATAACATTCAGTGGAATTAGTATGGTGGTGATTATGATAATTATTAACGTGTCTCACCAAAACACATAACTGTTAATGGTGTAATCAAGCAATATTTTCATTGTTCCAGAAATCATCCTGTCATAGTAGACAGTAACCTACTTTGAGCGCATCAAATGCGTGTAGCCATATGAAAACTGTTTCAGAAAGACAATGGAGAAAGTTTTAAAAAAATAAATAATTGAATCACTGTTTAACAATGAGTGTCAAATAAAGTTATGAAGTTCCGTTGTTTGGGGGTATTAAAAAAATATTGATGATTTGCCCGATAAAATTGCATTAGGCGTTTAACGTTCGCATTTAGAAGGCTCTTTCATTAAATAAGCCAAAAATGCATTGGCTATATTCTTATTAAACAAATCACTGAAGTAATTTATCATGAAATGGCGTTTTTGTGCATTAATACATATCGTTACCCCTTCTTTCAGTATCATTTCAAATGACCGCGAACTCAGGGACGTTTAAAGGTCATCGTAGGCCCTAGGCACTTTCAAAGTCGTAGCCCTCCCCGACTTCATTTTTAATATTTTTCAAAGTGCACCGCACTTCTTTGCCATTTGAAATCTAAATAAACTTTCCACATTGATAATTATTGACCTATGCAGGCTGTATCCAGTGATGACGTAATAATTCTGGTGTTACGTCATGCTCTTCGGGTTGTTTATCGTTAATCGTGTAGCTTCTTTTTTCAAAATTTTAAAGTAACGAAAGTACTTTTAAATCACCATCATCTGATGAGATAACAGAGGAAGCGAAAGTGGATTTGAGAAGCGGAAGAAAAGGGAGGAGAAAGCATTAAAAATCGGGAGGTTTGTTGCTGCAATTTATGAACTGAGAGACACTGATTGCATTACTGGTAAAACTAGTAATACTGGTGATAATGACATTTCATTTACTTCTTCGGCCACAATGTACATCAACAATCCCAGAAATAATGTTACCGGGCTGGTGCTGAATAGTGAAACAACGAAACAAGTATTTACAGAGGAAAAGGTATCACAAAGCTGATGAGTCATGCTGAAGTTGCTGTGTTTGATTTGCCTACAGACTCCAGACTGTATATTAGGAGTCAGTAAGGAGTTGCCAGTTTGAAGCATGAGCCTGTAGTGATAAAGAATACAGTTATTTCAAGTGATGCAGATGATTGGAAGATAACTGCACGTCCAGAAATTATTATGCTGAACATCTTCCATCACAAAAGTTGATCCGTTTTACATTTAAGGGTGAACTAGGTTTGGTGATAAGATCAGATATGCGCAAAAATATTTGCTAGAACATTCAACAAGGTGAAATTGTCACGCGAGGCTGGCTTCTCTATTCTCCTTCAACTTAGTTTTAAGTGTTTTGTTATGTGAACAAGCTGTTTGATTACAAGATCATTTGGAACGACGTTAATGTGTATGACTTGAAAGACTTGCTCCGAAAAAGAGTGCTATTGTCAACAAAGGTATAACAAAAAGAGGCTCTCTGAAACGGACTATAAAGAATGCACACAAACGCTAAAAACAGTGACACCGATTTCATGATGAAATTGTGGATGATAATGATCCGATTTGTAGGTAGTCCTTGTGAAAAATTCCGTACTCAGTTCTTTTTATGTTATCATAGATAGACTTATTGCAGATGGGGTAACGGCAGGCAAACAGCCTGCCAACATGAAAGGGTCAAACTTCAACTGCGGAGATCATACCATCAACTAATCAAACAGTTTCGAAAGCCAAGTCACTAATTGAGATGTACTCATAGATCTGGAAGACGCATATACTAATGAATTTCTTTAGTTCTAACAGGATGTTCTTTGACAGAAAACTTTGGCTGAAATGCTTTGGCAAATACAAGAATGGAGTTTGGAGGCAAATTTTCCAAATGTAAATATTGCTTCCGGATCTATCAATTTTTGAACAAGTACAGAAGAGACATTCTTTTTCTAAACTCAATTGATAAACAGCATATTTGGTCTGATGGGACATTATTATATCTGGCATTACTTTCAACTGAAGGATTTGATTATGGAAATGACATTTGAGGACGTCATATGTAAGCGACTTTGCTAAGAAAAAGTGCCGAAAAGATAATTTACGAATCTGCAATACCGCAGCCCGACTTGCTCGGGTGCTCATCTCAAAGGCTATATATGATTATTATAATGCAAAATTATTACATTTTCCATTCATGAACTTGTTTTCTTTATGTTCTGGCTTTCGTAGGCATAAAGAATTGTGACCTAGGCACAGTGCTGCTGCTGGATTGATAAGCGCCCTGCGCGAACTAAATAAAGATTTACAGGTATATCTTAAAGGTAAAAGCATCTTTTCGGGAAATTATGGTGTAATAGTTATTTTGAAATATAACAAAATTGAGCTTTTCAAAATTCGAGTACTATTTGATTAATCAGTAACGTGGTTTTTAAAGCATCAAATAATATTGTGAGTGTATAGAGGAATATAAAACAAAGGGACAATATTTATCTTTCAGATAGTAGAACGGTCTGTTTTTTAACTGGTTGTCAAATAGCTATTGTGCTAGCGTAAATAAAATGCATTGGAGAAAGGGAGAGGAGTAACATTTCAAACTACCAATTGAATAAAAATCCAATAAGATGTTAATGAACGTAGTTTGGTGTACCTGGAAAAGAAATGGATACCAGCCCAGGTTGGGAGTGAGAGAGACTAAATTTGAATTGTTAAATTCAGTACAGCTTTACACTTAAGGCTATTTATCTAGATGTTATATATACATTTCATCATATTTACATAAATATTGAAGTGAGAAAGGTTGGAACATAAAATGATATGAAATAAAAAAGCATGAGAAAGACATTCAATTAATTATGGTAACACTGTGAATGTTCTGGCTAAAAAGTTGTTTTTAAAAATTAATTTAATATCATCTATATAATAGCCTAAAATAAAAAAAATAATGAGATTAAATAAAGAAAAACTTACTCTCGTCCTGGGAAATTTATTAAGTTTATTTTTAACCTGATGATAAATGATATTATTCACGACGTCTTTATCGCTTATCATGTTCATCTAAATTATGCGGCTAATAAAGCTTCCTACCATCAGATGTCGCTCTCTTCCCAGTCTTGTATTGATCTGTTAAATCAGGCATAATAAATTTCTAGATCTCCGTGTACTTTCGGTTTTCCAAAACACGCATTGTACTAGAGTTCTTACAAGTTCGAAGTTTAAGAAAGGATTTCACAAGAAAACACTGGGCAAGGTCAAATCAAGTTCATTGCGCATGCCAAATACATTATGGTGTCATGAAATTAATCAATGGAAATAAGACTTTTCATTTTGCGCTGGTGATTCAACTGGTTAAATTTTATGAATTTTTAGATTTTTAGTTTTCAATGTTGCCATTAGAAGCTAGTAACGATGTCTGAGATCATGATATTATCTGCGCGAACACCAATAGGTAGTTTTAACTAGCTGTTATATATTTTATGCTACTTTATTGAACTATTATCTCTTCCTGGTTATTTATATATTATATTGCAAATATCATTATGGCCTTTTACACAATTTCTACTTCAGTGCACTTGGTAAACTACTTAAGTAAAAATAATTTAAACTTGAAAAATAGTAAAGAATAATATTGAAATTAATTATTAATCGGCATAATTAATAGTAAAAGTATATTTTTCGATTCATTAAACTTAGCAAATTTAATAATATATGTTGCGTTTGTTTGTAATTTTTAACATTAACCAATAACAGGTTCTTTCAATGGGTCATTGTCTGGGTTCTCATGATTTGGGTAGTTTAATATTAAAGAGGCTCTGAATAGAGCAGGCATTAAAGGTGATGAAGTATCAGAAGTTATTTTAGGATAGTTCTTACAGGAGGTAACTATTTTTAACTCAGCAAACATTTGGTAAATATTTTAATGTATCATACCCTATTGAAAGATATTGGCCTAAAATAACTTCTGATACTTCATCACCTTTAATGCCTGCTCTGTTGAGCCTCTTTAATGGCTAAACTACCCAAATCATGAGCAGTAAATCCAGACAATGACCCATTGAAAGAACCTGTTATTGGTTAATGGTAAAAATTACAAACAAACGCAACATATATTATTAAATTTGCTAAGTTTTAATAGTCGAAAAATATACTTTTACTATTAATTATGCCGATTAATAATTAATTTCAATATTATTCTTTATATTTTCAGTTTAAATTATTTTACTTAAGTAGTTTAACAAGTGCACTGAAGTAGAAATTGTGTAAAAGGCATAATATTGATATTTGCAATATAATATATAAATAACCAGGAAGAGATAATAGTTCAATAAAGTAGCATAAAATATATAACAGCTAGTTAAAACTACCTATTGGTGTTCGGGCAGCAGATAATATCACGATCTCAGACATCGTTACTAGCTTCTAATGGCAACATTGAAAACGCTAAAAATCTAAAATCTTCATAAAATTTAACTAGGTTGATCACCAGCCTGCAAAATGAAAAGTCTTATTTCCATTGGATTAATTTCCTTGACACCATAATGTATTTGGCATGCGCAATGAACTTGATTTGACCTTTGCCCAGTGTTTTCAAAATCGCTTTCTTAAACTTCGAACTTGTAAGAACTCTAGTACAATGCGTGTTTTGGAAAACCGAAAGTACACGGAGATCTAGAAATTTATTATGCCTGATTTAACAGATCAATACAAGACTGGGAAGAGCGACATCTGATGGTAGGAGGCTTTATTAGCCGCATAATTTAGATTGAACATATGATAAAGCGATAAAGACGTCGTGAATAATATCATTTCTTATCATCAGGTTAAAAATAAAACAATAAATTTCCCAGGACGAGAGTAAGTTTTTTTCTTTATTTAATCTCATTATTTTTTTATTTTAGGCTATTATATAGATGATATTAAATTAATTTTAAAAAAAACAACTTTTTAGCCAGAACATTCACAGTGTTACCATAATTAATTGAATGTCTTTCTCATGTTTTTATTTCATATCATTTCTCACTTTAATATTTATGTAAATATGATGAAATGTATATATATAATCTAGATAAACTAGCCTTAAGTGTAAAGCTGTACTGAATTTAACAGTCAAATTTAGTCTCTCTCACTCCAACCTGGGCTGGTATCCATTTCTTCCAGGCACACCAAACTACGTTCATTAACATCTTATTGATTTTATTCAATTGGTAGTTTGAAATGTTACTCCTCTCCCCCCCTTTCTCAATGCATTTTATTTACGCTAGCAATACAATAATATTTGTAACCAGTTAAAAAACAGACCGTTCTACTATCTGAAAGATAAATATTGTCTCCTTGTTTTATATTCCTCTATACACTCACAATATTATTTTTGATGCTTTAAAAAAACCACGTTACTGATTAATCAAATAGTACTTGAATTTTGAAAAGTCTAATTTTGTTATGGTTTTCAAAATAGCTATTACACCATAATTTCCCGGTAGCTGTCTGCGATGTTTACCTTTAAGAGCAGTGCTCCACGCAACCTTATTTAGTTCGCGCAGGGCGCTTTATCAACTAGGCACAGTAGGCACTGTGCCTAGGGCCTACGGACTTTTCAAGGGCCTACGAAAGCCAGAACATAAAGTGAAAACAAGTTCAGAATGCCAGAAAAATGTAATAATTTTGTATTATAATAACTATATATAGCCTTTGAGATGAGCACCTGAGCAAGTCAAGCTGCGGTGCTGTAGATCTGTATTATCTTTTCGGCACTTTTTCTTAGCAAAGTCACATATGACGTCCTCAAATGTCATTTCCATAATCAAATCCTTTTCAGTTGAGAAAGTAATGCCAGGAGTATAGTCGTGTTTGTCCCATCGTAGACCAAATATACGTTTTATCATTTGAGTTTAGAAAAAGAATGTTCCCCTTCAGCACTGTTCAAAATTGATATGCGTCGGAAGCAATATTTACATTTGGAAAATTTGTCTCCAACCTATTCTGTATTTGTGCTGTAATTTCAGCCAAAGTTTTCTTGTCAGCAAACATCCGTTAGAACAAAATTCATTAGTATATGCGTCTTCAGATCTTATGAGTACATCTCAATTAGTGACTTGGCTTTCGAAACTGTTTGATTAGTTGACAGAGATCTTCAGGCTTTCATGTAGTGTTATGTAGGCTGCTTGCCTGCCGTTACCCCATCTCAGTAATAAGTCTATCTATGATAACATAAAAGAACTGAAGTACGGAATTTTCACAAGGACTCATACCTACAACCGGATCATTATCATCCACAATTTCATCATGAAATCGGTGTCACTGTTTTTAGCGTTTGTGTGCATTCTTTATAGTCCGTTCAATGAGAGCTCTTTTGTGCTTTGTTGACAATAGCAATTTTCGGAGCAAGTCTTTCCAAGTCATACACATTAACGCTGTCTCAAAATGATCTTGTAATCAAACAGCTTGTTCACATAACAAAACACTTAAACCGTTGAAGGAGAATAGAGAAATGACCTCGCGTGACAATTTCACCCTTTGTTAACGTTCTAGCAAAATATTTTTGTATCTGATCTTGTCACCAAGCTGTCTACCCTTAAATGTAAAATCTGACTTCAAATTTTGTGATGGAAGATGTTCAGCATAATAACTTCTTAGATATTGCAGTTATCTTCCAATCATCTGCATCACTTGAAATAACTGTATTCTTTATCACGCAGCTCATGCTTCAAACTGGCAACTCCTACTGACCCTAATATACAGTCTGAGTCTGTAGGCAAATCAAACACAGCAACTTCAGCATGACTCATATCAGGTTTTGCAGATACCTTTTCCTCTGTAACACTTGTTTCGGTTGTTTCACTTTATTCAGCCTGGCGGTAACATTATTTCTGGGATTGATGTGTGTAACCGAAAGTAAATGAAATGTCATCACCAGCGCTACTAGTTTTACCAGTAATGCAATCAGTGTCTCTGTTCATAAATTGCAGCAACAAACCCGATTTTTTTTCAATGCTTTTTCTCCTCCTTTTTCTTCCGCTTCTCGTCCACTTTCGTGTTTCCTCAACGAACATGGTGATTTAAAAGTACTTTCGTTACTTTTTTTAAAATTTTGAAAAAGCACACGATTAACGATAAACAACCCGAAGAGCATATTTAACACCAGAATTATTACGTCATCACTGGATGCAGCCTGCATAGAATAATAATTATCAATGTGGAAAGTTTATTTAGATTTCAAATGGCAAAGAAGTGCAGGTGCATTCTTGAAAAATATTAAAATGAAGTCGGGGAGGGCTACGACTTTGAAATGCCTAGGGCCTACGATGACTAAAACGTCCCGGTTCGCGGTCATTTGAAATGATACTGAAAGAAGGGGTAACGATATGTATTAATGCACACAAAAACGCCATTTCATGATAAATTACTTGATTTGTTTAATAAGGAGGCTATAGCCAATGCATTTTTGAGCTTATTTAATGAAGCCTAAATGCGAACGTTAAACGCCTAATGTTTATCGGGCAAATCATCAATATTTTTTAATACCCCAAACAGCGGAACTTCATAGCTTTATTTGACACTCATTGTTAAACAGTGATTCAATTATTTATTTTTTAAAACTTTCTCCATTGTCTTTCTGAAACAGTTTTCATATGGCTACACGCATTTCGATGCGCTCAAAAAGTAGGCTACTGTCTACTAGAACAGGATGATTCTGGAACAATGAAAATATTTACTTGATTATAATCATTAACAGTTATGTGTTTTTTGGTGAGCTACGTTAATAATTATCATAATCACACCATGTATCTGCTGAATGTTATTTTCAGGATTTATTATACTTACTGATTAGTTTTATTCGATGTCATATTGCTGAACGATATTATTCGAAGGATATTATGGTAAGAGTGAGTTGAACAGGGTAGTGCGCTGGGAACCGACTATTGAAGCGTGACAATTTGATATAGATTGGAGCATTCTGTAGCTGGTGAGTTGTTGTAATGGTTATCTTTTGGGGATGGACTTTGTTATATTTTACGATTAGTTTCTTCTGTGTTCAATTCTACAATTATGACTTGTGCAGTGTTTCCTGTAGTACCGGCATTGACTGACAGCTATGTATGGTTGGAAAAATATGCAGTGATTGGACATACATTTCAAATATTAATTTCTGCAGCAGCACAGGCAACCAGCACCACGTCTCGTAACTTGCTGTTCACTGCTTAAATGAAAGAGAGTAAAAAAGGCCGTTTTCTCAAGTAAAGGAAACGGTTGTGAAAAAACTTGTATTGCATGCATCCAGAGACTTTGGGAACTAAATCACATATACCGCACTCCTCTTATTTCATGCTAAATAACGTAGTGAGGGTAATGCTGCACATGGTACCGAAATAAACATTGGTGAAAATGTTTTTATATACTTTTTAGTTCTGTAGGAGAAACTAATATGTGCCCAGCGCCACAATAGCTAGTATCACTCTGCACACCAGCAGGCTAGGCTACATATTGATTGATGCACACACACACACAGACATATTGATTGATGCACACACACAGGCTAGGCTACATATTGATTGATGCACACACACACACGAGCCAGTCATATTGATTGATGCACACACACAGGCCAGTCTACATATTGATTGATGCACACACACACAGGCCAGTCTACATATTGATTGATACACACACAGGCCCAGGCCACATATTGATTGATGCACACAAACAGGCTAGGCTACATATTGATTGATGCACACACAGGCTAGGCCACATATTGATTGATGCGCACACACAGGCTAGTCTTATTGATTGATGCACACACACATGCTAGGCTACATATTGATTGATGCACACACACAGGCTAGTCTACATATTGATTGATGCACACACACGCAGTCTACATATTGATGCACACACAGGCTAGTCTACATATTGATTGATGCACACACACACACAGGCTAGTCTACATATTGATTGATGCACACACACACAGGCTATTTATGTGATTGATGCACACACACAGGCTAGTCTACATATGGTTGATGCACACACAGGCTAGGCTACATATTGATTGTTTTACACTCAGGCCACATATTGATTGATGCACACAGACTAGGCCACATATTGATTGATGCACACACTCCAGGCTAGGCCACATGATTGGTCCACAGGCTAGGCCACATATTGATTGATGCACACACACACAGGTCAGTCTACATATTGATTGATGCACACACACACAGGCTAGCCTACATTGATTGATGCACACACACAGGCTAGTCTACATATTGATTGATGCACACACACAGGCTAGCCTACATATTGATCTGCACACAGGCTAGGCTACATATTGATTGATGCACATTGGGCTAGGCCACATATTGATTGATGCACACACACACAGGTCAGTCTACATATTGATTGATGCACACACACAGGCTAGCCTACATATTGATTGATGCACACACAGGCTAGGCTACATATTGATTGATGCACACACTCAGGCTAGGCCACATATTGATTGATGCACACACACACAGGTCAGTCTACATACTGATTGATGCACACACACACAGGCTAGTCTACATATTGATTGATGCACACAGGCTAGCCTACATATTGATTGATGCACACAGGCTAGGCTACATATTGATTGATGCACACACAGGCTAGGCCACATATTGATTGATGCACACACACACAGGCTAGCCTACATATTGATTGATGCACACACACAGGCTAGGCTACATATTGATTGTTGCACACACAGGCTAGGCCACATATTGATTGATGCACACACACACAGGTCAGTCTACATATTGATTGATGCACACACTGCAGGCTAGGCTACATTGATGGTACACACTGAGTCCAGTCTACATATTGATTGATGCACACACACACAGGCTAGTCTACTGATTGATGCACACACACACAGGCTAGCCTACATATTGATTGATGCACACACAGGCTAGTCTACATATTGATTGATTCACACACACAGGCTAGCCTACATATTGATTGATGCACACACAGGCTAGGCTACAGTGATTGATGCACACACACAGGTTAGGTTACTTATTGATTGATGCACACACACAGGCTAGGCTACATTAGTGATGCACACACAGACTAACATATATATTTTTTGTGTTTGTTGTTATTTTTTGAAACCCTGCAACATAAGCATGCAATTGAAGTTATAAAGGGACTTTGTTGTCTCAGTATATTTAAGCGAGGCAGATGCCCCCGTCTAGAGTAATTGCTATACATAAGCATGGGCAATACAATATTCCTGATATATCATTGTATCTTAGCGGCAGATGCTGACACGCTTTAAGTAATTATGCACTATACCTTTTCAGCATCTTGGTAATTCACAGTTTCTACTTATATGTCTTTTCACTCTTTAAGTTTTGGTAGGAGGTGAACATTGAATAAGTTAAATATTTAATGTTCCTAAAGTTTCACTGGTGACTTATAATATTTTGGCTATTTTTATCTGTGGAATAGATGAAAATATTGTCGTGAGGTAAAAATCACAAATGGTCAGAGCTTGTTACTTGTGTTATTGGATTGTGTGTAGAAAGTGCATTGTACAGGAATAAAATGGCAAGCATTACATCCTGTAGGGACAAACAAATTCGCTGACAAAATGTATGTATGATTAAACTATGTATTTGAATCCGGTTTGGGAGTGCAGAAAAGTTATAATCTTCTGGGTATGTAAGGCCAGGGTGTGTGATTTGGTGACCAATAAGGAATGCTTAATAGAACATGAGATGCCTGTTTGGGTCTGACATATTTGAAATTGATTTTTTTTATTAAAGAAGGCTTGGGGCATGTGAGAATATTTCAAATAAAACTATGTCTATATGCATTAGAGAAGCAGTGTAATAAATAATGATTAAACTTTAGAAAAGGTAAAGTGTACCCCCCTTTAGGGCTGTCCATTAATTATGTCAAAATAGGGAGGGGGGGGCGGTTACACACTTGTTAATGGGGGGAGGTCAAGAAAAGTTGACGTCACCAACTCCTGTTACTTAACTAAGGAAAATAAACCAGCATTTGTAGTCCTGTGTGCACTCGCTCAATATTCAGTATTTTAATTAGGTTAACTATATTGCTATAAAATCTGTAAAATACAAAGCTTAAGTACAAGATGAATTACATTAGTCATTATAGCATCTTCAAGAGCGATTTGATTTTTATGCATAAACGATAAGGAAGTGGTGTTATTAAGTTCCAGATCAGGGGAAAAAGAATTAAAATTAAAAAAAATAAGGTTGATGGGACTATAAAAGAAACTGAAAAGAAAGTATTATGAACAAGAAAAGCAGAAGATATACCGAAAAAAAAACTTTAGCTCAAATTCAAAGTCAGCATTAAATTGAAGATCCAACAGAAACCTGGTCGACCAACAATTGAAGATCCAGCCGATCTTTTAAAAACCATTATTTGGCGATTTCATGGTAAGGGTCTGCTGCTCACGACAAAATTTAGAGTGATATTTATCGTATTGTTAGAAATCTTAATTATTTGACAGAACAATTAAAGATTCGAGGTTTCAAATAAGTAGAAGTGCTGTTTATAGTCGGCTCATGCCAAAACGAATCACCTAAAGGAAGTGGCTTATTTGTTAGGACCTAAAGAAGTATTATTCATCAGTCAAGATAACAAGCTAGAGTCTCTATTGGATTGACAGCAGATAACAAGCTCCACTTTTAATGCATGTCGTTTTCCGCGTTACATTGCCTGATCACGACTTGGTATTAGCATCTAGACACAAACTGATACCATCTGATTATGCTAACATTGAAATCAAAAAGGACGGTTAGAGTACACTACTGGCTGGTTCAGTGTCGGGGGGGGAGTTCAAGGGTGTTCAGTCCATCTGTATAACTGTTGATCTAAATTGTTTATGGTTTTCCCTGCTTGTCTTTGGCAGGTCTTTCTTGTTTGCTAGCCGTCGTGAGAGCCTCTTTGTTTTGCAGTACAGTATTTTCATGATCCCACTATATGCTGCCTATTCTGCCTCCGTTGGCAGTCCATTCACGTAGTCTTTCTAGCCTTTACCCTTAGTTGCTCTCGTTTTACTATTGTTAACGCATTGAGACCTCCAGATGACCATGTGGTTGTAATTCGCACTTTTCATATTTTGCACACTTGTTAACCTTGACATGTACTAGCTATGGTGAAAATTTCATGTTGGTGTCTTAACGCCTTCTTGGTGAAAAATCTGCATGGAAATTAACTTGATTTCTACATTATCGTGGACCATAGTAATTTTGAATGTTTGAACTGACATCTTTGATGAACTGATTTTCTTATTGTGAATTTCATTTATTATGACAAATGCATTCTGATATGTTCCTAAGTGAATACTTTTAAATGAATTTTGTGTAATATTTAGCAAACATCATGAATGTAATACAAAAAGTGTCAACATTTTTTTCAATGGTTTCTTAATTATTTCATTTATATCACTGTGTGTTCAGATTTCATGTAATTTAAATAAAAATTATGAAATTTTTTTTTTAATTTTATAGAAGAATTTATACAATTTATTAATATAACAGAACTCAGTGCAGTTAACCTTGGCAAGTATTGCTATGGTGATTAACAGGAATTCTCTATCAAAATAAACACATATATGGTACTTACTAATTGTATATGTATCATTTCATGTCTTATAGGTTCTTGGCTATACCGGGTCAAATATTGATGAAAACTGTCTGAAGTGCAATGTTTGGAATTTTTAATGCATTCATGTGCAAGCTACGCTTGAGATAAATACATCGTTCAAATCAGGATAAAACATTGAGTAATGAGTAAATGCGAAATTTTTCTGATACCTCTTTTAGTTTTTGAAATATTCACGTTCAAATATCGCGAAAATGTAAATGTCACGCAAACTCGCGACTACCCTCAAAACTTATAAAAATCTATCTCAGAAATTTTTGACCAAATGGCCTAGAATGTTCAGGAATCACTAAACTTTGAATGTACCACAAGCCCTGAACATTTCAGGAAGATCTGAGAGGAGTCGGGTGAACAATTGTCAAAAAACTGGTTGAATTGACATGGAATGACCCAAATACGAGTCCGACACAGCGACTCATAGAGCCAAGCAACGAGCACAAGGATTTTCCGTAGTGAAACCTTGACAAAAGGCGGCTGGGCGTTGTGCTAGCCACACACATTCCCTTCATATGCCGAGATTATAGAAACAGATAGATTCTACATCATCTGCCCCAATGGCCCCTAGGGTAAGGGAACTTTTTACTACTACTACTACACTAGGGGGATTAATTTTTTTTTTGCAATTTAATAATACATTGTTGTTATTTTTTTCCTTTTTATATTCCTATAATTTCATGGCGAATTTTATTGAAATTGAATTATATTTAGAGATACTGAAGTTTATAGTATCTTCTTCAATGACATAAAAATATAAACATTAAATTAAACATTATCAAAATTAACATTTAACATTAATTACAGCGAATTAGACATGTTGAAATGTTAAAAAACAAAATAATGATATGCAACAGTTACTGCTTGTTCAGGTTACAAATGATCGTCAGTTCAACGCTTCTTATATAACTTCAATGTAGTTTTCTTCAAATTTGGCACTCTCTTTCTGTGATCTTCTACAACTTGCAGCAATCTCTGCATTTCAGATTCCGTTTTGAGTGATTGACTTATTAAATCATGACATCAGTGCAACTGACCGCTCGGCTGTATCATTGACGACCTTAAAGGCATCAACAATGCACTTAGCTGGATCAACTTCATCGAAGCTGGTATCAATACCGACTGAACGCATTGCAGATAGTGATGAGGTACCTACAAGTGATGCAGTTAGCGCAATCCTTCACTAAACACTCGATCCGTCCAATCATCGCCAGTCTTCAGCATTGCTTCAGCAATACTGCGGTTTCGGCAGAAAATTTTCGAAAACAACGCAAGAGGCACCCCTGGACTACTATACCAAAGGGTTTTCACATTTCCTTTCACAACATCAGACACCGTTTGGTATATGACAGAATTTCGTGAGATCTGCTTGAATAATAATAGATCGTTAAACGGAGCATCACGACTCACAGGACATGAGATCCAAGCTTTGACGTAAATGTGAGTGGCAAACAAGCAGCATTCTTGCAAAATCTTTACCTCTGAAGGTGTGAACTAGAACTGATTTCTAAACAAATAGATCTTGAAGCAGTATATCACTTTCGCCATCCAGCGAGCCATGGTAAGCGCCTAGCGCAAGTCGTACGGTGCTTGCTTACACTGACGCCAAATATCATCCCTCTGTAAACTTCACCTGATATGTGTATAAAGTCCATGTACGGATGAGATTAAATCTCTAAGGTCATATAAACCACTAATGGGACGGTTTTTACGGTGCCCTTCTTTCATCCCCACCATAGCCGATAGTGCGATGGCTATGGGGGCACCACGGGAGAAGTAGCGGGGACTTCAGCCATGACCGGAAATATCCGTTTGGTCCCCGTAGATGAAACAGGGATCCTTAGGTCGACAGTCGAACCTTTACCGCACTACCATTTGTCCCTCTCACGTAGTATGTAACTTGAGGTACTTGACAGACTGTCTTGCAAGAATGACACAACACTGTTTGTGTTCCACCATAAACGGATCAACTAGTCTTGAATCCTCTAGCGGAACATACAGATGCTGATCAACCTTAGGCCAAAATCATTTTAAAAGTTTGAACAATGGAATGTTAGAGTAGTTTGTGGATACAGAGAAAAACAACTCTAATGATCAGTTCATACATGATGTCGGCAGGCAAAACTAACAGCTCCTCTTGCAACAATTTACTTGTTCCCTTAGTAACACCAGTGTTGACGGATGTTGTGTCAAAACACATACCAATAATCTATCAGATACCTCCCATAGTCTTAACAGCTGTATTGTTGCATTGGCTGTTGCCTTACCAGTTCCGGTTGGTATTTTAGCTAAACCTAAATCTTCTAACTTCTTTCCCAGTTACAACTACAGTTAATCTGACTACGTGTGACTGCAGTTCTGAATAATATGGTTTCCTCCATTTTCATCGAACTCTCTGACAGAAGCTTTTTGTAGAAAACAGAATCTCAATTTCAGAATCGTCGTCTTCTTTACTTTCATCCCCACTTTCGCTGTTGCTTGTAGACCTGGTAATAACAGTAGCCTTCTGATGTCTTCTTTCGTCTTCAATTACTCTTCGATTTTCTTCGACTGCTTTTCTTTTTGAAGATCGTTAACAGTTACCTTAACTTTCGGATATTTTCTTCTTCAGTACCTTGTGATTATAGAAAACCTTCTTCATAGACCCAAGGTTAGTAGGGCATTACTAGGCGAACAAAAAATCCGTTTGTCCAATTAACCAAACTTCAGTTATACGTCTTGTCAATACACTTTGCGAATTACCACTTGATTTGGATGTCATATCAATTCAATAATTTTTTAGTTTGTCAAAAACTACGGTACTTTATTAATCCAGCAAACTTGAATAATAATATTAATTATAATCTAAAATTAGAATATCACGGTATACGTTTAATTTTATAATGAACAGGTATACGTTTAATTTATAATGAACTAAAATTGCACTATACCAAAAGCAAGCAAAACATCAGAACTGCCGCATTATCTCATACAATGAAACTTCGGGTCGCTTGAGCGACCTCTTAAAGTGGTCATTTTTTCAAAAAGTTTCGTTTTTCTTGATTTTCTTGCCAAAAAGAAAAAAAAACCACAATGCATTAGAATCGGATATTTTTTTCCCCCATGCAATGATGAATCATCCTACTACTACTACACATAATTAACGCATGTAGAATCGATACAAATTAATTGATATATTATTTGAGTTCAAACAAGATTATCTGTCTTTATATTCCAGTGGCAGACAAATGTGACACTTAGAGTTAATGCTCTTCGGTGAGTTTTGTGCTGCTCCCAAAGTGCAATTTTTTATTATTTTATTATATTTGTTCGCTAATTACAGTGGGTGATCGGTTAACGAGCATAATCCGTTCCAAATCTATGTTCGCTATCCGAATAGTTTGTTAACCGATCACCGATTTACCATATATGTTAATGGGAATTCAATTAATTCGTTCTGAGATCCTAAAAATAAAAAAAAAATGTCTTAGTTAGTTTATTTATTACAAATATAATGCTTACATATAGTCTTGTTTATTAATCAGTCATTTTCCTTTCTTAGGGCGTTAAGGCATGTCCAGTTTCATCACAATTAAATATTTGTTGTGAACAATACCTTCGTTTTCAATGAATTCTTGAAATTTGAGACGGAACCTCTCAGCTTCTTTTTTATCTGCAATACCAGACTCACCATGCATGACCACGATTATAATGCCAGATCTCCTTTTAAACTGCAAACCAGCCTTGAATTCTAGATTTTTTTATGACGAACCTGGAGTTTGTTCTTTCATTTTCAAAAATGTCTCTAGCCTTCTCTTGAACAATGGACATACTAGTTACATCTCTTCATCTCCCGTTCATTTATCCAAACTAAAAGCAAACTCTCCATATTTTCATGGATGGCACTTCTTTACTTCTCAGATGTAATTTTCGTGCGGCTGGAGTCTTCGTGATATCTTTCTTAGCAAGGATTGTGCCTGCTAGACCTTTCAAGCCGTACTGCCTAGCAGCATCAGTCATTTTATCCACTCTCTTCTTTAGTTATAATCTCTTGCTTGGTTTTTATGGTGAGCACAGTTCTTGACACTCAACTCTTTTTTATAATTTTCAGGGTTTTAAAAGGCGTTTAGAGAAGCACATGCGAAAATCACAATGACAAAAACCAACTACACATGTATGATACACAATTGACAAAGTGTCATCACACACTACCGTACACGTCGTAGGTGCTGCCTCACTGCTACATAGTATGACATCCATTTTCAGGACAAATTGAGGACCAGTGTCGCGTGTTCGAGAGCCGAGAGGTTTTCCTAAGAACTAGTTTTTGTTCGTTATCCAAATTTCGTTTGTTGTCCGAACACAAATTTCTTTCCTGAAAGTGTTCGTTGTCCGATTTGTTCGCTGTCCGAACTGTTCGTTAACCAATCACTCACTGTATTCTTAAATTGACTGTTTTTTTAAAAAAAGCCTTGAATTGCGACTTCTAATATTCTATAAATATGGCAAAGTTGTCTAAAATTGTTTCAGCTGCATTAAGCAGTATTACAAATATATATAAAATAAAGATTCAGACCAGTCTATTCACGTGTCAGTTCACTGGATGCCTTTTCCATCTTAAAATGATGGTATAGCCAGAAAGTGGTAGTTTACTTTATTAAAGCGTTTTTCCCCCTTGATTTTCACCCCTGTCCCCACCCGGTCACATCTATGGCACACTTCGCAACCTCTCTCTCAACAAAGATAATGCCTAGTAAGGCTTACCAAGTTCCATCTTATAAGTCGTTTAAAACCTTAGGCACCTGTCAATCGAGTTAGGCAGATGTAAACTAATTGTATCAATCAGAGTTAGTGAATTGAAAGCCGTTGTATTTCTAGGAGTTACAATGTGCACATCGCCACATGCTGCGTTCAGATTTATATTGAAGCAGAATTTAGAAATAGCGTCCCCAATACTTTTTTAGTTCCGCGAATTCTTATCAGTGTAACAATAACATGTTCCCTAGGATTGCTAAATACTATGACACATGCCCTCAATGTAATTACAAAAATGAAATAATTGATATTTGCATACTTTTATTATCCTTCCTAAAGCGGTTGGTCAACTAAATATCTAAAAATAGACTGTCTTTGTCGTCGTCGTCGGCAGCTTTCCGTCTCGAGAGACGATGGTGTAGCTAATTTGAGTCTACAAGCACCGCCGGAAATAGTGGCAATCCCTGCCGCACTTGTCGCACTTGAATGTAGATGGTTTTTGTAGCTGTTGTTGTAGCTGTTGTTTTTGCTGCTTCCTTGATCTTTTCAGGGCAGCAGTTCGGTGAACTCAGCCTCTGCGCGCGATAGAACCCTGCCGGACAGCGAGCCTCCAGGACTGGCGGTCGGCTGCTTGACTCCCAGGAGTTGGGGTTAATGGAGCACTGTTTCAAGTCCTTTTTGCAGGTATCCTTGAAGCGCATTTTAGGGCGCCCTGTTTCCTCTGGCCGGTGACTAGCTCGCCATAGAGTAGGTCCTTCGGGATGCGGCCTGCGTCCATTCTCTTGATATGGCCGAGCCATATGAGGCGTCTCTCGCTGACAACTGCGAACAAGCTGCTCATGTCGGCCCTCTCCAGCACCCCAGTGTTGGGGATATTGTCCTGCCACTTGATCTGCAGTATACGCCACAGGCACCTCATGTGGAAGTTGTTTAGTTTCCTTTCGTGCCTCGTGTAAGTGGTCCACGTCTCGCATCCATAGAGGAGGGTGCTGAGTATGCAGGCCTGGTAGACGCGCAGTCTGGTATTCTCAGTGAGGCTGGGGTTTTTCCACACTGGTTGATTTAGTCTCGCCCAAATGTTGAGGTCCCCAGACCGGCCCCCAGATGTTGAAGGCCCCTTTGAGGGGTATCCTTGGCTTGTTGCTAAGAGTATGAGGGCTGACTCAAGGTTGACTCGTATTTATATTTGTATTCCTACCACACACACAGGCTCAACAACAAGTAAAGGTAAAACAGGTGACGATGATCAACTCGACAAGTCGTGTGTACAACAACAGTAGAGATTTATTTATACACAGGCACCAGTCCGTAACAGGAATCTGGTGACTTATCATAAGCAATGATAATTCAAGCTGCAGCAAAATAATCCAACATAAAATGAATAAGGGGAACAATCACGTTAGTACTAGTTAACTCTCTCTCTCTCTCTATTTCTCTTTCTCTCACTCAGAGACACAGCAATCCACTCGCTATCACTCAGTCGGATTGCTATTCACTAATCGACCCTCTCACTCGAGAGCCCACGGTCGAATCCCCGCGAATCTATATTTCATTCTTCATATCCCTTTCTCCCACGTGACCCTTAGCCAATCAAATATAATATAGGTTTCTTTCAAACTTTCAAATTAGGGGGTGGAGCCTAGATGAGGAGGGGGGGGGGAGAAATACGCCGTATAGACAAAGACCTTAGTAACTGGACATCGAGCGGGTCGCGGTCCCTTTGAAGAAGCCGGTGGTCAGAGAATATTTCCCCTGGAATGTAACGTGTTTCTGTTACCTCCCTGCCTCGTACACCTGGCTGATGACGCAATTAACGGGGGTGGGTTAAAAGGGGGGAAACTGGAGCACGGGAACGTATATTACTATACATGGTATAATATACACCTTAACGTTAGTAATATTATTAAGTTAAGGGTTGGAGTAAGGGGATAGTTTCGACATATTAGTCACAACCCGTGACATCACCCAACAACCCAAACGAAACTATAGGGGTGACGACACCGTAGTAGGTGAGGCCATTACATAACATAAACCAATTATAATAAAAAAAAAAAATAATAAAAGTCGAGTCCTTTCCATACGTTAGGACTAGAACAAAGGGCGAATTAACCCGGGGTCATACATAAGCATATGTGCCTGTAACTATCTTTAAATCTCTTTGTATAAAAATACCCCAGACAAATGGAGGGTCACGTTGGACTAACACAAAAAGAAAACTTATCTTAGTAACCCTGACCACAACATAATGGATAGGGCCAGTGGGAAAAAACATATATACTTAAATAACCCAAAAATAAAATAGAACAATTACAGCGGCCTATAGCATGATGGTGCCAGCCGGACATATGGTCTGGCCAAAACAAATTGGTCCAGAGATAAATAAAAGAAAATAGTGAGCACTCTTTCTTCCGAAAGGTGGCACTTAAAACAAAATTAATTGTATCAGTAAGCCTACATAGGCGGTTACTGAATACGAAATAGGTTAAGCAAGATAGCCTCCCTTTAAAGGGATGACTTTACATTGATAGATACAACAGCGTTACAACATAAAACCTGAAATAGAGAGGAAACCATGCATAAATGAATAATATAAATGACATAACTACATTCACCCGACATTCACTCACTCTAGGCAAGCCATCCAATAACCTCTCTAAGAGTGGCCCTTTGTGAGTGAGCTCAAACCAACATGCAGCTGCCGACTAGTTATGCTGGGCACCGACTAATCAGATCTGCCCCCACGCCTAACCTGTCCCGTTTACACGGGGGGATATATAGCCTAGCTTTATTAGGGCCCGACTCCTCCCCATTGGGAAAATCTCCGTGGTTCACGCGTAGTTCATGGTTTGCACTCTCGGCTTTACCGCGCCTACTTCTACTCGCGGGGCGCGTTGCAAACAGTCTTTCAGGGGAAAGGGATCGTCTCCCAGGTGGCCCCTCTTCTGAGGTGCTAGGTTTGGTGGCCCTAGGGGGGTGTCTAAAAATAGGTCTACTCTGACCGGGAAAAACCTGGGGAGTTATCCGCCCCGTCATATCACCGTCTCTACTACGATCGTCCGTCCGTGATTTAATCACCGTCGGGGTCGTCGTCTGTCTACCTCCCCTGCTCCGTCTGTCCCGTCATGAGCCTTTATGCCCTTCTACCTTCCCCCTAGCTTCACCCTTCAACTTGGAGCCCCATGGGTTCCCTGCCCTCCTGACTGGGCCCCTGGATTCTCCCTTAACATGATCAAACCACGACCCCCTGGTGCATTTGGTTTGACCCCTAGACTTCTCCTTAGAGTCAATACGCCTGGGCCCCTTGACCTCAACGGCGTGATGGTGGTCCCTGTGGTCTACTGGGTTAGACCAAGGGGCCTTGGCACCCTTTACGTTACCAATAATTAAATCCACTATTGGATTTGGGAGGACCATAGCCTCTAAAGGGCCCCGATAGTAGTCAGGGTCTACAGAAATGGTGGCTATTGGGGCCTCACTAACGGTGCCGTCAATACATCTGTATTGGGCCCAGCGACCCGTCATCGCTCCCTCTCCTACCAGGGACTCCTTCACGGCGACCCCTGAGCACCCTGAGTCCCTTAGGACCTTAACATTGAGGCCATTTACGCGGCCCTCTATCACTGGGAGGTTTTTCTCCCCTGCTCCTACTTCCACTACTGCCCCCATAGGTATGGGCCCTACCCCTCTAGCTAGGGGCGCATTTCGCTGCATCTTGCATGAAACGGAGCGGTGCCCTGGGGCCCCGCACGTGTAGCACACCGACTTAGCGTTTGTCGGGTGGCTGAACACTCGGTTCCCGTTTACTGGGGCCCTCGTCCTATCTTTAGGGGCCTCCCTCCTGTCATCTACCTCACTTGTTGGGGCCCTTTCGGCCTCAACCGCCTCTCCTTCCCTGCTTATGGAAAACTCGCGGCCCCTGCCGTGGCGAGCTTCCCTGTAATTTTCGGCCAGGGCGAGCATTTCGTTCCATGTCCCTGGCTTACGCTCCTTTAGGAACACCTGTAGCCCACTAGGGGCCCCGTTCATCAACTGCTCCATGAGCAGGAGGTCCATTAGGCCATCAAAGGTCGGCTCTGTCCCACTGAGCTCAACCCACCTCGTCAGGAGGTCGGCCAGACGTGCACCAAATAGGGGGTAGGTCTCCCCTCTTTCTAAATGGGCCCCCCTAAACTTCCGTCTAAAGCTTTCCTCCGTATAGTCGTATGACTTTAGGAGGGCAGCCTTCAATGAGTCAAAGTCATTTGCCTCGTCAGCCGTCAAGCGGGTAGCTGTCGACAGGGCCCGTCCCGTGAGTAGTGATGTCAAGCAGGGGGCCCACTCATGTCGTTCCCAACCCGCGGACAGAGCGTATCTTTCAAACTTACGAATGTAGGCGTCTATATTGTCCGTCTCGTCAAGTTTGGGGAGTTTGGGTTTGGAGGATGTCGTTGTCTGACTGCTTGGGGTTGGGCTTGCCGGCCCCACTTCCCTCTCTAACCGTGCTAGGGCCACCTCTTTATCTGCTGCTACTTTAACTGCCTCCTGCTCGGCAGCTATTCTAGCCAACTCAAGCTCTCTATCGTGTTTAGCGCGTTCAATTTCTGCTTCCCTATCAAGTCTAGCTAGCTCAACCTGTCTGTCGTGTTTATCGCGTTCAGCTTCTGCTTCATGCTTAGTACGTTCAGATTCTGCTTCTCGTTCTAGCCTAGCCTCTTCCACCTCTCTATCCCTTTCGCATTTAGCGTGTTTTATGGCCGTATTAAAATGGCTTACCTTGACGCTTCCTCCCTCCTTTCAACAGAATATGAAATATCTTCCACCGTACACAATCTTACACACATGCATAAAGTCTATAGTCTAAATGTTATTTATTCGCCGATAACAGTGTGGCTTTTTCTTTTACTGTTTTGTTGACTTCGTCTGTACTTTCCTCGGACGATGTGAGTAAGCGTGGCACTTACTGCTCCTGTTTCAAACCGGCCGAGTCCACTGGATGACTGGCCTACGAAGAATTGTAGACTTCTGGTTCTCTCCGACGATACACGTGAGTGAACGTAGCGTTTATTACTCACGTATCAAGCCGGCCAAATCTGATGAGGAACTGGCCTGTTGGAGAATTGTAGACTTCTGGTTCTCTCCGACGATACACGTGAGTGAACGTAGCGTTTGTTACTCACGTTTCAAACCGGCCAAGTCTGATGAAGAACTGGCCTGTTGGAGAGTTGTGGCAGAGATTAAACCCCCCGAGTCTATGTTGAATCAGCTTTCGGCCCCGCCTGGTTATTGCAGAACACAACTTCAGGTGAAGGTTCGATCCCGAGACGAGCCTCCCAGATGTTGAGGATCCCGGACGGGCCCCCAGATGTTGAGGTCCCCAGACGGGCCCCCAGATGTTGAAGGCCCCTTTGAGGGTATCCTTGGCTTGTTGCTAAGAGTATGAGGGCTGACTCAAGGTTGACTCGTATTTATATTTGTATTCCTACCACACACACAGGCTCAACAACAATTAAAGGTAAAACAGGTGACGATGATCAACTCGACAAGTCGTGTGTACAACAACAAGAGAGATTTATTTATACACAGGCACCAGTCCGTAATAGGAATCTGGTGACTTATCATAAGCAACGATAATTCAAGCTGCAGCAAAATAATCCAACATAAAATGAATAAGGGGAACAATCACGTTAGTACTAGTTAACTCTCTCTCTCTCTCTATTTCTCTTTCTCTCACTCAGAGACACAGCAATCCACTCGCTATCACTCAGTCGGATTGCTATTCACTAATCGACCCTCTCACTCGAGAGCCCACGGTCGAATCCCCGCGAATCTATATTTCATTCTTCATATCCCTTTCTCCCACGTGACCCTTAGCCAATCAAATATAATATAGGTTTCTTTCAAACTTTCAAATTAGGGGGTGGAGCCTAGATGAGGAGGGGGGGGGGGAGAAATACGCCGTATAGACAAAGACCTTAGTAACTGGACATCGAGCGGGTCGCGGTCCCTTTGAAGAAGCCGGTGGTCAGAGAATATTTCCCCTGGAATGTAACGTGTTTCTGTTACCTCCCTGCCTCGTACACCTGGCTGATGACGCAATTAACGGGGGTGGGTTAAAAGGGGGGAAACTGGAGCACGGGAACGTATATTACTATACATGGTATAATATACACCTTAACGTTAGTAATATTATTAAGTTAAGGGTTGGAGTAAGGGGATAGTTTCGACATATTAGTCACAACCCGTGACAGCAGGCATGATTTGTGTTTATGATTTCGGTCTTCCGGTCTGTCTTTTCAAATCTTTTGTTCTTCTAATATTCTTCATCTGCAAGACACCCTTTCATTAATAGCAAAATATCGGTATCGGTATCGGCAAAAATGCTGGGGGAATAAATCGGACTATCGGTAAAAAGGCATATCGGTCGCTCCCTACTGCATACCTTTTAATTCTGGTAGTAGAATTAATAATTAGGTCTAAGTTTGTAAAGTAGGTCTGTATGATTGTAAAGTATGTCTATAAAGTAGGTCTTAAAGTAGGTCTGTAAAGTAGGTCTTAAAGTAGGTCTGTAAAGTAGGTCTTAAAGTAAGTAAGCCTGTAAAATATGCCTGTAAAGTAGGCCTGTAAAGTAGATCTGTAAAGTAGGTATGCAAAGTATGCATATTTTCTTAGACATTTTCAATTGTCCTTTTGAGAATACTAGTTTTAGTAATCATTTTAGCATCACTTTTCCCGTCATAAAATTAAAAATGAAAACACCATTTCACTATGAGGGTTGACATATTAGAACTATTTAATACCTCGGTATATATCTAGTGATAAGAATTATGTTTAAAAAAATATAATTGAAAATGTCAGAGTGACATTCAATAGAAGAAATTAATATTCCGAGAATTCAAATTTTAATAATCTCCCATTACATAAAGCAAAACCTATCACAAAGTCATTTTCATACCCAGTGGTTCTTAGAATCATTACACTTCGCGGCCCGCTATGAAAACTATTTATTTTGAAAGCGATTTACCTGAAAAAACTGATTTGTTTTGGCCAGCCACCAATCAGGGGAAACAACACAAAGACAAAATAAATGGCTTCATTCATTTTATTTTTGTCCCAAAGATTGTTTTTTACTTTATTTTGGCAGATTAACATTATTGAATATTTTTATGTAGTTGTAATTATTTACATGGGTATTAGGGTTATGACTTTTTTGTAACCTCATATTTACATGGCAAGAAAAGGTGACTTTTAATGAGTGTATTATGACACAAATAACCTTTTCTGAAAATATTTGAAAAACCTTCCCCACCAAGCCATAAAACGAATATTATATACTAATATATATAACACAACACTGTAATGGAAAGTTACATAAGAACAACAAGTGCAATGCATGTAAGCATGAGTATAGAGATGTCCAAAATATGAAATGATAATAAAATACAGCATAGGAAACATAAATTAAGTTTTATGCTTCATCATTAGTGAGAATAAAACAGTTAATAGTGTCTTTGAAGTCTCACAACGTGGAACAATATCTTGCATTATTTGTATAGCACTTTCTGCATAGCAGTTACTTCGTTCTATACCAGGTATTGCTTAATCTTCACAGACCCAGTGCCTCAAGAAGCATCTTTCTGCTTCAGTGTATCTATGCAAAGCAGGTGCTAAAATCTCTTTTCCTATTTTCCAGTCCCTTTGATCTGAAAACCATACTTCAGACCATGCATGTCCTCGCTATGAAAGTACACACAAGTTCAAATTTCTCGTTTCTATTTTCCGGAATGCCACAAGTGCTAGTATTGCACTTGAATTCCAACAAGTATTATTTAAAGCCGTCAGTCTCTGGAAGTGAATTACTGGTAAGGTTTTATTTCATTCGTAATAGTGAAATACTTGCGTCAAATGATGTAGGAACTTCATGTCGTCTTTCCATCCTTTGTTTTCTCACATGATTTCTGAACTACTATCTTGAGAACCAAGTGACTCTTTAAGTGACTCGTAATTTGCGCTAATTTCAGCAACAAATGGATATGAAATGTTTGGATTAGAAGTTTCCCTGCCGAAAACAGAATCCATAGCATAATTGAGTACTAGGCCTAAAACATGAAGCTGGCAGCCTATGTACTGAGGGATTTGTCCACTGTTCTGTTGACAGTAATTTAGCAGCTTGCGTATCACACCATTTTTGCTGCCAGAATTTGCATTCCTTGTATCGCAAATAATTACTTGAATACATGAATAGAGTACATATTTAGCTAGAACAGCCCTATTCGCTGTAAATATTGTCTCTGCTTTTCCATTTGTCAGAGACAATATGGCTAATCGAATTTCTTTTTCAACGTTTTTCAGTAAAACAACTTGTTTTTCTCCTTCTATTCTTTTTCTGTCAAAATGTATACACCATTCAAAATTTTGTAAGCTGTTTTTAAACTGCAACTTCAACAATTCTGCTTCTTTATGGGTTGCCTTATACACTCCTGACTGCGAAGGAGCTTCAATATTGGTAGAGTGTTCGCTTAATATTTTTAATACTTTACAAGCTTTATTTGATGACAAATTAGCTTTCCTACAAAATTAATTACAAGCAGACGATTACAGTTAAATAAAAATGAAATAGAAGAATACTATATTCCCAAATCAACCAAGCAGACTTTCCAAATTCCAAGCAGATCTTTCGTGACAATTACCAAACAAAGGTTCATAAGTTGCAGTAGACGCATAATACATTAAAACAGTGCACTTTAAATTTAAAATAAACTTTTTTTTTATTTTGTTTCAGACATGGAGGTAAAAAATACGCTATAAAGTTCCTGGATGTAATTAATGTAATTAAATAATTGTTATTGCGCAATCCATCATAGAAGTAATTTTATTGAAAAACGCTTCTTATATGTAAGCACAAGATGGCGTTGGTGGGGAAGGTTTTTTTGAGTGAAAAATAAATGAATATTATTTTCATATTTTGTTTACAATTGTTCATTAAAAAATGCCATGTAAAATAAGATTCTGAAAAAAAATGAAAAAAAGTACTAACCCTAATGGGTATTCTTTATCCATTAGGTATAAATATAAACTTTGTCACTACACAAACTAAATCTCACCACACTTTAAAAACCAGTTTTGTAATCAATGACGTCATTTAGTTTCATTTAGTTGTCGGCCGTTTAAAATTATTGGCAGCAGGGCCACCACCATAAAATCTTTGATCCTTGGTGGACCTCTGACAATGACCTCTGACAATGACCTCTGACAATGATCTCTAACCATGACCCCTGACAATGACCTCTGACAATGACCTCTGACAATGATCTCTGACAATGACCTCTGACTATGACCTCTGATCATGAACTCTTACAATTACGATTATTTTCTATAAAGTCCTACTAATGTAATAACACATTATAGAAAACCAAGAGATGCTTCAGGCTTATTGACCCCAGACAAATGTTCAGCTTCCCATCTCCCATTCTCATTCGATTTTTTTATTAAAAAAAAAAACTATGAAATTCATAAAAAACAATGAGAATCAATGATGTAGGTTCGCTGTGATTCAGGTGTACCCCAGTGATTCAGGTGTACCCCAGTGATTCAGTTGTATCCCAGTGATTCAGGTGTACCCCAGAGATTCAGGTGTATCCCAGTGATTCAGGTGTACCCCAGTGATTCAGGTGTACCCCAGTGATTCAGGTGTATCCCAGTGATTCAGGTGTACCCCAGTGATTCAGTTGTATCCCAGTGATTCAGGTGTACCCCAGAGATTCAGGTGTATCCCAGAAATTCAGGTGTACCCCAGTGATTCAGGTGTACCCCAGTGATTCAGGTGTATCCCAGTGATTGAGGTGTACCCCAGTGATTCAGGTGTATCCCAGTGATTCAGGTATATCCCAGTGATTCAGGTGTATCCCAGTGATTCAGGTGTACCCCAGTGATTCAGGTGTACCCTAGTGATTCAGTTTAATCCCAGTGATTCAGGTGTATCCCAGTGATTCAGGTGTACCCCAGTGATTCAGGTGTACCCCAGTGATTTAGTTGTATCCCAGTGATTCAGTTGTACCCCAGTGATTCAGGTGTATCCCAGTGATTCAGGTGTATCCCAGTGATTCAGGTATACCCCAGTGAATCAGGTGTACCCCAGTGATTAATATATATCCCAGTGATTCAGATATATCCCAGTGATTCAGGTGTATCTTAGTGATTCAGGTGTATCCTAGTGATTAAGGTGTATCCCAGTGATTCAGATATATCCCAGGGATTCAGGTGTATCCCAGTGATTCAGGTATACCCCAGTGATTCAGGTGTATCCCAGAGATTCAGGTATACCCCAGTGATTCAGGTGTATCCCAGTGATTCAGGTGTATCCCAGTGATTCAGGTGTATCCCAGTGATTCAGGTGTACCCCAGTGATTCAGGTGTACCCCAGTGATTCAGGTGTATCCCAGTGATTCAGGTGTATCCCAGAGATTCAGGTGTATCCCAGTGATTCAGATATATCCCAGGGATTCAGGTGTATCCCAGTGATTCAGGTATACCCCAGTGATTCAGTTGTATCCCAGAGATTCAGGTATACCCCAGTGATTCAGGTGTATCCCAGTGATTCAGGTGTATCCCAGTGGTTTAGGTGTATCCCAGTGATTCAGGTGTACCCCAGTGATTCAGGTGTACCCCAGTGATTCAGGTGTATCCCAGTGATTCAGGTGTATCCCAGAGATTCAGGTGTATCCCAGTCATTCAGATATATCCCAGTGATTCAGGTGTACCCCAGTGATTCAGGTATATCCCAGTGATTCAGATATATCCCAGTGATTAAGGTGTATCCCAGTGATTCAGATGTATCCCAGTGATTCAGGTGTATCCCAGTGATTCAGGTGTATCTCAGTGACAAGTACAGTTCGCAATATATGTGAGGTGTATCCCAGTGATTCAGGTGTACCCCAGTGATTCAGGTGTACCCCAGTGATTTAGTTGTATCCCAGTGATTCAGTTGTACCCCAGTAAATAAGTTGTACCCCAGTGATTCAGGTGTATCCCAGTGATTCAGGTGTACCCCAGTGATTCAGGTGTACCCCAGTGATTCCGATGTACCCCAGTGATTCAGGTGTATCCCAGTGATTCAGGTGTATCCCAGTGATTCAGGTGTATCCCAGTGATTCAGATATATCCCAGTGATTCAGGTGTATCCCAGTGATTCAGGTGTATCCCAGTGATTCAGGTGTATCCCAGTGATTCAAGTGTATCCCAGTGATTCAAGTATACCCCAGTGATTCAGATGTATCTCAGTGACAAGTACAGTTCACAATATATGTGAGGTGTATCCCAGTGATTCAGGTATACCCCAGTGATTCAGGTGTATCCCAGAGATTCAGGTATACCCCAGTGATTCAGGTGTATCCCAGTGATTCAGGTGTATCCCAGTGGTTCAGGTGTATCCCAGTGATTCAGGTGTACCCCAGTGATTTAGTTGTATCCCAGTGATTCAGTTGTACCCCAGTAAATAAGTTGTACCCCAGTGATTCAGGTGTATCCCAGTGATTCAGGTGTATCCCAGTGATTCAGATATATCCCAGTGATTCAGGTGTATACCAGTGATTCAGGTGTATCCCAGTGATTCAGATGTATCCAAGTGATTCAGGTGTATCCCAGTGATTCAGGTGTATCCCAGTGGTTCAGGTGTATCCCAGTGATTCAGGTGTACCCTAGTGATTCAGGTGTATCCCAGTGATTCAGATATATCCCAGTGATTCATGTGTACCCCAGTGATTCAGGTGTATCCCAGTGATTCAGGTGTATCCCAGTGATTCAGATATATCCCAGTGATTCAGGTGTATACCAGTGATTCAGGTGTATCCCAGTGATTCAGATGTATCCAAGTGATTCAGGTGTATCCCAGTGATTCAGGTGTATCTCAGTGACAAGTACAGTTCGCAATATATGTGAGGTGTAAGCAAACATATAATTGTTATGTCAAATATATTTTTTTTTGTTAGTAAATTTTAAAACAAAAATTTGATAAAGAAGTCAAACTATTTATGTGGACCCCAAACATTTTCTCGCGAAACCCTACCCCACCGTTCAATCCCCGTACTGTTCATTTTTACCAGAAACACTACATAAAAAAACATCATCTATCAGATTGTAATGTTTCTATTTGTAGTATATGTAATTACTGTATGGTAAGTTTTAAAATCAAGTTTGATAAATAAAATGTTCACAGTACAGCGATAAATAATACGTTCACAGTACAGCGATGAATAATATGTTCACAGTACAGCGATAAATAATATGTTCACAGTACAGCGATAAATAGTGTGCTCACAGTACAGCGATGCTTCATTCCGAGTTACTCTGAATAATCTAGATGACAAATGTTTTAATATTAAATAATTATCCATGAGTCGACCTTTTGTATTATTTGTTGTTTTTATTCCCTTCCCCTCCTACCCCACCCCACCCCCACCCCATGTCACATTTTGTATTCTCTCTTCCTGCCCTACATAATCTGTCAACTATCAACCACTTCGTATTCTGTGTTCTCTCTTCCTGCCCTCCATAATCTGTCAACTCTCAACCACTCCGTATTCTGTATTCTCTCTTCCTGCCCTACATAATCTGTCAACTCTCAACCACTCCGTATTCTGTATTCTCTCTTCCTGCCCTACATAATCTGTCAACTCTCAACCACTCCGTTTTCTGTATTCTCTCTTCCTGCCCTACAGAATCTGTCAACTCTAACCACTCCGTATTCTGTATTCTCTCTTCCTGCCCTACATAATCTGTCAACTCTCAACCACTTCGTATTCTGTATTCTCTCTTCCTGCCCTACATAATCTGTCAACTCTCAACCACTTCGAATTCTGTATTCTCTTTTCCTGCTCTACATAATCTGTCAACTCTCAACCACTCCGTATTCTGTATTCTCTCTTCCTGCCCTACATAATCTGTCAACTCTCAACCACTCCGTATTCTGTATTCTCTCTTCCTGCCCTACATAATCTGTCAACTCTCAACCACTCCGTATTCTGTAATCTCTCTTCCTGCCCTACATAATCTGTCAACTCTCAACCACTTCGTATTCTGTATTCTCTCTTCCTGCCCTACATAATCTGTCAACTCTCAACCACTTCGAATTCTGTATTCTCTTTTCCTGCTCTACATAATCTGTCAACTCTCAACCACTCCGTATTCTGTATTCTCTCTTCCTGCCCTACATAATCTGTCAACTCTCAACCACTCCGTATTCTGTATTCTCTCTTCCTGCCCTACATAATCTGTCAACTCTCAACCACTCCGTATTCTGTAATCTCTCTTCCTGCCCTACATAATCTGTCAACTCTCAATCACTCCGTATTCTGTATTCTCTCTTCCTGCCCTACATAATCTGTCAACTCTCAATCACTTCGTATTCTGTATTCTCTTTTCCTGCCCTACATAATCTGTCAACTCTCAACCACTCCGTATTCTGTATTCTCTTTTCCTGCCCTACATAATCTGTCAACTCTCAACCACTCCGTATTCTGTATTCTCTTTTCCTGCCCTCAATAATCTGTCAACTCTCAACCACTCCGTATTCTGTATTCTCTCTTCCTGCCCTCCATAATCTGTCAACTCTCAACCACTCCGTATTCTGTATTCTCTCTTCCTGCCCTACATAATCTGTCAACTCTCAACCACTCCGTATTCTGTATTCTCTTTTCCTGCCCTACATAATCTGTCAACTCTCAACCACTTCGTATTCTGTATTCTCTTTTCCTGCCCTACATAATCTGTCAACTCTCAACCACTCCGTATTCTGTATTCTCTCTTCCTGCCCTACATAATCTGTCAACTATTAACCACTTCGTATTCTGTATTCTCTCTTCCTGCCCTCCATAATCTGTCAAATCTCAACCACTCCGTATTCTGTATTCTCTCTTCCTGCCCTACATAATCTGTCAACTCTCAACCACTCCGTATTCTGTATTCTCTCTTCATGCAGTACATAATCTGTCAACTCTCAACCACTCCGTATTCTGTATTCTCTCTTCCTGCCCTACATAATCTGTCAACTCTCAACCACTCCGTATTCTGTATTCTCTCTTCCTGCCCTACATAATCTGTCAACTCTCAACCACTTCGTATTCTGTATTCTCTTTTCCTGCCCTACATAATCTGTCAACTCTCAACCACTCCGTATTCTGTATTCTCTCTTTCTGCCCTACATAATCTGTCAACTCTCAACCACTCCGTATTCTGTATTCTCTTCCTGCCCTACATAATCTCTCTTCCTCCGTATCTGTATTCTCTTCCCAGTCTCATAATCTGTCAACTCTCAACCACTCCGTTTTCATCTCTCTCTCCTGTCCTCAACCACTCTCGTATTCTGTATTCTCTCTTCCTGCCCTACATAATCTGTCAACTCTCAACCACTCCGTATTCTGTATTCTCTCTTCCTGCCCTACATAATCTGTCAACTCTCAACCACTCCGTATTCTGTATTCTCTCTTCCTGCCCTACATAATCTGTCAACTCTCAACCACTTCGTATTCTGTATTCTCTATTCCTGCCCTACATAATCTGTCAACTCTCAACCGCTCCGTATTCTGTATTCTCTTTTCCTGCCCTACATAATCTGTCAACTCTCAACCACTCCGTATTCTGTATTCTCTCTTCCTGCCCTCCATAATCTGTCAACTCTCAACCACTCCGTATTCTGTATTCTCTCTTCCTGCCCTACATAATCTGTCAACTCTCAACCGCTCCGTATTCTGTATTCTCTTTTCCTGCCCTACATAATCTGTCAACTCTCAACCACTTCGTATTCTGTATTCTCTTTCCTGCCCTACATAATCTGTCAACTCTCAACCACTCCGTATTCTGTATTCTCTCTTCCCTGCCCTACATAATCTGTCAACTCTCAACCGCCTCGTATTCTGGTATTCTCTTTTCCTGCCCTACATAATCTGTCAACTCTCAACCACCTACCGTATTCTGTATTCTCTCTTCCTGCCCTACATAATCTGTCAACTCTCAACCACTCCGTATTCTGTATTCTCTCTTCCTGCCCTACATAATCTGTCAACTCTCAACCACTCCGTATTCTGTATTCTCTCTTCCTGCCCTACATAATCTGTCAACTCTCAACCACTCCGTATTCTGTATTCTCTCTTCCTGCCCTACATACATAATCTGTCAACTCTCAACCAACTCCGTATTCTGTATTCTCTCTTTCCTGCCCTACATAATCTGTCAACTCTCAACCACTCCGTATTCTGTATTCTCTCTTCCTGCCCTACATAATCTGTCAACTCTCAACCACTCCGTATTCTGTATTCTCTCTTCCTGCCCTACATAATCTGTCAACTCTCAAATCCACTCCGTATTCTGTATTCTCTCTTCCTGCCCTACATAATCTGTCAACTCTCAACCACTTCGTATTCTGTATTCTCTCTTCCTGCCCTACATAATCTGTCAACTCTCAACCACTCCGTATTCTGTATTCTCTCTTCTGCCCTACCATAATCTGCCAACTATCAACCACTTCGTATTCTGTATTCTCTCTTCCTGCCCTACATAATCTGTCAACTCTCAACCACTCCGTATTCTGTATTCTCTTTTCCTGCCCTACATAATCTGTCAACTCTCAACCACTTCCGTATTCTGTATTCTCTCTTCCTGCCCTACATAATCTGTCAACTCTCAACCACTTCGTATTCTGTATTCTCTCTTCCTGCCCTACATAATCTGTCAACTCTCAACCACTCCGTATTCTGTATTCTCTCTTCCTGCCCTACATAATCTGTCAACTCTCAACCACTTCGTATTCTGTATTCTCTCTTCCTGCCCTACATAATCTGTCAACTCTCAACCACTCCGTATTCTGTATTCTCTCTTCCTGCCCTACATAATCTGTCAACTCTCAACCACTCCGTATTCTGTATTCTCTCTTCCTGCCCTACATAATCTGTCAACTCTCAACCACTTCGTATTCTGTATTCTCTCTTCCTGCCCTACATAATCTGTCAACTCTCAACCACTTCGTATTCTGTATTCTCTTTTCCTGCCCTACATAATCTGTCAACTCTCAACCACTCCGTATTCTGTATTCTCTCTTCCTGCCCTCCATAATCTGTCAACTCTCAACCACTCCGTATTCTGTATTCTCTCTTCCTGCCCTACATAATCTGTCAACTCTCAATCACTCCGTATTCTGTATTCTCTCTTCCTGCCCTACATAATCTGTCAACTCTCAACCACTTCGTATTCTGTATTCTCTTTTCCTGCCCTACATAATCTGTCAACTCTCAACCACTCCGTATTATTTATTCTCTCTTCCTGCCCTACATAATCTGTCAACTATTAACCACTTCGTATTCTGTATTCTCTCTTCCTGCCCTCCATAATCTGTCAACTCTCAACCACTCCGTATTCTATATTCTCTCTTCCTGCCCTACATAATCTGTCAACTCTCAACCACTCCGTATTCTGTATTCTCTCTTCCTGCCCTACATAATCTGTCAACTCTCAACCACTCCGTATTCTGTATTCTCTCTTCCTGCCCTACATAATCTGTCAACTCTCAACCACTTCGTATTCTGTATTCTCTCTTCCTGCCCTACATAATCTGTCAACTCTCAACCACTCCGTATTCTGTATTCTCTCTTCCTGCCCTACATAATCTGTCAACTATCAACCACTTAGTATTCTGTATTCTCTCTTCCTGCCCTACATAATCTGTCAACTCTCAACCACTTCGTATTCTGTATTCTCTTTTCCTGCCCTACATAATCTGTCAACTCTCAACCACTCCGTATTTTGTATTCTCTCTTTCTGCCCTACATAATCTGTCAACTCTCAACCACTCCGTATTCTGTATTCTCTCTTCCTGCCCTACATAATCTGTCAACTCTCAACCACTTCGTATTCTGTATTCTCTTTTCCTGCCCTACATAATCTGTCAACTCTCAACCACTCCGTATTCTGTATTCTCTCTTCCTGCCCTACATAATCTGTCAACTCTCAACCACTCCGTTTTCTGTATTCTCTCTTCCTGTCCTACATAATCTGTCAACTCTCAACCACTCCGTATTCTGTATTCTCTTTTCCTGTCCTACATAATCTGTCAACTCTCAACCACTCCGTATTCTGTATTCTCCCTTCCTGCCCTACATAATCTGACAACTCTCAACCACTCCGTATTCTGTATTCTCTCTTCCTGCCCTACATAATCTGTCAACTCTCAACCACTCCGTATTCTGTATTCTCTCTTCCTGCCCTACATAATCTGTCAACTCTCAACCACTCCGTATTCTGTATTCTCTCTTCCTGCCCTACATAATCTGTCAACTCTCAACCACTCCGTTTTCTGTATTCTCTCTTCCTGTCCTACATAATCTGTCAACTCTCAACCACTCCGTATTCTGTATTCTCTCTTCCTGCCCTACATAATCTGTCAACTCTCAACCACTCCGTATTCTGTATTCTCTCTTCCTGCCCTACATAATCTGTCAACTCTTAACCACTCCGTTTTCTGTATTCTCTCTTCCTGCCCTACATAATCTGTCAACTTTTAACCACTCCGTTTTCTGTATTCTCTCTTCCTGCCCTACATAATCTGTCAACTCTCAACCGCTCCGTATTCTGTATTCTCTCTTCCTGCCCTACATAATCTGTCAACTCTCAACCACTTCGTATTCTGTATTCTGTACTCTGTATTCTCTCTCATTTTCTCTATTCCCCACCCTCCCAAAACCCCGATTTTTATGATTCAGTTTACATAAATTGAAATTATAATGTATACAACGCGTTGTTTATTTATTTTCCTTCCTTATTTACATACACACGCGCAGTATCAGAAACCACAAACAAAGTTATTTATGGATTTTACCATATAAACACTATCTGTCCAACACAAATGTTCTTTATTTTAAAAATAGTTTGAAGTTTAGAAATGTGAATTTATAATTCATTTCCTTAACACAACTCTATTGTTACTTCAACAAAACAAAGTCTCTTTGACGGAAATACATAGATGTTTATTCACAATAATGTTAATAGTTTATTATTGTCTTTTTCATCACACATTCGATGAATATTTATTCAAGTAAAACTATTGCGCATTTTGGAATAGTCTTGTTGATAAAAGGATAGAGATTATTTACAATAAGATGTTTGTTATTTTTATCTCTATGGTGACATTCAGTTGACAATATATATATATAGATAGATAGATAGATAGATAGAGAGAGAGAGAGAGAGAGAGAGAGAGAGATAGATAGAGAGAGAGAGAGAGAGAGAGAGAGATTGACATTAGTATGTCAATAAACATTTTTTTTAATCAGTAAATGACGCTTAACCTCCTTCCATTTCTAAAAATTAAATAAAAAATATCCGTTACATTTGAATACCAGGCAATGTGTATTTTTTTAATATTTAAATATTCTCAGACATAAACTTCAATAACGAGAACTATATTGAACCCCCCCCCCCACCCCCCACCCTTTCCCCAATCTCATTAGTTTGATAAACGTTTTCTTTTATAAAACAGTTTTCTGAAATATAAACAGGAAGACGTGTTGGTGGAGGTAGTGAAGGCGAGGTTGTGCATGCTAGGAATGTCTTTGTACTTGAAGGTCGCTGCTGATCTATTGGTGTGTGTTATCTATTTTTGACAACAGAATGTCAGTATTGCAGTATATCTGTATGTGTGTGTGTGTGTGTGCTTATGTTTGTGTGATCTGTAGTTGACAACAGAATGTCAGTATTGCAGTAAATCTGTCTCTTTGTGTGTGTATGTGTGTGTATGTGTGTGTGTGTGTGCTTTCTATTGTTGTCAACAGATTGTCAGTGTTGCTGCTAATAGATCTTGTTATATGAGCCATTCAAATAATTATTTTGGCTCCTTGATTATTTCAACAACATATACACAGTATCATAAAGTTAATTTTCTGTTCCGGTATGATAAACCTATTACCTTTACCAGTTTACTAAATCGATTGCCTACACCATTATCATAAACCTATAGCCTGTAATATTATGATAAACCTATATATTGTAACATTATGATAAACCTATAGCCTGTAACATTATGATAAACCTATAGCCTGTAACATTATGATAAACCTATAGCCTGTAATATTTGGATAAACCTATATATTGTAACATTATGATAAACCTATAGCCTGTAACATTATGATAAACCTATTTCATGTAACATTATGATAAACCTATATCTTGTAACATTATGATAAACCTATAGCCTGTACACTACAATGGAAATGAATTAAAAGCCACTCCTTATACTTCATTCCGGCATATAAACAAACTGATCACGTGATTGTCTTTTGAAGACGTTCATTTGATACTTCAATATTGAAAGTAATAGACTTTAATTAATTTTTTATATGCATTATGACGTTTCCATATATTTAGCCAATCTAATCTGTTCACTGGAATTAATGTCATTTAGCAGTGAAACGTGTGTTCTTATCAATATTGTATTTTCGTTACAAAAAAGCGTTTTAAGCATTTAAAAATTGCCCGGAATAATTTAACATTCCATAGCTTAAAACTGTTTAACATTCAACACCATGTCAAACTATTATAAACATTCCAACATTCAACAACATTTCATATTGACAACCGACAAGTAGTTTAATACAACAAAATTAAAATTTACTTCTCAATCGAACTAAGTTGTCTATCCTGAACTGTGCTATTGTTAGCTCCAACAAAATAATGCAGATATTTCTTTCTTTAAATGATCTATTGAGCCAACAGCTAAACACATGTGCATGTTGGTTACATAATTGACTGTCATGTCATTCTACATAACAACAACTCATAACTTACAGCGATGCAGGCAATCACATGAAAAACACACCCAAAGCCATAAATGTAAATTTCGGATGTGCATAAATATTTCAAATATTAAAAGAACAAATGTGTATGCCCATGAGGAAAGAGCGACCGACCGAAGATAGACAGACAAATAGAGAAGCAGACTGGCAGAGAAAGTAACAGACGGAGAGAACAAGGGAATTAAGTAATGTTGATATTTGCTGTTCTATTAGTTGCTCATTCCAATAAAACATAGATGGTCAGTACTTGCTGTACATTATATAGGTTAGTTCTCAGTACTAATAAAGGGTTGAGTAGTACATAACACTATTTCTTGAATAATTGTTTATAATGTTTAGGTGAGATGTATTTAGGTCCCCATGTATTTGACTACGTATAGTATTCTAAAGTCGCCCAGGTAATAAAATTCCCTAGGTTCTCCCCGAAAATCGAACCCGTACACTCTGATAGGCTGACAGTCGAGCATATAAGGAGAGGGGGGAGGGGAAGACTATATGCCTTCCCATTAGTTGTTTACGGGATCTAATAGATTACAATTTCATCCCTACAAGCTCATTAAGCAAAATATAAAACCAAGGAATATGGATACACAAATATTAACGAATCATTTTACAAAACTTTGTCTTTAATTAACCCAAGTATGGTTTGAAGTCCCAGACTGAGCAGGATACTGTATTTTAATTGTAACATAACATCCCCAGAGATTTTTAATTTAATATTGAGCTGTAATGAAATCATTTTGTCACCAATTATCTTGAAAATCGTTTTTCTTTTAAAAAGAACGAGATGTTTCGCAATGTCCACATGACGTCATTTGTATGCAAGTGACAACAGATCCGTTCTTATGAATAAGAAAAAAAAGGAGATTTTTAAGAGACTTAACTTTTATTGACATGGATTGAAAATGGCCTCCGAAAATGCCTAGCCTTGGGACATACAGTCTCTGTCAATGACCTACCAGATATCTCTGACAGTCACTGTCAAGGACCTACCAGATATATCTGACAGTCTATGTCAAGGACCTACCAGATATCTCTGACAGTCTCTGTCAATGACCTACCAGATATTTCTGACCGTCACTGTCAAGGACCTACCAGATATCTCTGACAGTTTCTGTAAATGACCTAGCAGAGATCTCTGACAGTCTATGTAAAGGACCTACCAGATATATCTGACAGTCTATGTCAAGGACCTACCAGATATATCTGACAGTCTATGTCAAGGACCTACCAGATATATCTGACAGTCTCTGTCAATGACCCCCTAATACCTAAGAACAGATCTGAGTGATAAAGATAAGAAACGGGCTATTGTCATATACAGGACTGACCAACCACCAGAGGTAAACAGATCACGTGTCCCTGCGTACTTCCTTCTGCCTTCTTGCCTTCCTCATTAACCTTTCAGCGATGTGAGGTCAAGCCATCGTTACAGCCGCTATCTGTGGTCCGTTGCATCAGATAGCTGATTGTTCTTGCCGTACAGAAGGTTTCCTCACAAAGTGCTAATAGATAATGGCACTTGCTTTATCGATAGTATTCATAACAGAGTGCTAATAGCTGTTTAAAATTGCTGTACCGATAGCCTACCTGACTGCTAAAAGCTGTTTATACTTGCTGTACTGACAGAAAATTAGTCACAGTTCTAATCATAGCTCTAGTCACAGCTCTAGTCACAGTTCTAGTCATAGTTCTAGTCACAGTTCTAGTCACAGTTCTAGTCACAATTCTAGTCAGAGTTCTAGTTATAGCTCTAGTCACAGTTCTAGTCATAGCTCTAGTCACAGTTCTAGTCACAGCTCTAGTCATAGCTCTAGTCATAGCTCTAGTCACAGTTCTAGTCATAGCTCTAGTCACAGTTCTAGTCATAGCTCTAGTCACAGTTCTAGTCACAGTTCTAGTCACAGCTCTAGTCATAGCTCTAGTCATAGCTCTAGTCATAGCTCTAGTCACAGTTCTAGTCATAGTTCTAGTCACAGTTCTAGTCACAGTTCTAGTCACAGTTCTAGTCACAGTTCTAGTTATAGCTCTAGTCACAGTTCTAGTCATAGCTCTAGTCACAGTTCTAGTCACAGCTCTAGTCATAGCTCTAGTCACAGTTCTAGTCATAGCTCTAGTCACAGTTCTAGTCATAGCTCTAGTCACAGTTCTAGTCACAGTTCTAGTCATAGCTCTAGTCATAGCTCTAGTCATAGCTCTAGTCACAGTTCTAGTTATAGCTCTAGTTACAGTTCTAGTCATAGCTCTAGTCACAGTTCTAGTCATAGCTCTAGTCACAGTTCTAGTTATAGCTCTAGTCACAGTTCTAGTCATAGCTCTAGTCACAGTTCTAGTCATAGCTCTAGTCACAGTTCTAGTCATAGCTCTAGTCACAGTTCTAGTTATAGATCTAGTCATAGCTCTAGTCACAGTTCTAGTTATAGATCTAGTCACAGTTCTAGTCATAGCTCTAGTCATAGCTCTAGTCATAGCTCTAGTCATAGCTCTAGTCATAGCTCTAGTCACAGTTCTAGTCATAGCTCTAGTCACAAATCTAGTCATAGCTCTAGTCATAGCTCTAGTCATAGCTCTAGTCACAGTTCTAGTCATAGCTCTAGTCATAGCTCTAGTCACAGTTCTAGTCATAGCTCTAGTTACAGTTCTAGTCATAGCTCTAGTCACAGTTCTAGTCATAGCTCTAGTCACAGTTCTAGTTATAGCTCTAGTCACAGTTCTAGTCATAGCTCTAGTCACAGTTCTAGTCATAGCTCTAGTCACAGTTCTAGTCATAGCTCTAGTCACAGTTCTAGTTATAGATCTAGTCATAGCTCTAGTCACAGTTCTAGTTATAGATCTAGTCACAGTTCTAGTCATAGCTCTAGTCATAGCTCTAGTCATAGCTCTAGTCATAGCTCTAGTCATAGCTCTAGTCACAGTTCTAGTCATAGCTCTAGTCATAGCTCTAGTCACAAATCTAGTCATAGCTCTAGTCATAGCTCTAGTCATAGCTCTAGTCACAGTTCTAGTCATAGCTCTAGTCATAGCTCTAGTCACAGTTCTAGTCATAGCTCTAGTCATAGCTCTAGTCATAGCTCTAGTCACAGTTCTAGTCATAGCTCTAGTCACAGTTCTAGTCACAGCTCTAGTCACAGTTCTAGTCATAGCTCTAGTCACAGTTCTAGTCATAGCTCTAGTCATAGCTCTAGTCACAGTTCTAGTCACAGTTCTAGCCATAGCTCTAATCATAGCTCTAGTCACAGTTCTAGCCATAGCTCTAATCATAGCTCTAGTCACAGTTCTAGTTATAGATCTAATCATAGCTCTAGTCACAGTTCTAGTCATAACTCTCGTCACAGTTCTAGTCATAGCTCTAGTCATAGCTCTAGTCATAGCTCTAGTCACAGTTCTAGTCATAGCTCTAGTCATAGCTCTAGTTACAGTTCTAGTCATTGCTCTAGTCACAGCTCTAGTCATAGCTCTAGTCACAGGTCTAGTCATAGCTCTAGTCATAGCTCTAGTCATAGCTCTAGTCATAGTTCTAGTCATAGCTCTAGTCATAGCTCTAGCCAAAGATCTAGTCATAGCTCTAGTCACAGTTCTAGTCATAGCTCTAGTCATAGCTCTAGTCACAGTTCTAGTCATAGCTCTAGTCACAGTTCTAGTCATAGCTCTAGTCACAGTTCTAATCATAGCTCTAGTCACAGTTCTAGTCATAGCTCTAGTCATAGCTCTAGTCACAGTTCTAGTTATAGATCTAGTCATAGCTCTAGTCACAGTTCTAGTTATAGATCTAGTCACAGTTCTAGTCATAGCTCTAGTCATAGCTCTAGTCATAGCTCTAGTCATAGCTCTAGTCATAGCTCTAGTCACAGTTCTAGTCATAGCTCTAGTCATAGCTCTAGTCACAGTTCTAGTCATAACTCTAGTCATAGCTCTAGTCATAGCTCTAGTCACAGTTCTAGTCATAGCTCTAGTCACAGTTCTAGTCACAGCTCTAGTCACAGTTCTAGTCATAGCTCTAGTCACAGTTCTAGTCATAGCTCTAGTCATAGCTCTAGTCACAGTTCTAGTCACAGTTCTAGTCATAGCTCTAATCATAGCTCTAGTCACAGTTCTAGTTATAGATCTAATCATAGCTCTAGTCACAGTTCTAGTTATAGATCTAATCATAGCTCTAGTCACAGTTCTAGTCACAGCTCTAGTCACAGTTCTAGTCATAGCTCTAGTCATAGCTCTAGTCATAGCTCTCGTTACAGTTCTAGTCATTGCTCTAGTCACAGCTATAGTCATAGCTCTAGTCACAGTTCTAGTCATAGCTCTAGTTATAGCTCTAGTCATAGCTCTAGTCATTGCTCTAGTCATAGTTCTAGTCATAGCTCTAGTCATAGCTCTAGCCAAAGATCTAGTCATAGCTCTAGTCACAGTTCTAGTCATAGCTCTAGTCATAGTTCTAGTCACAGTTCTAGTCATAGCTTTAGTCACAGTTCTAGTCATAGCTCTAGTCACAGTTCTAGTCATAGCTCTAGTCACAGTTCTAATCATAGCTCTAGTCACAGTTCTAGTCATAGCTCTAGTCATAGCTCTAGTCACATTTCTAGTCATAGCTCTAGTCACAGTTCTAGTTATAGCTCTAGTCACAGTTCTAGTCATAGCTCTAGTCACAGTTCAAGTTATAGATCTAGTCACAGTTCTAGTCATAGCTCTAGTCATAGCTCTAGTCATAGCTCTAGTCATAGCTCTAGTCATAGCTCTAGTCACAGTTCTAGTCATAGCTCTAGTCATAGCTCTAGTCACAAATCTAGTCATAGCTCTAGTCATAGCTCTAGTCATAGCTCTAGTCACAGTTCTAGTCATAGCTCTAGTCATAGCTCTAGTCACAGTTCTAGTCATAGCTCTAGTTACAGTTCTAGTCATAGCTCTAGTCACAGTTCTAGTCATAGCTCTAGTCACAGTTCTAGTTATAGCTCTAGTCACAGTTCTAGTCATAGCTCTAGTCACAGTTCTAGTCATAGCTCTAGTCACAGTTCTAGTCATAGCTCTAGTCACAGTTCTAGTTATAGATCTAGTCATAGCTCTAGTCACAGTTCTAGTTATAGATCTAGTCACAGTTCTAGTCATAGCTCTAGTCATAGCTCTAGTCATAGCTCTAGTCATAGCTCTAGTCATAGCTCTAGTCACAGTTCTAGTCATAGCTCTAGTCATAGCTCTAGTCACAAATCTAGTCATAGCTCTAGTCATAGCTCTAGTCATAGCTCTAGTCACAGTTCTAGTCATAGCTCTAGTCATAGCTCTAGTCACAGTTCTAGTCATAGCTCTAGTCATAGCTCTAGTCATAGCTCTAGTCACAGTTCTAGTCATAGCTCTAGTCACAGTTCTAGTCACAGCTCTAGTCACAGTTCTAGTCATAGCTCTAGTCACAGTTCTAGTCATAGCTCTAGTCATAGCTCTAGTCACAGTTCTAGTCACAGTTCTAGCCATAGCTCTAATCATAGCTCTAGTCACAGTTCTAGCCATAGCTCTAATCATAGCTCTAGTCACAGTTCTAGTTATAGATCTAATCATAGCTCGAGTCACAGTTCTAGTCATAACTCTCGTCACAGTTCTAGTCATAGCTCTAGTCATAGCTCTAGTCATAGCTCTAGTCACAGTTCTAGTCATAGCTCTAGTCATAGCTCTAGTTACAGTTCTAGTCATTGCTCTAGTCACAGCTCTAGTCATAGCTCTAGTCACAGGTCTAGTCATAGCTCTAGTCATAGCTCTAGTCATAGCTCTAGTCATAGTTCTAGTCATAGCTCTAGTCATAGCTCTAGCCAAAGATCTAGTCATAGCTCTAGTCACAGTTCTAGTCATAGCTCTAGTCATAGCTCTAGTCACAGTTCTAGTCATAGCTCTAGTCACAGTTCTAGTCATAGCTCTAGTCACAGTTCTAATCATAGCTCTAGTCACAGTTCTAGTCATAGCTCTAGTCATAGCTCTAGTCACAGTTCTAGTTATAGATCTAGTCATAGCTCTAGTCACAGTTCTAGTTATAGATCTAGTCACAGTTCTAGTCATAGCTCTAGTCATAGCTCTAGTCATAGCTCTATTCATAGCTCTAGTCATAGCTCTAGTCACAGTTCTAGTCATAGCTCTAGTCATAGCTCTAGTCACAGTTCTAGTCATAACTCTAGTCATAGCTCTAGTCATAGCTCTAGTCACAGTTCTAGTCATAGCTCTAGTCACAGTTCTAGTCACAGCTCTAATCACAGTTCTAGTCATAGCTCTAGTCACAGTTCTAGTCATAGCTCTAGTCATAGCTCTAGTCACAGTTCTAGTCACAGTTCTAGTCATAGCTCTAATCATAGCTCTAGTCACAGTTCTAGTTATAGATCTAATCATAGCTCTAGTCACAGTTCTAGTTATAGATCTAATCATAGCTCTAGTCACAGTTCTAGTCACAGCTCTAGTCACAGTTCTAGTCATAGCTCTAGTCATAGCTCTAGTCATAGCTCTCGTTACAGTTCTAGTCATTGCTCTAGTCACAGCTATAGTCATAGCTCTAGTCACAGTTCTAGTCATAGCTCTAGTCACAGTTCTAGTCATAGCTCTAGTCACAGTTCTAGTCACAGCTCTAGTCACAGTTCTAGTCATAGCTCTAGTCACAGTTCTAGTCATAGCTCTAGTCATAGCTCTAGTCACAGTTCTAGTCACAGTTCTAGTCATAGCTCTAATCATAGCTCTAGTCACAGTTCTAGTTATAGATCTAATCATAGCTCTAGTCACAGTTCTAGTTATAGATCTAATCATAGCTCTAGTCACAGTTCTAGTCACAGCTCTAGTCACAGTTCTAGTCATAGCTCTAGTCATAGCTCTAGTCATAGCTCTCGTTACAGTTCTAGTCATTGCTCTAGTCACAGCTATAGTCATAGCTCTAGTCACAGTTCTAGTCATAGCTCTAGTCATAGCTCTAGTCATAGCTCTAGTCACAGTTCTAGTCATAGCTCTAGTCACAGTTCTAGTCATAGCTCCAGTCACAGTTCTAATCATAGCTCTAGTCACAGTTCTAGTCATAGCTCTAGTCATAGCTCTAGTCACAGTTCTAGTTATAGATCTAGTCATAGCTCTAGTCACAGTTCTAGTTATAGATCTAGTCACAGTTCTAGTCATAGCTCTAGTCATAGCTTTAGTCATAGCTCTAGTCATAGCTCTAGTCATAGCTCTAGTCATAGCTCTAGTCACAAATCTAGTCATAGTCATAGCTCTAGTCATAGCTCTAGTCACAGTTCTAGTCATAGCTCTAGTCATAGCTCTAGTCACAGTTCTAGTCATAGCTCTAGTCATAGCTCTAGTCACAGTTCTAGTCATAGCTCTAGTCACAGTTCTAGTCACAGCTCTAGTCACAGTTCTAGTCATAGCTCTAGTCACAGTTCTAGTCATAGCTCTAGTCATAGCTCTAGTCACAGTTCTAGTCACAGTTCTAGTCATAGCTCTAGTCATAGCTCTAGTCACAAATCTAGTCATAGCTCTAGTCATAGCTCTAGTCATAGCTCTCGTTACAGTTCTAGTCATTGCTCTAGTCACAGCTATAGTCATAGCTCTAGTCACAGTTCTAGTCATAGCTCTAGTCATAGCTCTAGTCATAGCTCTAGTCATAGCTCTAGTCATAGTTCTAGTCATAGCTCTAGTCATAGCTCTAGCCAAAGATCTAGTCATAGCTCTAGTCACAGTTCTAGTCATAGCTCTAGTCATAGCTCTAGTCACAGTTCTAGTCATAGCTCTAGTCACAGTTCTAGTCATAGCTCTAGTCACAGTTCTAATCATAGCTCTAGTCATAGCTCTAGTCATAGCTCTAGTCATAGCTCTAGTCATAGCTCTAGTCATAGTTCTAGTCATAGCTCTAGTCATAGCTCTAGCCAAAGATCTAGTCATAGCTCTAGTCACAGTTCTAGTCATAGCTCTAGTCATAGCTCTAGTCACAGTTCTAGTCATAGCTTTAGTCACAGTTCTAGTCATAGCTCTAGTCACAGTTTTAGTCATAGCTCTAGTCACAGTTCTAATCATAGCTCTAGTCACAGTTCTAGTCATAGCTCTAGTCATAGCTCTAGTCACAGTTCTAGTCATAGCTCTAGTCACAGTTCTAGTCACAGCTCTAGTCATAGCTCTAGTCATAGCTCTAGTCATAGCTCTAGTCACAGTTCTAGTCATAGCTCTAGTCACAGTTCTAGTCATAGCTTTAGTCACAGTTCTAGTTATAGCTCTAGTCACAGTTCTAGTCATAGCTCTAGTCACAGTTCTAGTCATAGCTCTACTCACAGTTCTAGTCATAGCTCTAATCACAGTTCTAGTCACAGTTCTAGTCATAGCTCTAGTCATAGCTCTAGTCACAGTTCTAGTCATAGCTCTAGTCATAGCTCTAGTCACAGTTCTAGTCATAGCTCTAGTCACTGTTCTAGTCATAGTTCTAGTCACAGTTCTAGTTATAGCTCTAGTCACAGTTCTAGTCATAGTTCTAGTTTTAGCTCTAGTCACAGTTCTAGTCATAGCTCTACTCACAGTTCTAGTTATAGCTCTAGTCACAGTTCTAGTCATAGCTATAGTCACAGTTCTAGTCACAGCTCTAACTACAGAACTGAATAATATGTCAGTAACAAATGAATGATATGTCATAATCACAACTGAATGATATGTCATAGTCAGAACTAAATGATATGTCATAGTCAGAACTGAATGATATGTCATAGTCAGAACTGAATGATATGTCATGGTCAGAACTGAATATGTCATGGTCACAACTGAATGATATGTAATGGTCACAACTGAATGATATGTCATGGTCACAACTGAATGATATGTCATGGTTACAACTAAATGATATGTCATGTCCACAACTGAATATGCCATGATCACAACTGAATGATATGTCATGGTCACAACTGAATGATACGTCATAATCAGAACTGAATGATATGTCGTGGTCAGAATTGAATGATATGTCATGGTCAGAATTGAATGATATGTTATGGTTAGAACTGACAAAAGAGCGTCAGGTGTGTCCGTGCTGGTATATCGGTCATTGTTAAGTCCACTAAGTGCTGACAAGATAGAGATTAAAATGTCATGCTGATTTTGATTATCCTCTTGAATTTCCTGATCACGAAACGAACAGTTTATCCTTGACCTCTTTGTCCACAAATGTCCGGCATCCAATCTTACGTCTGCTGGTGAAGGCTGTTGACTACATACATGTTTGGTCACGCGTTTGTAAAAAAAAAAAATTACGTTCGTAGTTTTAAACGGGCAGTTTCCGTTTAGGATCATTCATTGAGTTATTTTGGGCAATACTGAAATGTTTGTCAGTTGGTCTTTCTTTTTTTTTTTTTGGGGGGGGGGGGTAATTTTATGATGGACACGCATAGTGTTATTGAGATCTGTATGTAGTCTTGTGTTTACTAAAGAGGTAACTCATAACGTTTTTGAGATTTTGCATTGTTGCATGTACTAAAGAGGCAATTCTTAACGTTTTTGAGATTTGCATTGTTGCGTTTACTAAAGATGCAATTCATAATAGCCTTAACCAGTGTAAAAAGTACAAAAAATATACTTCAGTATTTGGCTGATGCTACTTGCATCATAAAGGTTTTTTTTACAAAGTGCCAATAACTGATGCTACTTGCCGTACTTGTACGTTTTCTCACAAAGTGCCAATAGTTGATGCTACTTGTCGTACTTATATTCATAAGCATATAATTATAAGGTATTTTTGTACACAGCATTTCGCTATGCAGTATTTAGTTTTTCTTATAAAATTATATTCATAACTGTTATGCAGTTGATTTAGTATAACCTCCCATCCATGTACAGTTTTAAAACTAAAAATGGAAAAGTTCAAGATTTAAAAAAGAATTTCAATATGAAGTGTTCAGCCTTTAAATTAACTTCATTTAATTTTTTCAAATTCAAATTGAAAGTGAAGATTTATAACAGTTAGAGGTTCTTAGCATGTTCTGCCAGAAATCAATCAATATTAAAATGGGTCAAACTAATAGTGTTTCATTGAAATCAAACAAGTCTTGAAAAAATAATCTCTAGTAAAGAATTATGTTTATAATTCAATCATTTAATCATCAATACGTGTGCAGTAAAGTTCTATCGCCACATGTAACCTTTTCAAAATTTAAGACACTTTTGTCCTTGAAATGAAACATTATAATGGAAATAAAAATGGCACTACATTTATATTGAAACTTTATTGTGTCAGACAAAATAAAAGGAGAATTTACTCTTTGACTCTGTGACTCCAGCCACAACTATTTTAGAGTTACTGGACTTAGTTTTTTCCTGACTAATTATCTCCCATTAAAGTGTCTCCTATACTCTAATGACAAATGTCAACTCGTGCAGACAAAGGTGACATGTCTCATTGATTCTAATGAAATTACAGATGACATCCTGATTCGAAAGAGAGAGAGAGAGAGAGAGAGAAAGAGAGAGACTAAGATATCAGTAATGTCATTCTTCATTAAGACAAAACACATACGACCAAGTTCAGGTCATTTTAGATTTGTTTACGTCAATTTATTGTCCATTGTAAACGTGAATGTTTATCTGCCGACTGTCTGTAAAAAGGACATCCCATAATTTCAGATGAAAAAAAAAACCCGAATTAGAAATTATTTTTTTTATCCAGTTTGTTTGGGAAAACTACTATCATAGTCACCAACATATCCTTGAGTCCATAGGTTCAGTTAGTCCACACCTGCCAAATGTGAATCATTTTTATCCTGATGTGGACAATTGTTGATCTGTTTAGATATAAACAAAAATTACATCTAGAAATCAGATCATTCTTTAGATATTTTGTATGTGCTTTTCTTAGTGTGTGTGTATGTATATATATATATTGATTGATAGACAGATATTTTAACACTATTTAGATTTTATTGATACACGTGCAGAGTTAAGGACAAGAATGCCTTTTTTAAAAAATATCTCTACCATTGTTGTTGTGCATATTTTTATTTTGAAACAATAATATCTGACGTTGATATGTTTCATATAACTTTACATATAAGTATGTCTAGTTAATAGATATCAATTGTAATGCAAACCATGACAGCCAACCTGGATAGGTTATATTCAGATCTGAAATAATTTTTGATCCATCTAGATATAGAATGGCATGAGGATGAGTAGGGGGATACGGTTCTTGTTACAAAAATGTATATCAGAAGGGCTGGTTGCTTTAGATGTTTGTTATAAAACATTAAACTTTTTAAAAAATCTGTAAATTTCTGTCCTAAATTGGCTCTGATATTTGATGAATTGACAGGTTGTGGTGTGGTATTATCTGTTACATGATGAATTGGCAGGTTGTGTGGGGGGGTATTATCTGTTACATGATGAATTGGCAGGTTGTGGTGGGATATTATCTGTTACATGATGAATTGGCAGGTTGTGTGGGGGGGTATTATCTGTTACATGATGAATTGGCAGGTTGTGGTGGGATATTATCTGTTACATGATGAATTGACAGGTTGTGGTGGGGTATTATCTGTTACATGATGAATTGGCAGGTTGTGGGGGGTATTATCTGTTACATGATGAATTGGCAGGTTGTGGTGAGGTATTATCTGTTACATGATGAATTGTCAGGTTGTGGTGGGGTATTATCTATTACTTGATGAATTGGCAGGTTGTGGGGGTATTATCTGTTACATGATGAATTGGCAGGTTGTGGTGGGATATTATCTGTTACATGATGGATTGGCAGGTTGTTGGGGATATTATCTGTTTCTGGATAATTTATGTAACAAAATGTTAGCAGCCTTGTCACAAGCAAACACATTTTTATGTTCATAATGAAGTTAATTAAAAAGTTTACATAAGCTTAACACAACGCTATACATTTCTGATCGCTTTTTAAGTAATTGTGCTTTTGCTCTACTTAATACAATAACGATACTGTACTCCAAAGAGTATTAAAACAAAACAAAGATAATAAAAAAGTAAAAATCTAATAACAAAAATGTAACAAAGGTGTAACTTGACATCTTTCTGATGCAAGAATTCATTACAAATATGACAGTTAACAATTTGAAACCAAAGAACATCCATGCTGGAGGTTATTCAATATGTCATATTTATCTCAGTGGAAGATATTTTTTGTTTACAATAATTAAAAAACCGCGTCCTTTTGTGTTATCTTCGATTAAATTCCTTTTATAAGTTCCGTGAATGTCTTCTGCGTTAATAGCAGCCATTTTCGTTATGTTGATATATTCATTATTAATAGTACATTAGTAGTACTGTAAGAGTTGAACATACTTGTTGACTTTCACCTCATCAGTATTACCTTTTGACGATGTCTACATTGTGGTCTAGATGACATATTGTTAGATTAAGATGATGTCTACATTGTAGACTAGATGACAGATTGTGTTAGATTAAGATGATGTCTGCATTGTAGTCTAGAGGACAGATTGTGTTAGATTAGGATGATGTCTGCATTGTAGACTAGATGGCATATTGTGTTAGATTAAGATGATGTCTAAGTAGAAGACTAGATGACAGATTATGTTAGATTAAGATGATGTCTACTTAGAAGACTTCTTCTTCCTTTGGCTCTACAGCCCATTTAGGGCCCTGGCCTGCCATACTACTCTACTCCACTTTTCCCGATCCATGGTCTTCTTCCTCCACTCTCTCACTCCTATGGATTTAAGGTCTTCCTCCACTTCCTCTAACCATCTGCTTCTTGGTCTGCATTTTCTCATTGGGTGTTGCCTTATATATTGCTTTTGAACCTGTGTTGTTTTCCATTTCAATATATTCATTTTGATTTCAGCTGTTATATTTGGTTCTTCGTATGTTAGATTAAGACGAAGTCTACATTGTAGCTGACAGATTATGTTAGCCTAAGATGATTTCAACGTATTAGTGTAGAGTTTCTTAGTTTATAACTTGACTACGGTGATATTTTACAACAAGAGAATATCATGAAACTTACAGTGACATAAATGACAATGTTTCCCAACCTTTTGTGTGCATACTAAACATTTCGAAATAGTCGAATACGCCTTTTGTAAGATAAGAACTTATCTGACATAACTTAAAAATGCATTTTGCTCTTAGTTGTGCTTATCGTTAAATCTCTTATTGTTACTTAGTTTCTTGAGAGACATTACATAACGCAGATGTTATTTTAACACAGATAAACAAAACAAAATGTGCACAGAAAAAAGACATGTTATTCTAGAGTCTGTTTTGAATGATATTAAATACTGCTCTACGCGATTTGTGTTTGACATTTCGTTGGACGTAATTTGGTTTGATAGATTGCTTAGGTCATGAGTTTCTTCAGGTGGCCTTTCAAGTTTTTTTTAATTGTTTGTTTTTAATTTAATCATTTAACTTAATTACGTTGCAGGCGGACCCGATGTCATTATGTTTCAAGTTGGAACGTTAAGGAAAACAGGTTGTTGTATACACACACTAACTCACGTGCAAACTCTCTCTCTCTCCCTCTCTCTCTCTCTCTCTCTCTCTCTCTCTCTCTCTCCCTCTCTCCCTCTCTCTCTTTTTCTCTCTTTCTTTCTCTCTCTCTCTCTCTCTCTCTCTCTCTCTCTCTCCCTCTCATAGACACTCTTACGTTTTCATTTCAACCCATTTGTTTACATTCTTGCAGATCGAGAGTTCAACAAAGTCTGATATTTCAAACATTACATAAGGGCTCACAAAGTCTGATATTTGAAACATCTCATAATGGCTCACAAAGTCTGATGTTTGAAACATTACATAAGGGCTTACAAAGTCTGATGTTTAAAACATTACATAAGGGCTCATTACATAAAGTCTGATGTTGTAACATTATATGGTGGCCTCACAAACTTTGATGTTGTAACATTATATGGTGGCCTCACAAAGTCATTATATGGTGGCCTCACAAAGTCATTATATGGTGGCCTCACAAAGTCATTATATGGTGGCCTCACAAAGTCATTATATGGTGGCCTCACAAAGTCATTATATGGTGGCCTCACAAAGTCATTGTATGGGAGTCTTACAAAGTCTGATGTTTGAAAGATTATATTGGGGCTAACATTTCTGAATGCTTTCAAAACTTACCTCCATCCTCACCCCCCACCCCCCTCCTCTACCCCTATTTTCCTCCCCGAATTTCTCGAGTTGATACACCGAACTATCACCTATTTCTTTGTCGCTGGCCTAACTAACCTGTGCTGCCAACTTTGATGTAAGAAATCTATCCACAAGGTGATCTGTTTGTATCCCCGTGAATCCAAGTTCCATACATAACATCTGTAAGTTCAAACAAATCCTTTGTTTTTGTTTTCAAACTGTCCGCCACTCCCAGCCCACAACACTGGAGTGCTCTGACGTCATCACGAGGAAATACAAAAGAGTTCTCTGCAGTATAGAAAATTGTTAAGATATACTTGATAAACAATTAGTTCATAACTTTATATAAAAAAAAAAATCTATGAACTTGTGAAACATCAAAGCTTTGAAATTATTATAACATTATTTTTTCCCCTGCTTTTTTTCAATTATTTGATTATCAAAGTGCTTTATTATATTAAAACAATTTGTTTCTAAGCTTTACTGATCATTGCTTCTAAATTCGGCGTGTAAATTTAATTATCCTAAACATAAAAATTGACGAAATAATATATAAATATATATACATTTGTTGTTATGATATCGTCAGAGTTAGTTTATAGTCACATTGTTTACATATAAATTAACAAAATTAATGGCAACAGAATGATATAAATAGACAAGTTTATCAGCTTGATATCAAGAATTATTTCCTTTTAAAACATGTCCACATTAATGAAAACATATCGCCTAAAGTTTGTGGCATAACTTGATTCAGATAAAATAAATTGATTAAGAGAGCGTGATACAGATATCTTGATTCACATAACTAGATACTTATAAAATAATTGATTTAGTTTTGTATTCCTGAACATCGTTCTTTTCACAAATTGACGTTACAAATCTATACATTCACACATGATATTACATCAACATACAAATCAATACAATAAAACATGATATTACATCAACATACAAATCTATATATTCACACGTGATATTACATCAACATACAAATCTATACATTCACACATGATATTACATCAACATACAAATCTATACATTCACACATGATATTACATCAACATACAAATCTATACATTCACACATGATATTACATCAACATACAAATCTATACATTCACACATGATATTACATCAACATACAAATCTAACGGTATACATTCACACATGATATTACATCAACATACAAATCTATACATTTACATATGATATTACATATGGTTGTATGAGGGGAATCTTCCCATCCTCACTTAACACTTTTACTTCGCTGGTTACGAAATCTGTGATTCATCTCTCATGTCATGACCTCAGACTGAATGGAGGTCAGTACCATCTCTACCGAAGATGTTTGGAAATATAAGGCCAGATTATAGCCAGCAACTCACTGGGTGGGAGAAGAATGGGTTGTCTGTGGGGGTGGGGGAGTTGGACCAAGATATTGTCGTCATGAGGAATGAATGTCCTGAAAAAAGACTAAATGTTTTAGGACCTATATGGGGATACTACAGACTAGATTACATGGGGATACTATAAACTATATTGCATGGGATACTGTAGAATAGATTACATTGTGATACTATAGACTAGATTACATGGGATACTGTAGAATAGATTACATTGTGATACTATAGACTAGATTACATGGTGGAAACTATATACTAGATTACATGGTGGATACTATAGACTAGATTACATGGTGGATGCTATAGACTAGATTACATGGTGGATACTATAGACTAGATTACATGGTGGATACTATAGACTAGATTACATGTGAATACTTTAAACTAGATTACATGGTGGATACTATAAGATAGATTACATGGGGATAATATAGACTAGATTACATTGTGATACTATAGACTAGATTACATGGTGGATACTATAGACTAGATTACATGGTGGATACTATAGACTAGATTACATGGGGATACTATAGACTAGATTACATGGGGATACTATAGACTAGATTACATGGTGGATACTATAGACTAGATTACATGGTGGATACTATAGACTAGATTACATTGTGATACTATAGACTAGATTACATGGTGGATACTATATAATGAATACTATTGTTACTGTAGTAGCCATATTTAAAATAAACATAAATACAGCTATCTGTGGTAGATATATTTAAAATAAACATAAATACAACTATATGTAGTAGCTATCTGGCATCTCGGTACTCTTTGTTTGGAAATATTGGATGAAGAAAATCAGTTTTCTTGATAAAAAGACCAATTACTTTGGCCGCCACAGCGATCCATCAATTTCACGTTGTATTGGCAGTGAATGTAGAATCGGGCTGAAAATATTGTATTGATAGTGAATGTAGAATCGGGCAGTAAATGTAGAATCGGGCAGTAATAATATTTGTATTGATAGTGAATGTAGAATTGGTCAGTAAATGTTGTATTGGTAGTGAATGTAGAATCGGGCAGTTAATGTAGAATCGGGCAGTAAATGTTGTATTGATAGTGAATGTAGAATTGGTCAGTAAATGTTGTATTGGCAGTGAATGTAGAATTGGTCAGTAAATGTTGTATTGATAGTGAATGTAGAATCGGGCAGTAAATGTTGTATTGATAGTGAATGTAGAATCGGTCAGTAAATGTTGTATTGATAGTGAATGTAGAATTGGTCAGTAAATGTTGTATTGATAGTGAATGTAGAATCGGGCAGTAAATGTTGTATTGATAGTGAATGTAGAATTGGGCAGTAAATGTTGTATTGGCAGTGAATGTAGAAGTGGGCAGTAAATGTCGGAGTTTGCTACCTTTGTGTTGAATGTGTGTTGTTCATACGTGAGTACGAAATGATTGTATATGGAGGACAAAATGTGTGTAACTGTGTGTGATTATAAAAAAACACCGTTAGATGTGTTTGTCAAGATATATGAGTGACTGTGTGTATATATAGAAAATGTGTAAGTCAACATTCATGTGTGTGGAGATATATGTGACCCTTCCTTTAAATTTGGACAAACTAGGAGATATATGCATGTATATGTAAGAAGTTATGTGTAGCTGTGTATTTGTATAGAGATACCCTTAAGACTTGTTTATATTTGTTGAAATACACTTAAGACTTGTTTATGTTTGTTGAAATATACTTAAGACGTGTTTATATTCGTTGAAATATACTTAAGACTTGTTTATATTTGTTGAAATACAATTAAGACTTGTTTATATTTGTTGAAATACACCAATGGTTTATATATGTGTTTTGAAATATACTATGAGTTGTTTATGAGTAGAATAAAATGATCACCCAAGGGATCATATCGCTTCACTTTATACCAAATCAAAAATCCATCTTGTCCAAATTCACACACACACAAACACACACACACAAACACACACACACACACACAGTTATAGAGATGGAGATTTCCCCCCCTCTTCCTTCTATCGCTACACTCCCTCCCCCCCACCATATTGGCCCAGTGTCCGCCCCCTCCCACAATTTCACTCTCTTTCTATAAATGAATAGAAGATAGGGTATAGTTATATACACCTTAGAGGGTATAGTTATATACACCATAGGGTATAGTTACTATACACCATAGAGGGTATAGTTATATACACCATAGAGGGTATAGTTATATACACCATAGAGGGTATAGTTATATACACCATAGAGGGTACATTAGTTATATACACCATAGACTTGGGTATAGTTATATACACCATAGAGGGTATAGTTATATACACCATAGATCTGGGTATAGTTATACACCATAGAGGGTATAGTTATATACACCATAGAGGGTATAGTTATATACACCATAGAGGCAACAGTATAGTTATACACCATAGATTTGGGTATAGTTATATACACCATAGAGGGTATAGTTATATACACCATAGACTTGGTATAGTTATATACACCATAGAGGGTATATTTGTTATATACACCATAGAGGGTATAGTTATATATACACCATAGAGGGTATAGTTATATACACCATAGAGTTGGTATATTTGTTGATATACACCATAGAGGGTATAGTTATATACACCATAGAGGGTATAGTTATATACACCATAGAGGGTATAGTTATATAGAAGATAGAGAGTGGTATAGTTATATAGAAGATAGACACAACAACAGCAACCCAGGCCCAAAGACCCAAAGACCCAAAGACACCAAAGAAACACCAAACCAACACCAAAGAAAACACCAAAGAAAAACACCAAAGAAAAACACCAAAGAAACACCAAAGAAACACCAAAGCCCAAGAGGGTATAGTTACATACACCATAGAGGATGGCGTGAATAGAAAATATGACAGACGTCTGTTAATCTCAAACTTGATCACTTCACGTTTGGTATCAGCTTCTTTATTGATTAATACATCCCATAATTTCTTACACAAACACGTTTGAAGAGGTCGTGCTAAGTTGTGTAAGACGATTTCCTTTGATCATTAGGAATACACGTCTATTGGGTATACACGTCTGTTAGGTATACACGTCTATCAGGTATACACGTCTATCGGGTATACACGTCTATCAGGTATACACGTCTATCAGATATACACGTCTATTAAGTATTAACTTTTATTAGGTATACACTTTTATTTCATCTTTGACCATTTTCAGTGTCTCATTGGCTGATCCGTTTATTTTTTTTTACAGATCTGCACTTAGACTATCTGCCGCCCACGTGAACAAAAATGTATGCCCTAACCCCCTCCAAAGTGATAAAAACCTTTGATTACAGATTAGAATTGTATCACCAGTTTTTAATAATTTATTTCGTGAACAATTAAGATTTTTTTAAACATTGAAAGTTATTTATTTACTGAGAATTGATAACTTGGAAAGTTTTCTTTAACGTTTAGTTCAAAATTATATTTTCAAATAAAGAATTCAGCCGTCCCTAACAGTCTGTCGCCTGATTGATTCAAATCATGAAACT